>JAQQTP010000082.1:73235000-73692500 GCA_029884605.1 Ormosia emarginata
GTCTCTATACGGGCTCAAACAAGCAAGCAGGAAGTGGTATTCCAAACTATCCAACGCGTTGCTTTCTCTTGGCTATGTTCAGTCTCAAGCAGATCACTCCTTATTTGTAAAATCTGATGGCTCTCACTTCACTGCTCTCCTGGTATACGTTGATGACATTATTTTGGCAGGTAATCATCTTGCTGAAATTCAGTCTGTCAAGCAATATCTTGATGGCCAATTCAAAATCAAAGATCTTGTACAGTTGAGATTCTTTCTTGGTCTTGAAATAGCAAGATCCAAGTCTGGTATCTTTCTTAATTAGAGGAAGTATGCTCTTGAGCTTCTTGAAGACAGTGGTTGCCTTACTGCCAAACCCTCTGCTACACCTTTCAATCCCACCACCAAACTATTTGTAGATCAGGGGCAGCCTCTCTCGGATGAGTCATCTTATAGAAGGCTTATTGGAAGACTCTTATATCTTACCACTACAAGGCCAGATATCTCTTTTGTTGTCCAGCACCTTAGCTAATTCGTTTCCAAACCACTAGACACACACTATTAGGCTTCCATTCGGGTTCTTAAGTACTTGAAAGCTCCTCCTGTCAAAGGTCTTTTTTTTACTGCATCCAATATCCTTCAGTTGTATGGATTCGCGGTCGATTGGGCCTCGCCCGAAACCGAGAAGATCGACCACCGGCGCTCTTGTGTTCTCTTAGGTTCCTCACTGATTTCTTAAAAGTCTAAGAAGCAAGGTACAGTTTCTCGATCATCTTCTGAGGCGGAATACCACGCATTAGTTCACTTGACCTATGAACTTCAATGGCTCCAGTACCTATTCAATGATCTTCACATTCCTTTTTCTCAACCAGCTTCTGTTTATTGTGACATTAAGTCAGCTATTTATCTTGCTCACAATCCAACTTTCCATGAACGCAGTAAACACATTGAACTAGATTGCCATGTGGTACGAGAAAGAATTCAGTTCAGGCTTATACACTTGTTCCCTGTGCCTTCTGCCTCTCAGCTTGCAGATGTTTTCACAAAACTCCTACACTCTACTTCTTTTCATTCGTTTTTGTCCAAGTTGAGACTTTGTGATATTCACAATCTCACTTGAGGGAGGTATTACCTACTAATATTTATTATTGGCAGTTAGTTTGTTAGAGTAGTTTTGTTAATGTTACAGGGTAGTTAGAAGTTAGTTATTTCCTCTCTATCTCACTGTTGTATATAAGGCAACTTGCCTCTTATTCTAGATTTAGATTCTTGTATTCAACATTTTTACAGAAATGAGAATTCTCTTCCAAATTCTTTCTCTGTGGTTCAACTTCAACACAAGGTGTGTGAATATGGTTCTTCTTTTTGTTCGTATATGCAAGGTCAAATCTTCATCTTCATGAAATATGTTTCTTTCCGCCTGACCTGCAGGTTATGCAAGATCCACATGGAATTAGTAGAGGATCTGGATTTGTTGCATTTTCAACTCCTGAGGAATCAACTCGAGCTGTAAGTATAAAAATGTTGGTGACTGTTGTTTAATAATTGACACGGAACTTTATTGCTCATATACAAATCTGTTGGTACTTGTAGCTTAGTGAGATGAATGGTAAAATGGTTGCTGGTAAACCTCTCTATGTTGCCCTTGCACAGAGAAAAGAATAGAGAAGAGCAAAGTTACAGGTAATATTGTACAATAGTGGGTCAGCAATTAATTATATGCTTTATAATCACATTGTGGTCATTTTTAGGAACAGAAATCCCTGCATTGGGGCTATTATTAATGGTAGTTATTTTTTGTACTTCCATGTCTATCTTTTAGTTAAAATTTTACATAAATTTCATTTGGTAGAAAAAACCCTCCTCTGATTGTAGATTAGCAAAGATTATGTCACTGTTGAATGTTGAAAACTTAAAATTTCATTCATATGAATCACTGATATGAAACACAAAACAATACGACGATACAGATATATGGATATGACAATTTCTAAAAGATAATTGATAAGATATGGCTAGGATACGTTCGCAGGAATGCGTAGAACAATTACTATTTATACATAGATGCATCAATATTTGAAACTATAAGAAGAATTTAGCATTAGTAGATCAATTTCACAAATCCAAAAAAACAGATATACCTTGTTTTATCCTATACTACTCATGTTGCATACACGAAATTGGAAGCTATGGAATTACTTGATTGGAATAATCACACCCTTATCGACGATATGACAAAGTGGAAACATTAGAGATAAAGTGAAAACACAAATATGATGGAAGGAAATTAACATAATGCACCCTCATCAATATGGTCATGTTTTCTAACATCTTGGAGGTTGTAAATGATTAACATAAGAAGGGTCTTAACTTATTCTTGTATTTATATGTGTAGTTGTTAATTGTTTTACCTAGCATAATTAATGATTTCATATACAGGCACATTTTTTGCAAAGGACAACTTGACTCCAACTTAAGTTGAAAGAAAATCTTTCAACTCTCTCTAATTTTATATCATATGTCTATTCTGTTAAATTTTTACTTATTTCAACTTCATTAACTTAATAAAATAGACATATGACATAAAATTAAAATGAGTTAGAGGACTTTTTTCCATCATGAGTCATGTTGCAATGGCTCCTTCTGCACCTCGTATGCCACTCTACCCTCCTGGGGCTCTAGGTCTAGGACAACAATCTTAGTATGGGCAAGTACCTCCAGCCATCATTCCTCAAGTAATTACATAGAAGTTATATTTACCTTGTTTTTCAATTTTCAGTTTTTGTGATATCATGTTGTGTTAGAAAATCTCCATATTGTGGATAAAATGTGAATGTCAACTTCTATGTTAGCTTGTCAATTCTTCACCTTTTAGTTGGTTTAAAGTTTTAACTCTGTTGCACTTAAGGGCCTACCTACTTATTAATATAATACCTTAGCTAAAGGTATGATCAGTTGTGTTGTATTCTCTTCCTTCTGCATCTGTTACTCGTGTGTATTGTGTTGATGTTTGTCATAAACAAATACCTTCGTTGGCTTTGCAATATTAGATAAATATTCATTGATCTTCACATTTCATCTTCATTTATTGAATTTATATTAAGAAATAAAGTAATCATCCTTCTAATGATAAATACAGGCTAGATTCGGTTACCAGCAGCAACTTGTTCCTGGAATGAGACCAGATGGTGCTCTATTGCCAAACTTCTTTGTTCCATTGGGTCAGCAGGGTTAACAAGGCCAGCACCCATTTGTTCCACACAACTTATAATTAATAATAAATTTAAAAGTGTATATAAATTTATTCTTTTAATAATGTATGCATCTTCTTGCAAGGATTTAATTTGAATGTATAGTACAAATTTTTTATATTATTATTTAATTATGTCTTGACACAAGTTATTAAAAATATTTGATTCTTACAATAAATATATCAAAAATTACATATGTAATAATATATAATTAATTAATAATATAATTTTTTTATATCAAAATTAAACTCTTTTTGCGATGTGGAAAATATTCATATGATTCACACCTTTTTTATTAGTTTCACACACCTCTATTTTGAAGTTTTGCTATATATATTTACACACCTTTATTTGTTTACCATCTACATAATTGATGATTTATATGTAAATAATTGATGATAAGTATATATTATGTAGTGGTTAAGAATATCAATTGACATATAATAATTGATGATTAATGTGTAAATAATTAGTAATTAAAAACATTAATCTAACATAATTATTATAGGAGAATCACCAATTAATATAATAATAATAATACATGCTAATTATTAATTATTTGCCAAACAAAGTGTACAAGAAAAAATATTATATATTCTTGAAACGTTTATAAGATTATGTTCATACTATTTAGATTTTGATATTTTAATATTTATTAATAGATAGACTTATTATTAACTTATATATTTATTATTCTAAAATTATTTTTTATTTTTAAAAAAATAATAAATATAAAAATTAATGATGAATTTCATTATTAATAAAAATTAAAATATAAATATATAAACAATATAAGTACAATCTTACATAATGCTTCATGAGCATGTACTAATTTTTCTTTGTACAAACAGCTATTTTCCTATTTTTAATATCACAAAAACCAAAGTTGAAGTCACGTTACTTTATAAAAACCGCTGCACGGCGTCGGCAGCCCATTGTATTCCTTGAAGTTTTCTTATTTTTTAAATTATCACTTAAATAATTATAGAAATTTTTTAAGTCACATATTTTTATATTAAAAATAATAATATATAATTTATTAATTAATTTAATTTATACAACTTGTCTATACTTTTGTCTACACAAATATTTCTAAGTTTTTCATCTTCATAACAAAAAGGCGGTGACGACCAGCTGGAGTTGACTCTTCATTCGTAGATGTAGGGCAGCATACATTCATATTCATCATATTCATATAAACAAAGAGTTACCATCCCCCCAGTTCATAGATCTAAAACGAAATAAATCTCTAAGCTCTATGCAACCCAATTCCGAATTCTATGATTATTTGGATGATGAGTGCCGCTGCCGTTGGTCGCGTTTCAGAACGCTTCATCAAGCCGCAGCGCCCCACTGAAGAATCAAACAAAATCTAATATTTTAGAATAGTCTAACTTGTCGGTCTAACCATTAAATTTAGACTAGCAACTTGAAGAACATTTTTTTTTGCTTAATTTAAATATTTAATAATAAAGTCTTTAAATTTAATCAGGTATATATTCATTACCTACATGAGTTCACTATATATTCTCATTACAAATTTACTGAACTAAACTAATGACTTAAGACATCAGAATGCTATTATTATACGTACCCTGTCACCCGCTACAACAAGTTGATTGATAGAGCTCTCAGACGTGGTCAAGGCAGCCCCATTCCATTCAAACTAGGTACAGGCGGCAACAATTATCTTTGTCATAAATTAGACATTTTGAGAGGGTATTTTCATAAAATGCGTAATGATAAAACTCTTGCAATGTAATGTTGGACAGTATTTTACTACGGATGTCATAGGAAAATGTTGTATTTTCATACCTTCAATACAACACATATGTAAGACATAATATTCAATGTGAGTGTAATTGGATAGTAATATATATGATATGTAAACTTAAAATAAATGTAGCTTATATATAATAGCCAAAAGTTGGTGCCATAAAAAAATTTAGGCAGCGTATTTTAGCGGCTACAAGACTAGTTTTTCCACATTGGCGTGTTATAGACCTCGTGGTTATATCAAAAGCAAAGTTATGTTTTACAACAACAATTTCTCCGAAGGGAAAGAATAGGGATTGTACCATTAACTTAAGGCAGTGACAAGCTGCAAATATAAATGAAGAGCAATCATGCCTCCCAAACAAACAGGTTCAGAAATCTTAAAGCAATAAATCTCTGAGCTCACAGCAACTGAATTCTGTGATTATTTGGATGATGAGTGCCCCTGCCGTCCGTCGAGTTTCAGAATGCTTTATAAAGCCGCTGCGTCCCACGGAAGATTCAAACCAAATATGCTATTTAACACCCTGGGATATCGCGCCGTTATCTACCCGCTATATTCAAAAGGGTCTGCTGTTCAAGAAGCCTGCACCTCTCGATAATCAACAAGATTTCATTGAGAATCTGTTGGACAAGCTCAAACACTCACTTTCCCTCGCCCTCCTACATTTCTATCCTTTAGCTGGCCGCCTTGTCACCCACAAAACCCAAGACCCTCCCTCTTATAATATTTTTGTTGATTGCAGCAGTAACAGTTCCGGAGCTAGATTTATTTATGCAACTTTGGACATGACCATATCCGACATCCTCTCTCCCGTTGACGTTCCACCCATTGTTCACTCTTTGTTTGATCACCACAAAGCAGTCAACTACGATGGTCACACCATGCCCTTGTTGTCCATCCAAGTCACTGAACTAAAGGATGGCGTTTTCATAGGATGTTCCATGAACCACGGTATTGGTGATGGAACTTCTTATTGGAATTTCTTTAATACATGGTCTGAGATCTTTCAAGCTCAAGGCCATGCCCATGATGTTCCTATCTCACACCAACCCATTCACAATCGTTGGTTTCCAGAGGGTTGCGGTCCACTAATCAATCTTCCCTTCAAACATCATGACGAGTTTATTAGCAGAATTGAAGCACCCAAGCTCAGGGAGAGAATCTTCCACTTCTCAGCAGAGTCTATCGCAAAACTGAAAGCAAGGGCCAACAAAGAATCGAATAACACAAAAATCTCTTCATTCCAGTCCTTGTCAGCACTTGTTTGGAGATCTATAACTCGTGCGCGCAACCTATCTTATGATCAGAGAACCAGTTGCAAATTGACTGCCAACAATCGATCAAGAATGGAACAGCCACTGCCGGATGAGTACTTTGGAAACTCAACTCAAGTTCTGAGTGCAGGGACGACGGCAGGGGAATTGCTTGAGCATGATCTAGGATGGGCGGCATGGAAGTTACACTTGGCTGTTGCAAACCATAACGACAAAGCAGTGCAACACACGCTTAACCAGTGGTTACAGTCTCCTGTTGTCTATCAAACTCATCTGCGCTATGACCAGTACAGTGTGCTGATAAGTAGTTCACCCAGGTTCAACATGTATGGGAATGACTTTGGAATGGGAAAAGCGGTGGCAGTTCGAAGTGGGTATGCGAACAAATTTGATGGGAAAGTGACATCATACCCAGGATATGAAGGAGGGGGAAGCATCGACTTCGAAGTTTGTCTTTTGCCAGATAATATGAGCGCGCTGGAATCAGACGAGGAGTTCATGAATTCTGTTTCAGCGTCCCATCCCCTGTCCTAGTTTGCTACTTTTTTGCCCTGTACTTGACCTTGTTGAACAGGTCATCCATGAAATGAAATCAGATCACAAGTATTCCATTCGCTAACAAGCATTTTCTTTCTGAATTAAATATGTATTAAACTTTTGTTAAAATGCATTAAACTTTTTGAATTTTCTTTCCTCTTTGAAATAGAAAAATATTTAGTCCTAATGAAGGACTGACTGCTCAGATTTGAGAGCTCACCTACTCAAATTAGAGTGATATGATTTTGGAGTAAGTTAAGATATTTTTTTTACTAAATATTATTGAATGAGTATTATATATTAAATTTGTAGGTCATTTTTATCTTTTACTTAAATTATATTTTTTTATTTTATTAATTGCATTAAAAATACAGATAAAATGAAAGACAATAATAATTTATAAATCTAATGTAACATTTATTCAATAATACATAATAAAATAATATATTATTAGGAGTGCGCTTAAGAATTTCTCCTCAAATTATGCTATTTGATTTTTTTTTTTGCATCATATCTCTGACGTGGTATGGGCTTAATGATCATTTCCTCCTCTTTTCATTTCTTTGACCGAAAATGCTACAATACACGAATTATGCACCAAATATTGAAAACTGATGTAATTTGTATAATTGTAATAATCATATAATTCATATGATAGTTACGTTGTGCTTTCTGTGTTTACTGTTTAGGCATTGTTGCAACCGTACCGTATACTAATAGCCAATGTTGCTAGAAACTTGCTTGGTTTTCTTCCAACATTTTGAGAGAGATATGAGAAGGTAAAAGAGTGTCAGCGTGACAACAATTTCTAATGGGCCATTGGCCAAGATCATTTAACTCAGTTTTTGTACTATAGTAAGTTCCAGCTATAATCTCCAAATTGTGCAGAATTATGTGATGCAATGTTGTTTTGGTGATCGATCAAATTATAAATCAACAAAGCGAAATGTGGTGGATCGAAACTTCCTCCATCCCAATATGCAAATTGTGAAAGGTTATGATTATATGCTCCACATCTACACGCTAGCTAGCCATGCTTTGCTTGACAACGTTGTAACTGTAAGCATGTTCCAAGGTTGCAACTATGATTCTCATTTCTCGATGGGAAGTGTGTGGCTAGCTCAATTTATATCTATTTTCCTTTTATGATAAATTTATGATATCTTCTCATTTCCTTTGGATAATTTTCATATATAAATGGATTTGGCTTGTATTTGAATGAGTTTATTTTTTTTTATATTTTTTTTTTCAAAACACTCTAGAGTGCTTTTAAATTTGATTTATTTTTTATAGTATATATATAAAAAATATATAATTCAAATATTTATTTAAACTTTTTCTAGAGTAAGCTTTGCATGGAAAGGCGTTAGGATTGTTAGAGGTGGTCAAACCAGACCAATTTATGATGAAAGGTATTAAGATTTGAATCAAGTGGAATGAAGAAGAACTAAGAAAGCGAGAGAGAGAGATGAATCTGATAATGGAACAAATGAATTGACTCACTAATCAAAGAGTATTACACTGGTTTATATAGTGCTGCAACACCACCAATACGAATCACAATAGACTAACTGATATTGTAATGGAACAACTAACCAACTGATAACAGAATTAGTAACAGACTCTATAGCTAACTAGATGTTGAGTTGTATTCCTAACAGCCCCCCAAACTCAGGAGAAGTGAAATCTTCAACTCTGAGTTTGCTCTTGAACTGATGAAACAATGAACTTGAAACTGGCTTTGTAAAGATATCAACTACTTGTTCTGTAGCTGGAATGTGATGAACTGCTACTAGTTTTTGTTGAACCTTGTCACGAACAAAATGTAAGTCTAACTCAAAATGTTTTGTCCAGGAGTGAAGAATTGGATTTGCAATAAGCAACACATTACTTTGATTATCACAATAGATATGAGGAGTTGGGGCAGCAATCTGAAGCTCACTTAGAAGAGCTTGGATCCATAATAATTTAGTTATGACAGAGCTAGGCTATGGTATTCAACCTCAGTGTTAGACCTGGATACCACAACTTGCTTCTTTGAGGTCTATAAAACTAGATTGCAACCAAAATAGACACAATGACCAATAGTAGACTTTTAGTCATATGGATATGTTCCCCAGTCAGAGTCAAAAAAGGCATGAAGCTAGAAATTAGAAGACTTTCAAAGATGAAGATTATGATTGACAGTACCATTGAGATACCTCAGTATCGGTTTGACAACCTTCTAATGGCTTTCAAGAGAAGCATGCATAAATTGGCAGACTTTATTAACACGATAGGCAATTTCTGGTTTGGTTATGGTTACATATTGTAATGCACCAACAATGGAACAACAATGCTTCCATGACCTGATAATTTCATACCAACAATCATTGGTGTGGGAGCAGGCTTACAATTATGCATTTTAGCCTTGGCTAGAAGATCAATAACATATTTTGCTTGAGACAAATATAGACCACCAGACTTTAGCTTTTTAACTTCAATGCTAAGAAAATAGTGTAATTCACCTAAGTCATTGAGTGGAAATGTAAAGTGAAGATCAACAATCTTATTTTGAATGGCAAGAGGTGAACTGCTAGTGACAATCACATCATCAACATACACCAGGACAACCACAATGGCTTGAGAAGTGATCTTAAAAAATAATGAGGAGTCGTATTTGGCTGACTAAAAACCAAACTGATGAAGGATGGAACTGGCTTATCAAACTAAGCATAAGGGGCCTGTTTTAGTCCAAAAAGGGCTTTATTCAGCCTGCAAACCAAATTAGGAGAACATGTGACAAAACCTTAAGGTTGCTGCATGTAGACTTCCTCAGTGAGATCCCCATTAAGAAAAACATTGTTAAAGTCCAACTGATGTATAGGTAAGCTATGACTAAGCAATAGTCAAAATAAGTTGACTCGTAACTGGTTTGACAACTGGAGTGAATGTCTCAGCATAGTCAAAACCAGTTTACTAGTAGAACTCCTTGGCAACTAATCTTGCCTTATACTTGTTGATTAAACCATCTGGGTTATATTTGAGTCTAAAATTCCACTTGTATCCAATAACCTCTCTATAAGGTGGAAGAGGAACTAGAGTCTAGGTCTTGTTAGCTATCAAGGCATTAAACTCCTCTTGCATAGCATTTTTCCACTCAGGCTGAGCTATTACTACCTTTACTGAAGTAGGCTCAGTTACAACAGTGTATACCTTAGGTCGAAAAACTCCAACTTTGGACCTTGTAATCATACTGTAAGTATTAATAGGAGATGTTGATTTTGAAATAGGTGCCACCAGATCAGATTGCTCAACTAAAGTAGGAACAAATGTTGGTTGTGTGATAAATGGAACCAGCTCAGATTGCTGAATTGAATTGGAACTAGGCCTGACATGGTTAGTATGTTAGGTAAAACAGGAGTGGAAGCAAGTTGAATATCAACATATGACATATTTTGAGCATTTGAATGAATAACTGAAATACATGGTGCAGAATTGGAATTTGAACTAAAGGAAAGAGAAGGGACAAAAGCTGACACAAGACTTTTGAATGGAAAAATGGACTTATCAAACAAAACATGTATGCAAAAACAGATTTTTCCATTTGGAGACAAACACTTATACCCTCTGTGATTATTACTGTAACCAAGAAATATACACTGATGAGATCTAAAGTCTAGTTTGTGTTTGTTATAGGGTCTTAGAAATGAATAACATGCATAACCAAAGGTTCTGAAAAGAGAGTAATTCGATTTTCTATGAAATAGTTTTTCAAATAGAGAGAGGTTTTTAAGAATTGGTGTAGGCAAGCTCTTTATAAGGTGGGTGGCAATAAGAAAGGCATCACCTATATACTTTAAGGGAAGACAAGAATAAGCTAACAATGTCAAATTTGTCTTTGTATTGTGTTTGTGTTTCCTCTCAGGACACCCATTATGTTGGTGAGCGTATGGATAACTAAGCCTATGCTGAATGCCATGAGAGGTTAAATATGATGTAAAAGCTAGCTATTCCTTGTCATTATTAGATTGCAGGGATTTTATTTTTCAACCTAGTTGTAATTCAATCATGGTTTTAAATTGAATAAATGTGGAAAGTGCTTGAAACTTGGTATGTAGTAAGTAAATCCAACTGAATCTAGAATACGCATAAATGAAGACAATGTAATATCTAGAACCAGTTATAGAAGGCATATGTGAAAGTCCCTAAATGTCAGAAAAGATCAATCCTAAAGGTTTATAAGCAGTAGTAGAAGTTGTAAAAGGTAAGCAATGAGATTTACCAATGCAGCAAGATGGACAAATAGATTTGAGCAATATGAAGAAACATCAGCATTACTATTTTGAAGTGGATTTAGAGGGTACCTGAGATAGGCACGTATATGGTGGTTTCTACCTTGCACAGTTGCTGCTAAGCGTATTGAACCAGGAGGGTGGATACTTGCAAAGGGACTCCAACGTTCAAGTCAGGTTGTGCACAAGTAGGTTTTCAGCAATTAGATAACAAACACCTCATTAAGTTAACTTGGCTTGCTATATATAGAGCATAACTGGAATCCTCATGCAATCCATATAGGATTGATCTGTCGATTATTTTTATATCTTGAGTATCTTATGTTTGATCTAATTGGACTTCATGTGTGTTTAATTATTAACTTTTAGCTAAGTTTATGGATATGAAGTTTAATCGAATCTTTATTATGAAATTATGCTTGAGTGTGTTTATAAGCACTCATGATTACATTGTGTTTTTTAGCAGATCAATATTATCCCTAGGAGCGAAGAAAGAAAAGTATCTGTGAAGAATCAGGGCAAAATTTGAAGAAAGTAAGTGACAGGGCAGGTGTCATCTGACAGGGGGTAGGCCGTGTCATACGACAAGGCTCGTGTCATCCTAGCCGTGTCACACGACAGGGCCCGTGTCAACTGACAAGAAGCAGGCCGTGTCCTCCTCTGACTTACAATTCACTTGAATTTGTGTTAACAGAACCTGACAGAGGGTAGGCCGTGTCATACGACAGGGCCCGTGTCATATGACAGGGGACAGGCCGTGTCGTCGAATCAGAAAGCCAGATACGAATTCTAATGCAAAATTAGGTCTCCAAAGTTATAAATAGGATTACCTGGGGCTTCAAAAAGAAGGTCTGGACTGGGGAACTGTCAAGGGTCTAAGGAGAAGACCAAGAACAAGGGAGAAAGAGATTGGATCAAAGATTGGAGTCTCGGGTTCGAGCAATCGGAGATCAATCATTCCCAACATTTGGAAACTAGTTTGATCTTTAGTTTTCTTCTGCACTTTTATTCTTGACGATGTTTTTCTTTTGTTATTCTTTTGGTTTTGAATTTGTCATGTGTGGCTAGTTTTCTTATATAGTTAAGGGAAGATGAAACCCTAGTTTTGATTATGTGATTCTTGTATATTTCTTTATGTCAATACAATTATGTTTTTATTCATATGTTTCTGTTCTTAATTTGGTATAAAGGTTTTTATACTATTTGCCAATTTCGAAAGTAGTAAAACTAGGATTGCTATGCGCGGTTGCGGTGGTAGGACTAGTGAGGCATATGATCTAAATAATTTAATCCCGGTATGTGATTGGATCTTAGTGTGATTGGTTTTCTAAATCTTAATGTAATTAATAGGTAGGTATAAGAGTGATTGCTTTACAAATAACTATTGATTAGGGATTGATTTGAGCGGTTGCTAAATTAACCAAAACTTAAGGAAAATAGGGAATTAATCTCATAATCACATAAAAACATAATTGATCATGTTGGTATAAAGGATATGTGAGCTAGCATAATCATATAAATCTAGTTGTGGATTTTATCTCTTAACCATTGTCTTTTAATTGATTTTCCAAATCGTATTTACTGTTTTTATTTTGGATTCAATTTCTATTTTTAATTTTGACAAACAAAACCCCCGTTTTATTGTTTACTGTTTTTGAGTGTTTAAATTAGGAATCAATTTATAGTGTTAATTGAATTAGTTCTCCGTGGATCGACCATTGCTAACTATAACTGGTTGCAAGGTTTTTATATTTTTGGTAGAACTTGGCAACTATTTTTAATATCAAATTTAATTCACAATCCATAACACACCAAGGAAACAGGTATTTTGTGATCGTGACTTGACAAAGGTGTCAACCCATGATAGTTGAGGTCTGTCTCTGACGTGTCAGGACTGTCCTTTTAGTGGTTAATCCTCACAGCAAGCAGCTATGGGCCCTACATTTGGAGTTGTGATTGATAGTCATGAGAATCTGCATGGATCCAGCTATCGCTATAATCCGATGTCATGGTCCAAGGTCGTAAGGCCTTGGCCAGAATGTTTATGGTGGGGTCCGATGGTACTCATGACGGGTTGATCTTGTAGGATAGGATGCTGGATCACGGTTCAGAATAGTTTTCCCCACCTTGGAGCTTCGACGGGACCTAAGTGTCAAGGTATAGGATTATTAGACTCTCAACGAACTATGCCCTAGCTTTGAAGCCAGGTTTCGCGATGTCTCGCATTGAGGCTGAGGTCCATCGTAGAGTATGTGGTGCCTCCGAGGTTGGGATGTGGTTAGAGACCGTGATGGGTCTTTGCTTACATCACCATCCTTTATTATGAGGTTTTCCTCCTGTTGCCCCCAGGTGTGGCTCGCGGGGTCTTTTGACATACAGCGGCATCCTTTGTTAGTCTTGGATTCTTTAAAAACTGTTGCTTTGACTTCATTGAGAATTAATGAGTCTTTAATGGGGAACGTTAGCTTTACGTACTTTTTCAACCATCCGCTGCTCTAGTAACTAATAGGAAAGAGAGAGCATTAAACGTAGATTTTATGGTTTGACAGGTTCTCCTTCCTAGGAACCAATCGGAGCATTCCATTTCCTTTAAAAATAGAATTGGCATTCCCTTTTGTGTTTCTACCTGGAACTGACCTTTCCTCAGAGACATGGTTCCTTCTTCTTTCCCTGTGCATTCCTGGAGAGTTTTGCCTCTTGCAAGGATTTTCTTTCTGTTCTTCCCAAAATTTTTAAAAGTTTATCATTGCCTTCAGAAACGACATTTCTGTTAGATATCTGTCTTTCCTAGCATATTGACGGTAAATGTCTGTCTTTCTTACCGTACGAGGGTGTATTTGATATACGTTCTGTCGTTGGGGAGACTTGTGATATCTGATGTGTTGGACGGAGGCAATTGGAGAAATAGAACCCAAAGTCGTTCTCCTTCCCGACAATTCCTCTAAGAGCATTTGGATATGCAGGAAGAACTATTGGGACTGCTCTGTGATTTGAAGTGGCTTGGGGTGATCATGGTTCTGGTGGAATGATCTTCTCCATAAAAAATTATGCCCCATCCAACAAAAGAAAGTGCACCCCGATCTTTATTATCCTAGTGAAGGAGGCAATGAAGAAGAATGTGGCAGAGCCTCGGAGTTCGGTAGCAGTTTTCTGTTCCGGGTTGCAAAGTCAATCCACTTTTTCAAGATGCCGCTCCACGAGGAGGAGACCGATGCTGGTTCCGGAGGAAATGTGGATGTGATATGGTCGAGGATGCCGGTGGCGGTGGTGTTCTCATCTTTCTCTGAGCTGTTATTTCTTTATAAGATTCATGTCTCAAATGTTTCCACTTCCCTCTTTTTGATATATGATGATGTATAAAATGAGAAGTTAATAAAATTTTTTCTTTTACTTTGAATCTTGTCTTCTATTTTTCTTTCTTCTGTAAGACGCGTTATTTATAATATATCGGGATAAGTCCAACACTCACCTTGACGTAGTGATATGTTAGGTTGCCCCCAACTTGGTACTTAGTCGAGACAGACAAAGTGCTAAGTTTAAATACTTGGATCCGGGGTATTTGTACCTTAGGAGAACTTTTCTAGGGTAGTTAATCTTTCGAGGTCTGGATAGGTTTTTCGAACTCTCGGACTCTGAGGTTGTGTGTCTCTTAGTATACTAGGTAACCGCCTTCTCAACTTCCATGATAGCTACGTGGGCCACGTGGCGTGCTCAGGTTGAGTAGACATGCATAGTACTTCGTGTGTCATAATAAATATCTTTTCAAATCTGAATTACTTGGACCAAACTACCCTTTAACTGTATAGCCCTTATAAATAGGGTTTTATTCTTTTCCTTTTTCATTTCGTTACTCCTTTGTTGAAAGTTGGTGGCTTGAGGATATTTTTGACAAGCTTTACGGCAGCGAAAGGTTATTTAAGCGCTTTTAGAGATTCGATGACCTAAGACCTTCATTTTCTTCAAGGTACTCCCTTCCCCTTGATTCCATTTTTTGTTTATTCTTATTGCGTGCAAGGTTGGACACTTTTTCGATGGAGTACATTCCTTTTTCTTTTTCTGTGAATGAGGGTGGGAATACTGTTTCCCCTCCTTCTAATGGCATTGCCTTTATGGAGCACCTCCTCTATCGCACCGCGTGCAGTGGAGGTGTCCTTCTGAGGCTTTTTGCCTTAGTGGTTGCGGAGGCCAGTACGTGGGTGCGATCAGTTTTTTCTGTTCGCCCATTGGTGCGTTTGGATCTTCGAACTTAAATTGGTTCTGACCTTGGGCCTCTGTGTGTTTTCTAGTAATACAAATGGCTAGAAGAAGTGTGCCAATAGTCGAAGGGCCTGCCCCGGTTCCGGAGGTTCAGGAGCCAGAGAATCAACAGGCCGAGGATGAGGCGATTCATATTCGTCGGGGTCCTGGGTTAACATACACATAGGTTGCAGATGATTGTAATTGGCTAGCTGCTATAGAAAATAGTTTTGATGATAACAAACATGATGAAGATGATGTATAGTTCAAGTACCAAGAGTGAGCATTGTAACAAGAAAGCAAAGATCTCATTTATGGTCAACTCAAGGAGAAGAAGGTTTTGATAACAACAAAATCATGTCAAAGACCAAGTCCAAAGGAAGATTAAATGGTATAGCTTATAGGACTTAGGGTCTTTTTGTAAGAAGCCTTCTAGATATCTCAAATATGTTTTCAAATATTTAAAAATGATTTTCACATGTTAAAATACCCAATAAATAAGTTTTGAAGGTCTAGTTATGATGGTAGTTCAAATTTATGAAAAATAGCAAAGTTTGAGTTTTGAAAATCTGATCTTTGGTTACTCTTTTGATCATAACTTTCAAAATAATTTGATTTTTGTTTTGAAACTTTATTTCATTTGAAAATAGACTCAAATATCTTTCCAATGACTGGTCATTTGCTTTAAACGGATAAGAAATGAAGAAGTTATGACCTTTTAAAGTTAGATTTCAAAATCAGAGTGGTGTATTCGAATACACCACATAGGTATTCGAATACCACACCCCAGAAAAGTTTCCAGAACGTGTTTTTAAGGATCTATTTGAATACCTAAAGGAGTATTCGAATACCTCAACATAGAAAACATTCCAGAACACGTTTTTGAAGGATCTATTCGAATACCAAATATGGTATTCGAATACCACGACCCAGAAATCACGTAACGACTATTTTCTGGAGCTTTTAATGAGTGAAATTAATACCCAACGGCTCTTTTTCTTGGAACACTATAAATACATGGTTTTGGTCATCTTTTACACTATGCCCAATGATCTGAATCATTCTTTGCTTGTGCTAAAACGTGGTTTTCAATTTTACATATTTTCTGTGCTCTTTTTGCCAAAAACCTTGAGATATCCTAAGAGAGCTTCCTAGTGCTTCAAGTTGTAATATTTGCTCTGAGTGAGAGTTTCTCTTCTTCATCTATTTCTCTGATATACTGTATTGTGAGGGTGAGGTATCCCTCAGTAAAAGGGTGAGGTATCCCTTGTTGTAAAGAAGGTGAGGTATCCTTCAAAGGGGGTGAGGTATCCCTCTAAGGTTTGTGTAAGGGTGAGGTATCCCTGCAGGCTGAGGCTTTAGCACAAGGGTAGAGTTTCCTTATGTGTGAAAAGTGCTCCATTGTGTAAAGGTTGCAAGCACCTGTTTTAAGCTTCCATTGAATAGTAAAAAATCTCGAACTGTGTTTCGGGGACTGGACGTAGGCCACAAGTGGTTGGTGGTCGAACCAGGATAAATATCGTGCCTGCTCTTCTTTCCTTAATCTTTTATCTTTCTGCACTTTATTTATTATATCTTACAATTTAATTTCTAGTTGTTCTTCTTATCTTCATCTTATTCACGCCTTTTATTATTTAAATTCAGCATAGTTTATTTGTTTGTGCTTTTTGTAAAAAGTTTTCTAAATACTTAATTCACCCCTCCTCTTGAGTATTGAAGCCATTTGGGTAACAATGATGCCTTCGATAGGATATCCCGCTATGAGTCCGGGGTAGAGTTGGACAAGCTGAAGGATTATTTGGAGCTTACAGAGGGGGTGTCAAGGACAAGTTCTTGATCATGTCCCCGGGGAAGGAGCGGGTGTGTTTGACCAGAGAAGCGGGGGAACACTTCATGTTTTTGTACGAGGACTTCTTTACGAGGTTCGGGCTTCGGCTCCCCCTTAATGACTTCCATATTTCCATTCTTCGGACTCTTCACACTGCCCCCAGTCAGATCCATCCCAATGGTTGGACAAATATCCTGGCCTTCGAAAGGATATGCAGGTTGGTGGGGTTGTGATGCTCAGAAGGGGCATTTTTTTATTTCCACACGAGATATTCCATTCATGGTACCCACGCTCGTCAACAATCCTAGCGATCGATATGATCACGACAAGGAAGAACTGTTTTCTTTCCATACTTAGAAAGTTACAAGGACTTTAAAGAAAAGTTCTCTAAGTTGATGGCGGTCGGAGGCACTCGTCCTTTTTGGTTGGGGAGCGACGGGGAGTCGACATTCAGCATATACTGGAACCCGGCGGCGTGGAGCATCCCCACTCGATCATTTGAACGGGAAATAGGTCAACTGGACGACGAAGAGGTTGCGTGTGTCAACTTCTTCAAAATGTAGGTTGATGAGGTCGACAAGATCTGACCTAAAGATATATTAGACACCCCAGATGACGATGAGCTTGGGGCCATGCTAGGTAGTGTCGGTCATGCATGGCCATGCTTGTTTATGTTTTCTCTTCTTGTGCTGCATCATGATTATTTCTGACTTGTTCTATTTATTATGCAGAAAGCTTGGCCGAGATAGAGGATGAAGACTCTTTGGCAATCTTAGAGGTCTTGAGGACTAGGAATGCCGACGTCCAGATGGATTCCCCGGTGGAGGTCGCTCTTGCTCCTGTGATCCCAGCGGCCGAGGTTTCTCCTGCCAAAGCGGAACTTGTTAACGTGGAGGGTTCTCCCCAACCACTTCGGAGGCGCAAGAAGAAGGCGGCAGGAGAGGGTCAGTCAAGCTACCGAGGTAACAGAATAGCGGTCGAAAAGACTTCTGGGCTAATAGAGTTGTTTCGTAAGGAGTCGAATCCCAGATAGTTTATTGATTTCCATATTTTGGATGAAGAAAATGGGGATTACTTTTCCCGACGTAGCATAAGGGAGGCTTTGTTGTCCTTCCAAAATATAGGAATCTACATTTCTGCCGAGGCTCATTTTTTGGAGCAAGCCCTTGAGGAACATAGTCAAGAAATGGCGGATAAGCTGGCAGCGGCTGAGCGGGGTGAAAATAAAGCTCTTAAGGCCATGGGAGAAGCTGTCAAGGCCAAGAACGAGACTGCATGTCGGATTCGGGATCTGGAGATTGAGGTGACAGTTTTCATGCCAAGTCCCAGCAGTTTGAAAATAGGGCTACTTCTTTGCAGGCCAATGTCAATCACTTCATCACTATTTACACCAAGATTAAGGAGGACCAATTCCGCAATACCATTAAACAGGTTTAACTCTTTAATCCCGGGGTTGCTTTGGCCTTAGACGCGCTTGATTCCTGGAAGGTGGTCCGGGAGGGGTGCCTTGTGGCTCCCCGCGTTGCTTTTTCAACTTCAAATGTTAGGGATTCATCCGCCGAGGTTCGTGGTCAAGATCCTCCTGCGGCGTAAGCAACTTGTCTTTTCCTTGCCCCCTGCGTGGGGTAACAAACTTGTCTTTTTATTACCCCATGCATGGGGTTATTGCTTTTGTATGGACATTACCATGGTTTTTTGGGTTTTAATCAAACTTCGTTTTTCTTTCTTTGCCTATTTTGGGGTCAAATGCCCTTCGTGTTGTTCAAGATAGATTAGACTTTGTGAATTTTAATTTGATGAAAAAAACCGTGGTCTGGGTTCAACGCCCATTACCGTTGAGCGCTTAGGGTTTCTTTTAGGACTTCGCATGATAAGAAATTAGAAACCTTTGCTTAGGATCCGATGTCCAAAGTGGATTGACATTTGAGAACCGTGCCTAAGGTAAGAAATCTTGTCTGGCGTCCATTACCATTTGCTTTGGTATTCAGGATGCCGCGCGACTTTGGTTTGAGTAACCTTGTCCGGGGTCCATTACCATTTGCTTTGGTATTTAGGATGTCACGTGACTTTGGGTTAAAAGACTGGTCCTTACCGGGGTCTTTTGTGCTTATGATTTAGTGCAAGAATTTTTCCAAGACATGATTTTTCTATTGTACGACCTATCCAGCATAAGACAATTCACAGTCGGTACCATGACATCTTGGGACGTTGTAATGGCTTTCGAAGACCTTTGAAAACTTTAATGAAAAATGTGTTAAAACCGCAACACTTGTTTTATTGAGTAAGTGAGGGACTAAGGTCCATACAACATGCTCCCATAATGATTGGGGCAAATCAAACATAAACTATGAGACTAGCCCTTAAAGGGCACTTAGCTGTAGTACTTTCTAAGTTTGTTTGCATTCTAAAAATTCTTCATTGGCTTGCCTGACAAAGTCTCTAGAGTATAAGTTCCTTTGCTAGTGCTGATCATGATACAGTAAGGACTTTCCCAGTTAAGGGCAAGTTTTCCTTGGGAGGCAATCCTTCCGCCGATGTCAGTCATCCAGAGTACTAGGTCGCCCGGCTGGAATCTTTTAAGAATAACCTTCATGTTATACCGGGATGTCATTTTTTGCTTGATTGTGGCATCGCGAATGTAAGCGATGCGCCTTCTTTCTTCTAATAGATCCAAGTCTTCCCTGATTAGTCTGGGGTTGTTAGCAGGTGAGAAGTTTTGAAAACGCCAGCTCGGTTCTCTTATCTCCACTAGGATCATTGCTTCACATCCATAGGTTAGCTTGAACAGAGTTTCACCCATTGTGGAGTAAGGAGTGATTCGGTAGGTGATGGGATAATTAAAAGTTTCAAACCCAAGTGCAGGTTGTTTCAAGTAGTAAATTCTCGGGAGTCCGAGGTCGATCCACAGGAAATTGATGAAGAGAAAATTATTTGAGGTACGGAGAAGATTTGTCACAATACTAAAAATGATATAAATTGTTCATAGATGAAAAAGATTTGTTTGGGTTAGGAGATCCACTCTTGGAAATAAATTAAAGACAAGATTATTTCTTTTTATAACTCAATTGAAATCATACATAATGAAGGTTCCAATCGGAAGATTTAACATTCAAAGTTCAATTTAATATGCAATCATATTATGATTCCTTTAATTATCTACCAACATTTGTAAATGAGTTCAAGCATTCACTGTGCCAATCATATTGTCTACAATAAATTAAGATCTCCATTATACAAAGAAGGTTTCTAAATTGATTAGAAATAAAATACAACACATATAATGTCTATTTGATAATATATCATTTAAACACAAGAAATAGAATAATTTAACCTTATTTTATTACCAAGAGGTTCACTCTTTCACCCAAGCAAGATGAAGATTTAGTTACTCATAGACAAGAAGAAAGAAAGAGAGAAGAAGAAGATGATGAACATAACTTCAATTAAGAACAATAGAAAACTACATAAAGGAAAACGAATAACACAATAGCATAAACTAAACTCTAAGCTAAACTAACACTCTCAAATGTTCAGCCTTGCCTCCTTTTATAGAGTTTAAGGAGTGCAAGAAGACAATGGAGTTGTTTGGTGATGAGAAGTAAAATAAAAATAGATGATGAATGAGCTAAAATTATGGACTTTCTTGGCTCCAAAATGTCTCTGCTCTTAGCTCATGGCATGCGTTAGAATTAAGCCAAGTGGCCTTCATGAAAGTTCTAGGAAATTATCTCAGCTTTCCAGAGACACCAAGTTTAGCCAAATCCAATAACCACAGCCTGAGATATGGCCCAATTACTGCTCATGGGTCAAGCCCAAATCCAGCACCTCTGTTCTGACTTCCAAGCCCAATATCACCTTCAAGGAATCCGAATTAGCTTTTGTGTTCTCATGAAAGTTGTAGATATGGGTCTTAACCTTTCACTGTCAAAATTTCAGAATTGTTGAACTCCTATAGCCCGAGATATAGCCTAATGAGTGCATAAAGGTCAAGCTGTCAGGTTCAAAACGCTAGATTTTGCTTCAACTCCAATTTGAGTTATCCAAACATGTATTTCTGGTCTTGAGGCCTCATAAAAGTGTAGAAATTTATCTTAGCTTAAAAACAAGATTAAAATCACATCCATCGGATATTTGTAACTCAAATTATAGCTAGTTTACTGAAAAATCCAAGTGAGAAGGTTATACAATGAATGAAATATATTGCTATCAATGTGGCTCTTACTATCAAGTGAATAGTTATTAGAGAATTATCTTAACTTTCCAACAAGACCAAAATCTCATTCATCAGATAATTACAACTCAAGTTGTGGCCACTTTACTTAAGAATGCAATCACCCAAATTAATTATAATTCAAGCAATAATTTCTTCATTGATCCAATTAAGCTTAATTTCATAAAATGTGTCAAAATCAACTTAATTAAGCCAAATTGAACCTTAAGAAGCCTAGTGAGAGGATTATAAAATGCATAAAATATATTGTTATCAAATTTTCTCACACTAAACTTTTGCACTCCCGGGCAAAATACATAAGAAAAAACTAAGGAATAAGGAAAAATGACACAGACTCAAAAGCTAAAAACTCTAAAAGATTTAATGAAACAAGAAGAGCAACCAGTCATTCAAGGGATCAAAGCATTTTTGAGGTAATATTTCTTCACATCTCAAACCATCAAGCAAGGAAACTTCAGTTAAAAAGAACGAATCAAGAATGAAAGATCCTCACAAGATTCACTCTCAATCCCTCAACTGTTTAAAATGGTAGATATTTCACTCAATTCAACCCATGAAAAATTACACTACCATAAGCTTGCTTATCTTCTACTTCTCCACTACTCAGAACATATGCACACAAAAATTAAGAGGATTTTATTCAAGGTTGTAACGAGGTCATGGTAAAGAAGGAGGGATAATATGGATATAAGAAGATAAATACCAAAGAGAATAAAAGAGCACTATGGTACAGTTAAAGTAGAAAAGATATTTGAGAACATTTATCATAAAGGACAATGACCAATATTTGACTAATGTTTTGTTGAAGATCAATCCCAAATTGATGAGTTGAATTCATTGTTAGGCATAAACCTTCTCCTTCCCCCCAAATTGATGAGTTGAATTCATGGATATAATGTTTTGTTGTAGGTTTCTGACAGGCATCTCACTAAACATACTTTCTTCAACTAAAATGCGTCTCAGGAGTAAAATTACTTCTTACTCTGCCAATATTCATTGGTTTAGCAAGTTCATGAAAATCATATCATACTTCCCTATTTTTTTTTAAACTATCCTTCCCCCCAACCAGATCACAACATTGTCCGCAATGTTAAAATATAGATGAGTAAAGGATAGAAAATATTACCTGCTGAAAAAATCTGACACAAATTTAAAAAGAAATAAAGTACTATAAATAAAATCAAAGGTAAAGGAAAGTTAAAGATGAAGTGTCAGATCTGGCTTTCTTTGCATGCTGCTTCCCGCACTACTTCCTGATGACCAATCTATCTGAGCTAAGACTTTATCAGGTTCATAAACAAAAGCTTCTAATTTATCAATTAGCTTATCAATAGTGGAGGCAGAGATAAGAAGTTTTTTTGCTGAAGGGTGATAAATTTCTGTTCCACAGCTTTATCAAGAAAAAATAACAAAAGATCAAAGAAATTATTAACATTCAACAAACCAATGGGTTTATAGTGGATGTTCAGTTGAGCCCAAGAGGCAATTTGAAAAATTTCTTCCAAAGTACCAAAACTACCTAGTAAGGCAATGAATGCATCAAAGTTGTCAAACATTGTTTTCATTCATCCATGCATAGATGGTACCTAAATTTCTTCTCCAACTGTCTTTCCAGTAATGTTATTTTGAGTTGAAGGTCGAGGAATGACACCTAAAACTTGACTGCCTCCTACAAATGCAGAGAGTGATACAGCCCCCATTAACCCACGATAACCTCCCCCATATACAACATGAATATTCCTCGCAGCAAGTGTTCGACCAAGAGCGCTTACTACATTTACAAATTCTAAACCCTTCCCATAACTTGACCCACAAAAAACACAGACAATTTTAAGGTTACGAATAGGAGGTCCCATAATTTCACCTTCCCTCTGAATGATTATGAGTTAGAGGAAAGTAAAGAGAATAAAGTGTTTAAATAGGGAAAAAAGGGAAAAAGTAATCATAGCACCTATATGGGTAGGTTAGCTGTTGTCAGAAAAGTTTGAAAATAAAAAAAACACAGAATCTTTTTTTTTCTTTTTTTTGATTTTTTTTGTTTTGTTTTTGACTATTTGATTTTTTTTTTAACTTAAAGAAAACCATTAGGGTAAAGAAGTCTAGAAACCCCTGTAGGACCCTGCTCAAAGGATCGTCTGTCCAAAAATCAAAATATAACAAAATCATATAAAGATAAAAGAAATATAATAATAAATGAGGACATACCTGTATGTATAGTTTTCATGACGTATCTTTATACTGCGTGTCATAAATGCAGTAGTGGCATGTTTTTGAGTTGTGTGTCACTAATGCAACATATGAATTCCACAATGATTAACGAACCGACAACAAGAACCTTTGAATCCTTTCCGTCCTACTTACGGAAGAACATCCCTCTATCTTCCTGCAAACCTAATTAAAGGCCTGTATTCTAAGAAGATGGTACCTGACCGCAGCCAATCAGAACTCGCCATAGTGACCTACTAATTAAAGTAAGTATATAGCTCAGTTAATAGTTTCCATTCACTGTAAAGACGAGACGCTTCTTTCTATCCATCAGCGCTACAGAACCTTAGTTCCAAGAACTGGGAATGTAGCACACGGCTCTCTACAGAGCATAGCACACGAACTTTATTTACATACTGGCGTGTGAATGTCTCCTCCTGAGTCTATGACAGGCTGGGCATCCGCCCGGGGCTCATAATCTAATTAAAGACCAAGTACAACCATAGTTTCGCCCTCTATTTTTTTTTCAAGTTGATAGAAACCTGATGAAAGATGGGTGTATACTCACTTGAGATTAGGATGGAGGTAGTATGCTCTTTCGGCTTTGTGCTAAAGTATTGTTGACCAATATTAGACTCATTCAAGACCAGCACAACATAGGGCTCCCAAAAGGGACAAGTGGCCATAATACGACTAACTGCCTCACATATGAGATACAATCTACCTTCTTTGTTTTTCAATTAAGAAGGCTGGATCAAGATGCATGCATTTCCCCATTCACATTTTGTGTTACCAAAGCTAAACCCAAGATGTATACATACTTTTTTTTATTTTTATTTTTTTGAACATGAAAGAAGAAGAAGAAGAAGAAGAAGAAGAAGAAGAAGAAGAAGAAGAAAGAAGAAGAAGAAGAAGAAGAAAAAGAAGAAGAAGAAGAAGAAAATATGTATATGTTGTTGTGGATGTTGCTCACATCTGCCTCTAGTTTCACGTCCAGAAACAACTTAAACGCCTTCTATGAGTTGAGGATAAGCTTCCCATCCAATTTTCTTATAAATTGGCAAACATGGTCTTTTAGAGTCAGATTCCCAAGACTGTATTACTTTTGTTCATCCTTGAAGAGATTCCACAAGTTAAGAAGTTCACGATGCACAAGACCATAAGAATGCGGATCAAGAGTCAATAAAATATCATCTAATGACTCCTTACTCAGTCCATTCTTAATGAAGAAAATTTTATCTTATCTGTTTGTGGAAACCATCCCCAAAGAACGACATCGCTTGTTACAATTACATCGTGCACATATGTGACAGACTTGTAATCTTTTTGTTCTTCTCCTTTTAGAATATGAACTTCTACCAAGACCTGGCATGTATGAGTCAAATGAAATTGAAGACTCACTTGCTAATCGGACCTTTGCTTCGATTATCCAACGTACATCTTCTGGTATACCTTTGTGCATTAACAATCTTAATCTTTCATATTTAGCCTTATAAATTTTTGTTAGAGCATTTTAAGGAAAATAAGGAAAATGTTTTCTTAGGTTTGAGAGAATGATATCCATTTTGAAGAAGAACAAATAAGTTATTTTGGAAAACTAAAAGAGAGCAAACTGACTCGAGAGTCACGGAGTATCGTCATCCGCCATTTTACCGGGGAGCTAAAGAACTCCAAAACAAAATAAAGTCACAAAATTAGAGTAAATTATTCACATAACAAGGATCAGAAAGGGAAATGAATTCTACCTCAGCAGCTTGATTTTCCAGAAATAGTTTATGTCTTTGTCCATTGACCTTAGATACATTACCATTTCTAGGATTCTCAATGTCTATGGCCCCATAAGGATATACATGTTTGACAACAAAAGGACCAGTCTACCTAGATCTCAATTTTTTAGGGAATAGGTGAAGACGAGAATTATAAAGCAGAACTTTTTGACCAATTTCAAAAGATTTTCTCAAAATAGATTTGTCATGAAAAGCTTTTGTTCTTTCTTTATAAATTTTTAAGTTTTCATATGCATCATTTCTCAATTCCTCAAGTTCATTTGTTTGCAATTTGCCTAACTTGCAAGCATCATCAAAATTTAAATTGAAAGCTTTAATGGCCCAAAATGTTTTATGTCCCAGTTCTACAGGCAAGTGACAAGGTTTTCTATAGACTAACCGATAGGGTGACATGCCTAAAGATATTTTAAAAGCAGTACGGTAAGCCCAAAGCACATCGTTTAGTCTTAAAGACCAATCTTTAAGATTTAGGTTAACCATTTTTTTCAAAATTTGTTTAATTTTCCTATTTGCTAATTCTACTTGCCCACTTGTCTGAGGGTGATAAGGGGTAGCAACTTTATGGGTAATATCATATTTCTTCATTAAAGATTCAAATGGTTTATTACAAAAATGTGTTCCCCTATCACTGATGATAGCTCGAGGGATTCCAAATCGACTTAAGACATTTTCTTTTAAAAATTTGATAACAGTTTTATGATCATTTTGTTGACATGGAATCGCCTCAATCCATTTTGAGACATAATCAACTGCAACCAAAATATACACATAACCAAATGAGGATGGAAATGGACCCATAAAATCAATTCTCCAATAATAAAAAATTTCAATGACAAGGATAGGGTTCAGAGGCATCATATTTCTTTTAGAAATGGATCCTAATTTATGATAATTTTCGCAACTTTTGCAAAAAGAATGGTTGTCTTTAAATAAAGTGGGCCAATAAAATTCACACTGCAAGATTTTTGCAGCTGTTTTTTTTTTTGAAGAAAAATGACCTCTACATGCTTCTGAATGACTAAATTTAATGACACTACCTACCTCATTGTCGGGTACACATCTCCGAAAGATTTGATCAGGAGAATATTTGAACAAATATGGGTCATTCCAATAAAAAAAATTCACCTCAGTCAAAAACTTTTTTCTGTCTTGATGTGACCATTAAGGCAGCATCTTTCCTGTTACAAGAAAATTGACTATGTTCACAAACCAAGGCATGGAATTGACAGAAAATAAAAAATCATCAGAAAAAGAATCATTGATAGGTGTGCTATCAAAAGATGAGCCTGTTGTAAGTCTGGACAAATGATCTGCGATAATATTTTCGGCTCACTTCTTATCTTTTATTGTGATGTTGAATTCTTGAAGCAACAAGATCCACCGTATCAACTTAGGTTTGGCATCCTGCTTAGACATTAAATATCTAACAGCAGCATGATCAGTGAAAACAATAGTAAAAGAACCAATTAAATGAGCTCGAAATTTGTCCAATGCAAAAATTACAGCAAGTAGTTCTTTTTCAGTAGTAATGTAATTCATTTGTACACTATTTAAAGTTCTACTTGCGTAACAAATTACATGAGGCTTACCTTCCTTTCTTTGGCCTAAAACAGCGCCAATAGCAAAATCACTTGCATCACACATTAATTCAAAAGGCAAAGACCAGTTAGGGAATTACATGATAGGAACCGATGTTAGAAGACCAATTAATTTTTCAAAAGATTGTTGGCATTCTTGAGTCTAATCAAATAGAGCATCTTTTATCAGAAGATTGCATAATGGTCTAAATATGACACTAAAGTCTTTAATAAATCTTCGATAAAATCCTGCATGTCCTAAAAAGGAACGAACTTCTCTGACTGTTTTTGGGGAAGACAAATGAGCAATTAATTCAACTTTAGCCTTATCAACTTTAATTCCTTCAGAAGATATCATATGACCTAATACGATTCCTGAAGTAACCATATAATGACATTTTTCTCAATTTAAAACAAATCCTTTTTCTTCACATCTTTTAAGAACTTTATCCAAATTATCAAGATAATTTTCAAAAGAATTTCTAAAAACTGTCAGATCATCCATGAAAACCTCTAAATAATGCTCAATCATGTCACTAAAAATACTTAGCATGCATCTTTGAAAAATTATCGGAGCATTACAAAGACCGAAAAACATTCTTTTATATGCAAAAGTGCTAAAGGGGCACGTAAAAGTAGTCTTTTCTTGATCCTCTAATGCAATTGGTATTTGATTATACCCCGAATAACCATCAAGAAAACAATAGTAGGGATGTCATGATACTCTTTCTAGAATTTGATCAAAAAATGGTAAAGGGAAATGATCTTTCCTAGTGGCTATATTCAATTTTCTAAAATCAATACACATACGTCAACTAGATGAAACTCGCGTAAATATTAACTCACTTTTTTCATTTTCAATCACTGTTATTCCAGATTTCTTAGGCACAACTTGTGTAGGGCTTACCCACTAGCTATCAGAAATAAGGTAAATAATTCTAATATCAAGTAATTTAAGAACTTCAGCCCTAACTACCTCTTTTATGTGTGGATTTAATCTTCTTTGAGGTTGTTGTGATGTTTTAGCATTATCCTCTAAATGTATTCTATGTGTACAAATTAATGGATTAATGCCTTTTATATCTGTTAATGTCCATCCAATTGTACTTTTATGCCTTTTAAATACTTCTATCAACATACCTTCTTGTTCTTCAGTAAGAATTGATGAAATTACTACTGGAAAGCTTTGGTCTTCTCCCAAAAATGTGTACTTCAACCCAGCAGGTAATGACTTTAGTTCCAATATGGGTACTTCTTCATGAATATTATCATTCATGGGTTGGAGCTCTTCGAATCTCGACTTCCATCCTTTGTATTCCATTGCCTGTGTACAATCAAGCAAAGAGCATATTTTAAAAATATCATCATTTACTTGCATATTTGAATCAAATGAATTAATTAAACAAACTTCTAATGGGTCAGAAGAATTAATTAAACAAACTTCTAATGGGTCAGAAGAATTCCCTTTTAGAAGATGGTCATCTACAATGGCCTCAATCTCGTCAGCTTCCTCATTTTTATCATTGACTTTATGTGGTTGCTTGCATATGTTGAAAACATTAAGCTTAAGTGTCATGTTTCCAAATGTTAGCTTCATCAATCCATTTCTACAATTTATCAAAGCATTGGATGTTGCTAAAAATGGACGACCTAAAATAATAGGAATTGACTTGGAACAATTAATCATATGTTCAGTTTTCAAGACAATAAAATTCACAGGATAAATGAATTTATCAACTTGTACCAACACATCTTTCACTATTCCTTTTGGAATTTTAATTGATCTATCAGCAAATAGAAGAGTTACAGAAGTTGGTTTTAACTCACCCAGATTGAGTTGTTGATAAATTGAATATGGAAGCAAATTAACACTAGCACCAAGATCAAGTAAAGCTTGTTCAATTATATGTTCTCCAATAATGCATGAAACCGTAGGATAATCAGGGTCTTTATGTTTCAAAACATTATTGCTTTGAATAATGGAACTTACCTGTTCGGTCAAAAAGGCATTTTTTTCACATTTAATTTCCTTTTAACAGTGCATAAGTCCTTCAAAAATTTGGCATAAGAAGGAAAGTGTTTGATAGTATCTAACAACGGAATATTGACCTTTACTTGTTTAAGAATTTCAAAAATTTCAGTTTGGTGGTCTAATTTCCTTGGTTTGCTTAATGCTTAAGGAAATGGGAGTGGAGGAGACGAGAGTTTGGTCTCATTTTGGCCAGATGACTTATCAACCTCTTCCTTATCTTGGGGAATTGATTCACTATCTTCTTCACAAGGTTCAGAAATTTCTTTTTCAATAATTTTTTCACTCCTAATAGTTATCACAGAATTGACTTGATTTATTTGTTAGTTTTCTGAACTACCTTCATTTAGACTATATTGACCTTTGGGATTCGGTTGAGGTTGAGAAGGAAATTTTCCTTTCTCGTGAATGGTGAGTGCGGAAGTAAGTTTGGAAAGAGTGTCTTTTATGTCTATCATGGTTTGAGTGTTTTGTTTATTGATGGCCTCTTGTTTTTCTATGAATGCACTCAATGTTCCTTCAATGTTTTTCCTATATAGTAGGACATAAGGTGCATATCCTTGAGAATTTTGAGAATCCTGTTGTTCCTGAGGAGGTGGTGGTTGCATAAATTGTGCTTGATTATTATTCCTCCAACTGAAGTTCAAGTGATTTCTCCATCCTGGATTGTAAGAATTTGAAAAAGAAGAGGTGAATGACTTTTTAAAATTGTTCATTGCATTTACTTGCTCAAGCACAACTTCTTTAAAAATAGGAATATTAGGACATTCATTTAGATCTTGACTAAGATGATATTTTCCTTTTCCTGCATTTGCAAGGTTATATCTAATTGAATTTTCAGAAGGATTAGTATCATGCCAAGATTGAGAATTTTCAGCCAAATGGTTTAAATAATCTAAAGCTTCTTCGGGTTCTTTATCAAGAAACTCGCCATTACACATCGTTTCTACAAATTGTTTAGTTTCAGGTGTTACACCTTCATAAAAGAAGCTTATAGTCCGCCATTTTTCAAAACCATGATATGGGCAAGAATTTAACAAATCTTTAAAACGTTCCCAACTTTGAAAATACGCTTCATTTGAATTTTGGAAAAAAATTTAGATTTGTCTTTTCAAAGCATTGGTTTTATGTTTTGGAAAAAATTTCTTTAAAAATTCACTTTGCATTTCTTGCCACGTGTCAATTGATCTTGGTTTCAAAGCGTTAAGCCAAGTTTTTGATTTATCTTCAAAGAAAAAGGAAACAATTTAAGCTTAACAATCTCTTCAGTGCAATTTTGATCATTGAAAGCAATACAAACTTCCTCAAATTCTTTTAGATGTAAATATGGGCTTTTATTTTCTAAACCATGGAAATTAAGAAATAAAGAAATCATACTTGGTTTAAATCTAAAATTATTAACAGTGAGTGGAAAGATGAAACATGATGGACTAGAATTTCGAGGTGGTTGCAAATATGCACGCATAGTTCGCAACGGTTGATTTCCTTGTTCATCATGTATACTTTCATTTTCAGCTTATTGTGTTTAATTATCATGTTCAATATGTGCACCTTCAATTTCAGCCATTGTGTCAATTGTGTGTGATTGTGATTCAAAAAAATTAATATATAAAGTACTAGGATTAATTTTAACCAAACGATCAGAATTTGAATCACGATACCAGTTAAGCATAAATAAGTGACATAAAATAAAAATAATGTACAAGTAGGCAGTATAAACTGACCGTTAAATATTAAGAATGAAGTAGTATAAATCAACCACCCATATATATTAACAATTAAAAAGTTAAATAACTGATAAAATAAAAAAAAATTAGATAGTTAGAGAGTTAATAATATACATAAAATAAAATGCGGAAGATAAAGTGCAAAAAATAAAATACGAGAAAATAAAATACTGAGAAAGTAAATTTAAAATATGAAAACCAGAGAGAGTGGCAGAGCCCCACAGAGCTAGCGAAAGAGAAGAGAAGAAGAAAAATTATTTCATTACGTTAGAAAGCAATAATAAATAACAGAAATTAAAAAGTTATATGACAAAAAATAAATGACATAAATTAAAAGTTAGATAGCGAGAAAATAAATGACGTAAATTAAAAGTTAGATAGCAGAAAATAAATGACATAAATTAAAAGTTAGATAACGTAAATAAAAAAATAAAAAAAAAATAAAAAACGTAAATAAATGATGAAAATAAAAAAAATTAAAAAACAAAAATAAATGACATAAATATAAAAGTTAGGAAATTAAAAAGCATAAAATAAATTACATAAATATAAAAGTTAAGAAATTAAAAAGTATAAAATAAATGACATAAATATAAAAGTTAGTTAATAAGTTAGTAAGTAGTAAGTTAATTAGTAAGTTAGTTAGTAAATTAGAAATTGAAAAGAGTAGAGGAAGAATATACCTGTTGGTGAAGTTTCCTTACAGAAAGGGAACCTCAATATATTACAAGTTCCTTGGTAACGGCGCCAAAAACTTGATGGGATAATTAAAAGTTTCAAACCCAAGTGCAGGTTGTTTCAAGTAGTAAATTCTCGGGAGTCCAAGGTCGATGCACAGGGAATTGATGAAGAGAAAATTATTTGAGGTACGGAGAAGATTTGTCACAATACTAAAAATGATATAAGTTGTTCACAGATGAAAAAGATTTGCTTGGGTTAGGAGATCCACTTTTGGTAATAAATTAAAGACAAGATTATTTCTTTTTATAACTCAATTGAAATCATACATAATGAAGGTTCCAATCGGAAGATTTAACATTCAAAGTTCAATTTAATATGCAATCATATTATGATTCCTTTAATTATCTACCAACATTTGTAAATGAGTTCAAGCATTCATTGTGCCAATCCTATTGTCTACAATAAATCAAGATCTCCATTATACAAAGAAGGTTTCTAAATTGATTGGAAACAAAATACAACACATATAATGTCTATTTGATAATATATCATTTAAGCACAAGAAATAGAATAATCTAACCTTATTTCATTACCAAGAGCTTCACTCTTTCACCCAAGCAAGATGAAGATTTAGTTACTCATAGACAAGAAGAAAGAAAGAGAGAAGAAGAAGATGATGAACATAACTTCAATTAAGAACAATAGAAAACTACACAAAGGAAAACTAATAACACAATAGCATAAACTAAACTCTATGCTAAACTAACACTCTCAAATGTTCAGTCTTTGCCTCCTTTTATAGAGTTCAAGGAGTGCAAGAAGACAATGGAGTTGTTTGATGATGAGAAGTAAAATAAAAATAGATGATGAATGAGCTGAAATTATGGACTTTCTTGGCTCCAAAATGTCTCTACTCTTAGCCTATGGCATACATCAGAATTGAGTCAAGTGGTCTTCATGAAAGTTCTAGGAAATTGTCTCAGCTTTCCAGAGATACCAAGTTTAGCCAAATCCAATAACCACAGCCCGAGATATGGCCCAATTACTGCTCATGGGTCAGTCCCAAATCCAGCACCTCTGTTCTGACTTCCAAGCCCAATATCACCTTTAAGGAATCCGAATTAGCTTTTGTGTTCTCATGAAAGTTGTAGATATGGGTCTTAACCTTCCACTGTCAAAATTTCAGAATTGTTGAACTCCTATAGCCCGAGATATAGACTAATGAGTGCATAAAGGTCAAGCTATCAGGTTCAAAACGTTAGATTTTGCTTCAACTCCAATTTGAGTTATCCAAACATGTGTTTCTGGTCTTGAGGCCTTCATAAAAGTTGTAGAAATTTATCTTAGCTTAAAAACAAGACTAAGAACACATCCATCGGATATTTGTAACTCAAATTATAACCAGTTTACTGAAAAATCCAAGTGAGAAGATTATACAATGAATAAAATATATTGCTATCAATGTGGCTCTTGCTATCAAGTGAATAGTTATTAGAGAATTATCTTAACTTTCCAACAAGACCAAAATCTCATTAATCAGATAATTATAACTCAAGTTGTGGCCACTTTACTTAAGAATGCAATCACCCAAATTAATGATAATTCAAGCAATAATTTCTTCAATGATCCAATTAAGCTTAATTTCATAAAATGTGTCAAAATCAACTTAATTAAGCTAAATTGAACCTTAAAAAGCCTAGTGAGATGATTATAAAATGCATAAAATACATTGTTATCAGTAGGCCCACAGGACGTGGTCCAACTGGTCGGCCCAATTTCTTTTGGCTTCGTCCAGTCTTCTTTTTAATCCCCTGACTATAATGCGGCTTGTGGTTTTGGCTTGTCTGTTCGTTCGAGGGATTTCCACGGCACTGCAGTGATGTTTTATCTTCAACCCGACAAGTAGTTCTTCGAACCCCTTGTCTTTGAACTACGTCTCATTATCTGTCATAATTGATTTCGGGACCCCGAATCTGGTAATAATGTGACGCCAAATGAATTTTTGAATCCGAGCCGAGGTGATGGTGACCAAGGGCTCTGCTTCTATCCATTTGGTAAAGTAGTCCACGGCTACAACTAAAAACTTCAGCTACCCGGACGCTTAAGGGAATGGACCCAGAATATCCATACCTCATTGATAGAATGACCAGGGTATGGACGTTGTGGACAGTTCCTCCGGCGGGGTGTGGTAGTGGTCAGAATTTCATTGGCATTTGTTGCATACTTAGACATGCGTGAGGGAGTCTGCTTCCATTGTGGGCCAGTAGTAGCCTACCCTGAGTGCCTTCAATGCTAGAGCCTTACCCCCTATAAGGCGCCCATAACTTCCTTCGTGAACTTCGGGCAGGACGAATTCGGCTTCTTTCGGCGCAAGGCATTTGAGGGGTGGGTAAAGGAAATCCACGCCAGTATAACTGTCCATCGAAGATGGTGTATCAGACCACAGCTTTCTTTAACTTAGAAGCTTCCTTTTAATCCTCGGGGACTGTAAATATTCTATCAGTGGCGTGATCCAGGTACACTCTTGCCCGTCGACCTGGAAGACAGCTATGCCGACAACTGTGGGATGCGAGAGGGTCTCTTGGATCATTGAATGGTTGTTACCGAGACTCTTGGTGCTAGCCAACTTGAATAAGAGGTCGGCCCTAGAGTTTTACTCTCGGTGTATATGCTCCACTTTTACCAATTGGAAGCTCATGAGGAGTTCTTGCACTCTCGCTAGGTATTTCTATAAGATGGGCTCTTTGGCTTGATATTCACCTCAGATCTGGGAGGTCACGAGCTGAGAATCATTATAAAGTCGAATCTTTGTGGCCACCAAGTCTCTGACCATTGTCAGTCTGGCGATGCATGCTTTATACTCTGCCTGGTTATTCGAGGTAGGGAATTCGAACCTAAGGGAGCTCTCAACAGTCACCTCTTCAGAATTCTCCAAGATTACCCCGGCACCACTTCCTTTCAGGTTTGAGGACCCGTCCACGAACACGGTCTAAGATATCTTCTCGGTATCACCAGAGTCTGAAGTGAGTTCAACTAGGAAGTCTGAGAGCACTTGTGCCTTGATGGCTACTCTAGGTTCGTAGATGATTCTGAACTCGGAAAGCTCGATGGACTAGACAATCATCCTTCCTGCTAAGTCCGACTTGTGCAATATCTGTCGGATGGGTTGATTTGTCTTTACCACCACGGGATGACACTGGAAGTATTACCTTAGTCTTATGGCCATGATGATGAGTGCAAATGCGACTTTCTCGATCCTTTGATATCAGAGTTTGGGGTCTTGCAACACCTTACACACAAAATAAACTAGTTTCTGACCTTCCAGTGTTTCTCTGATGAGTACCGAACTCACAGCCTCCTCGTGGATGGAAAGAAACACGTAAAGTGTTTCACCTGATTCCGGTCTTGTAAGAATGGGAGGGGATGCCAAAATGTTCTTCAAAGATGTGAAAATGTCTTCACCTTCCTGCATCCACTCGAATCTTGTCCCATTTTCAATAACTTGAAGAGTGGGAGGGATTTGTGAGTGGCTTTGGCTAGGAATCGTGTGAGAGTCGCGATCTTTCCGGTTAGTTGTTGTACTTCTTTCACGTTTTAGGGACTATGCATGTCAAGCACCACCTTGCATTTGTCGAGGTTTGCCTCAATGCCGCAGTGAGTCAGCATGAACCCCAGAATGCGCATTTTTCTAGATTGAGTCTCATCTCTTGCTTTCTTAACTGTGCAAATACTTTTTCGAGGTCTGAGGTGTGCGACCCTGACGGCAAGGTCTAGACTATCATATCGTCAATGTAGACCTCTAGCATTCTCCCCATCTATTCCTCAAAGACCCTATTCATCATTCCATGGTAGGTGGCTCTAGCGTTTTTCAACCCGAAAGTCATTACCTTATAGTAGTAACTCGCCCTTTCGGTGATGAAGGTTGTTTTATCTTGGTCTCCGGGGTACATTAGAATCTGATTGTACCCGGAGTAAGGTCCATGAAAGACAATAGCTGAAAATCGGAGGAGCTGTCAACTAGTTTGTCAATATTTGGGATGGGGTGTATGGATCTTTAGGATATGCCTTGTTCAGGTTGGTGTAATCCACACACATCCTCTACTTCCCATTTGACTTTTTAACCAGGACGACATTCGAGAGCCAAGTGGTGTACGAGATCTCCCTCATGAAGTCGGTATTTAGTAATTCCTTTACTTGCTCCTCGATAACATATTGCCTCTCGGGGCTAACTTTTCTTTTCTTTTGGGAGACCGGCTTCACATCTCATTTAATAGATAAACGTTGACAGATGAAAGCGAGATCGATCCCAGGCATGTCAGCGGACGTCCAAGCAAAGAGGTCCTTATTTTTCTACAGAAGCTCTATCAACTGGATCTTTTCCTACCCTTCAAGGTTTGCACCTATCTTAGTGATTTGGTCGAGCTTATCACCAAGCTGAAACAAGATCAATTCTCTTTCAAGCTGGGGTTTTGTATCTCAGATTTCCTCACGTACATCCAATTCGGTCATCAGGATGTTGACTTGATCGCGGGTCGGGTTGGATGTTTGTGCCTTTGTTTTCCTGGAAGTCCTACTGATCTTTAAGCTCTCGTTATAACACTTGCGGGCTACAATATGGTCGCCTTTAACCGTGACCACTTCATTATTCCTATTGAGGAACTTCATAGCCTGGAGGGCGGTAGAGACTACAGCGGTAATGTCATTCAGCGTAGGACGACCCAAAATGATATTGTAAGCCGAAGGACAGTCCACAACTAAAAATCTCACCTTTAAGATTCTGTATGTGTTGTCGTTACCTAAGGTCAAGAAAGTTTCAAAATACCCAACTGGGGTAGCCTTTTCTCTGGAGAAACCGGTCAGTTCACCTTCATATAGTGTGAGTACAGACATAGGGAACTCTAATCTTTCGAATGCGTTCATGAACATGATATCTGCTGAACTCCCCTGATCTACAAAGATACGACAGACTTCGGCATTAGATATTATTCCGGATGTGACTAGTGGGTCGTTATGATCTCAGATAATATTGTTGTAGTCTTTATCGGAGAAGGAAATGGACAGTGCGTCTTTTTTTTTGGCATGGGGTCTTTGAGAAGAACCTGATATGCTTAAGACCGCTGTCTGGAGTGCTTTTTTTCGGGAATTATTAAACAAACCGCCCCCTGCAAACCCTCCTGAGATGGTATTGATGAGTCTGTATTTCCTGTTAGCCCCACCTTGAGAATCCTGATCCTGATCTTGCCTATTTTCAATATCATGGCGTGGCGGGGTTCGAGATCTTCTGGAAGAACTCCAAGTTCTTCTTTGGCATTGGTTTGGACTTCACTGGGGGCTACGGTTTCGTCTTCGATCCTTGCATCCTCTGCGGTTCTCATTTCCCTGGAAACTGCAGATATACTTTTGCAGTCGTCCCTCTTTGATCAGGGACTCGATGACATCTTGGAGCTAGTAACAATCTTCTGTCTCGTGGCCATAGCTCTTATGCCACCTGCAATGTTTCAAATGGTTTCTTTGAAATTGTTTCTTCACGGGTGGTGGCCTCTTCATATCTTGGAACTCGGTTTGAAGGACCTCCTTCAAGATTGTCTCTAGAGAGGTGTTCAAAGGAGTATACTTAGAATACTCGAGCCAGTACCGTTCGCTCTTGGAAGAGTGGCGGGGTTAGTTGGAGTTCTGGTTCTTTTTTTGGTGAACGAGTTTACCCTTTTCTAGACTCTCTTTGGCTCTAGTAATTTCCTCTAGCTCGACATACTTATCCACATGTAGGTGAAACTCATTTAGACTCGCCTGCTTCTTTTTTGGCAATAACATGAAGAAGCCTGAGTCAGTTCAGAGTTTATTTTTGGCGTAATAGAAGGCTATCTTGTCATCCAGGTTTTCAATACCCACACAAGCCTGATTGAACCTTTTAACGTATTCATGCAAGGATTCAGAATTTTCATGTCGAATTTTGAAAAGGGAGTCAATCGACTTCGGTCACTCTTTTGTTATGGTATAGTGTTGTAAGAAGCATTGCGTAAGGTCTTCCCATCCTATAACCTTTGTTCGTAAGGTGACAAACTAACGAAGGGCATCCTTCTTCAGGAATAGAGGGAAGGCTCGGCATAGCAATTCTAGGGTGTATTTGTAGAGCTGCATGGATTGAGTGTAAGCGTCTAAGTGCTACTGGGGATCTGTCGTCCCATCGTAAAGCTCCAAATTGCTCGGAAGCTTGAAGTTCCTCAGGACCCGGTATGCCATCAAAGCATTTGAGAACTGTTGTTGATGGTCGGGGGCCGAGTTATTGTTTCCAACAATCCCGGCACTAGCACGCTGGGTTGCTCGCTCGTTACGAACTACATCCCGTTCTTCGTTGTCATTGTCTATCCTCACTGATCTTTCAAGAACCTCTAACCGACGAGGTTGTTCTTCCAGCTAACGCCGCTGACCTTCGATCAACGCTATTTGTTAGCGCAACAACTCTTGAAAGTCATTCCTCGTCGTCTCGGATTGGACATTGTCTTCATAGTGAGACGCATGGTCTACATCGTTGTAGGAGGTCCCCAAGCGAGCATGCACGGGGATCCTCGCTCCATGATTTGTATTGTTGGCTCCACCCTGAGGAAAAACAAACATGTTTCGGATAGAGACCCTTTGAGATAAAGTTGGGCTTTCAGCAGAAGTTGAAGTCTCGTGCCCCTGATTGAGAGTTTCCACGACAACATGCCTACTCCTAGCGGCAGAGGTTTCTGGTGGTGCGATAGACGGAGGATCGAGCTGTGCCGCTGGGCCCTGTGTTTGGTTAGGGGCAGCGTGTGCAGTGCTTCCTTTCCTGTGGTTGTGTCTTGTGCTCACCATGGTTAATGTGGAAATGGAAGTTCATCAAATTCCCACAGACGACGCCAATGTTCTGAAGTGGATTTAGAGGGTACCCGAGATAGGCTCGTATATGGATGTTTTTCCTTGCACAGCTGCTTTCAAGCGTATTGAACCAGGGGGGTGGGTACCTGTAAAGGGACTCCAACGCTCAAGTCAGGTAATGCACAAGTAGGGTTTCAGCAATTAGATAGTAGATACCTCATTAAGTTAACTTGGCTTAGTATATATAGAGCATGACTGGAATCCTCATGAAATCCGTATAGGATGCATGTATTTTATGAACATATCTTGATAGAGGTGTCAGCCCACGATGATTGAGATCCGTCTCTGACGTGTTAGGATTGTCCCCTTAGTGGCCAATCCTCGCAGCAGGCAATTATGGGCCCCATACTTAAAGTTGTGATTGGTAGTCATGAGAATCTGCGTGGATCAAGTGATCGCTATAATTGTTAGACGATTTGTGTACCTCAAGTGCACGGGCTGTTCAAGTAACACAGATATAGAGTAAAAGTTCGTTCCCACGAGGATGATTAGCTTCCAATACTAAGTATTAACTAATAGCTTATCTAGTTCTATTCAAGAACATAAAAATAGGGAAAAGTGCAATAAAACTAATCTAAAGATAGAAAAACGATAAATGAAAGTAAACATAATGGTTTAGAGATTTAGGGAATCATTTTTTACCTCATACTTCAATTAATGCTATGAAACCCTTCAAGCAACATAAATAAATGAGTTAAGTTAGTTTGAGAATCTGATTTAGTTAAAAGCTTATGTCTAGGTCAGTTAACCATGACTTCCTTCACCTAGCTCACTATACTTCCATAAGAACCAGAGTGAAATCTATTAATGAACGATTTGTTCTCAAACACACGTTATGCATAACTAAGAGGTATATTTCTATCCCATTAGCGAATCAACTTATCCAAGCTAATTGAACTCATCGAACATGCATCAACCATACATATGATCTCAAACCCAAATTCCTATGTCTAGGTTCATCATATTTCAACAATTCACTTAACAGCTAATCAAACTATCAAGAACATTAAGATCTATATGATTGAACATAATCAAACATTAATATATACTCAAAGTAATACAAAATCATTAATATTCATAAAAGGATTCAAAGTAATCTCTAAATACAGCTCAACTACATCATGAAACACGAAAATCTATCACAAAAGTCATGTTCATGGAAGAAGAAAGAGAGAAAGGTGAAGGAAGAAGGAAGGAAGCTCATGGATATGATCTTTGAAGCTTGAATCTCCTTCCATGAAGAAGATGACCTCCAACCTTGGCTCCCCGAGCCTCCAATCTGCCCAGAAATGAAGTTCCAGCAGCAGCTTCTCTAAAACCTAAAAAACTCTCTTTGTAAAATCTGTTAAAAACGTATTTATAAGCTCAAAAAATAGAGTCACGCCGCAGCGTTAAACATGTTGCACCATGGCGCGCATACAATTAGGTCATTGGCGCCGTGACGTCTCTTACTTGCGCCGCGGCATTCTGCTCTCAAGTCTCTCTGTCTAGATGCAGGGGATTCACCACACCGCGATATTGATATGCCTACGCCGCGACGTTAACTACCAGAATGCTTCTTTGGTTTTCTCTTCCAATTTTAGCTCAAATACTCTATATATCCACTTGTTTGGAGTCATTCATACAATATAGAAATCACTAACTCATTAACAATTGTAAATTCACTTAATCAATAACAAAGTAAGCATAATTTGCTCAATATCATATAAGAAAGGTATCAGAATTGAATATAACAAATATAAGCACAAAAGCTTCTAAATATGCATGCAACGAGGACTTAAGCACTAAATAAAAGCTCAAATATGGGGCACAAATAACTGTATTTTATAGAGTTATCAATAATCTGATGCCATGGTCCGAGGTCGTAAGGCCTTGGTCGAGGTGTTTATGGCGGGATCCGATGGTACTCGTGACGGGTTGACCCTGTAGGACAGGATCCCAGATCACGGTCCAGAACAATTGCATTGTTTAAGAACTTGATACACTATTTTAGGAGCAGGGTGGCCTAATCTTGCTTGCCACAAATCAAAAAGAATATAATGAGAATTACAATTCATAATATTTACATCAACAGAATCACAAGAAGGAATACAAAAAGAAGATGTAGTAGACAAAGAGAAACCAATAGGTGCTGGAGTTTACAGCAAGTGATCAAATGCATACAAATCATCTCTAAGCCTGCCTTGGAGAAAGATCTCCTTGGTAGCCTGAGATTTAATAAAACAATGGTCAGCATAAAACTAAAAAAAGACAACATTTTCTCTACAAAATTGAGATACATTGAGCAAATTTTACACACTCCAGGCATATGCATTAGATTTCGAATAACTAAAAGGAAAAAACATTATAAAAGGAAAGCTCAAAATAGCCAATATGTTTAATAGGCATACCCGAACAATTATCGAATTGTACTGTATCAGAGCTATTGTAATTAGATCTGATGTGCAAATTGGACAAGTCTGGTGTCAGATGATTTGAAGCACCAGAGTCTGGATACCATGCAAGGTCATACAGTGTTGAAGGAGTGGCAAGCATAGCTTGAAAGGATGAGTGAGAGGCAGTAGATGCAGAAGGAGCAAAGATGGTAGCTAACATAGCTTGAGTTGGTGGATGTGGTAGTGTGGTTGAATGATCACCAAATGGATTGGGATGATTTTTGTTGAATTGATGCCAACATTCCCTGGCTAAGCGATTTGACTTTCCACACAATTGACACTTATTGAACCAAGAGGACCTTCCACCACCTCCTCTAAAATTTCTTCCTTTTCCTCGAACAAATGACCTGCCTCTGCCAAAATTAAGGAAAAATTGATCACCACTGTAACATCCTTGAGGAAAACCACCTCTATGAACATAACCACCTCTAGAGCTTTCACCATTAAAGAACATGTTCTGTTGTGAAGACTGTGCAACATTCGCTTGAATAGATCCAGCCATTTCAACCTACCTATGCTTTTCAATTCTTTCTTCCTAAGCCATGAGGAGTGCTTTTATCTCATAATCTAAATATAGATAAGTTCTATAAGACACTGAGATAACAAACAAATCATAGTCCTCTGTGAGACCATCAAGAATCGCATCTACATGATTTGTCATTTAGATTGGTGCACCTACAGCAGCTAGAGAATCTACAATCTTTTTCATTTGAAAAAGATACTCATTGATTGTGGTTTCTTTCTTCATGCAACGAAGCTGATACTTCAACTATTTAATCTTGGCATGTGTCTGACGTGCAAAGAAAATTTTAAGCTTTTTCTATACTTGAAATGAATGATCACAACTAACCATCCCTGTAGTGAAAGACTTTGACATCGAAGCAAGAAGCCATGAAAGCAGCAATGAGTCTTGTTGTTCCTAATTCAAATAGTCTTCAATGTACTTTTCCTTTGCAGCATCTTCATCTGAGGAAAATTTCTTTGGTGTTGAACCAGTTCCTTCTTGAAGATAGTGTTGCAGCTTGAAGCCCCTAATCATAAAAGAGCCTGCTTACACCATGGAAGGAAATTTCCTTCATCACGCTTGAACAAAACTGGATTGGAAAATGTTTGAAGAGAGAAACGTGTTATCAGAGTCTCCATGAATCTTATTTTAGCTCTGATACCATTCATGGTATCAGATCTGAATAAAGTGAAATGAAGAAGAACCAAGAAGGAGAAAGGGAGATGAATATGAGAATAGAACTAATGAGTTGACTTACGGTTTATATAATGCTACAGTACCACCAATACGAATTACAATAGACTAAATGACATTTTAACTGAAGAACTAACTAACCAACTAATAACAAAATTAGTAACATACTTTATAACTAACTTGATGTTGAGTTGTATTCCTCACAGGTCTAATGTTTATCTCAAACTCTTTCCTTTATTCTAAATCCGTGACCATGTTAATGTTTAATTTATTTTTCTTTTTAGCTTAAGTTGATTATCTTTGTCATAAATTAGATATTTTGAGAGGAAATTTTATATTCATAAATGTTATAATTGAAGTAATATATATTTAGTAGTATATATTAAAAGAAATTTCTTATTCTAAAATATCTAAAAATTTCTCTAAATTTGATAAAATAGAGAAGAATATACCTACTCTGTCCACCTTTTAATTAATCTATATATATATATATATATATATATATATATATATATATATATATATATATATATATAATATATATATAGAAAAATGACAGAAATAGAATAATAAGTATATAAAAAATAAAATAAATTATATGACAAAATTTTATAAATATAAAATAATATATGCGTAAATATATAAAAATAGTTGTACTCCTCTATGATATTACGCAGAAATGCCATCATAACTTTGACCGGTTATTTATGGTTGGATGCATTGTTTGATTGTCCAAAACCCATTGACATTTTTCAAGCATATTTTACCTTCCCTAAAGATCAGGTTATTGACACAATCAACAAAAATGATATATGCTCAACTTGATAATTTTCTTTTACGATCATGACCATATATTAATTGTTAAGAATAATATACATATATAAATATATATCATTAATATACACATTATTTTATATTTATATAATTTTTATAATTAAATTATAGTTAATTTTATCTTATTTTTTATATACTTACATTTGAATCTATCACTTCACTAAAGTGAGGTAATTTACACCAAAATATTGTGAATCAAGCATTATTTAATGGTTAACATTCAATCAACTTGTATAAAAAAAAATCAACAGGTGCAGGTTTTAATACCACACAACTTATAATTAATAATAACGAGGTTATTTATTTGAGGATAAATAAATTATTATTTAAATAAATTTAAAAGTGTGTATAAAATTATTCTTTTAATAATATATGCATCTTCTTGTAAGGATTTAATTTGAATATAGAGTAGACATTTTTTATATTATCATTTTATCATGTCTTGATATGTTATTAAAAATATTTAATTTTCATAATAATTATTTTAAAAGTCACATATACAATAATATATGATTGATGATAATGTAAAAAAAAAAAAATTATACACATCAAAATTAAACTCTTTTTGCAATGTGAAAAATATTCATATGATTCACACCTTTTTTATTTAGTTGCACACACCTTTATTTTTACAATTTTTCTATTCACACATCTTTTTTCCTCTTACTGTCTGGATAATTGGTGATTTACACATAAATAATTAATGATTAGTGTATTATGTAGTGATTAAATATATCAATTGACGTATAAATAATTGATAATTAACGTGTAAATAATTAATAATTAGATATATTAATCTAACATAATTGTTATAAGAGAATCACTAATTAATATAATAACACACGATAATCATTAAGTATTTATGAAACAAAGTGTACAAGAGAAATTATTATATGTTTTTGGAGTGTCACATAAAATTATACTTATATTGTTTATATTTTGACATTTTAGCTTTTATTAATAATATAATTTATTATTAACTTATATATTTATTATCTTAATTTTATTTTTTATTTTTTAAAAATAATAAATAATAGACATATAAATTAATAGTGTATTTTATCATTAATAAATATTAAGATATTAACATATAAATAATACAAACACAATTTTACGTGATACTACGATAACATATAATAATTTCTCTGTATACAAACAGCTTTTTTTCCTATTTTTAATAGTATTACAAGAACCGCTGCACGGCAGCCCATTGCATTCCATATTTCCATGAAGTTTCCTTGTTTTTTAAAATTTTTTTGAACTGCAATTTCATGAAAAAATATTTAGAAAAATTCTGTTTATTTAATTATTTGAACTAAATCAATTATTATTTAAATACTTATGTAAGTGTCACATAATATTTTATATTAAAAATAATAATTTATATAACTTGTATTGACTTTTGTTTACATTGATCTTCGCATCTCCATGACAAAAAGGTGATGAGTGGTGACAACTAGCTGGAGTGGACTCTTCATTAGTACATTTAGAGCTGCATACATTCATTTTCATATAAACAAAAAGTAACCATCCCCCCAGTTCAGATATCTAAAAGGAAATTCATCTCTAAGCTGTCTGCAACACAATTCCGAATTCTGTGTCTTACTAATTGGATGATGAATATCCCTGCCGTTCGACACGTTTCAGAATGCTTCATCAAGCCACAGCACCCCATTGAAGAGTCAAACCAAATGTGCTACTTAGCACCGGGGGATATTGCTATGTTGTCTGCACACTACATCCAGAAGGGCCTGCTCTTCAAGAAGCCTGCACCTCTCGATAAACAACAAGATTTCATCGAGAATCTGTTGGACAAGCTCAAACACTCACTTTCCAGATACAACGAATTTGGAATGGGGAAAGCGATGGCAGTTCAAAGTGGGTATGCGAACAAATATGATGGGAAGGTGACATCATACCCAGGATATGAAGGTGGGGGAAGCGTAGACTTAGAAGTGTGCCTTTTGCCAGATACAATGAGTGCGCTGGAATCAGACGAGGAGTTCATGAATTCTGTTTCAGCGTCCCATCCCCTGTCCTAGTTTGCTAATGTGCGCTGTTCTTCGCCGTGTAGAACACTTCATCCTTAAAATAAGAAATAAAATGAATTCCATTAAATGCCGAAAGCTTTTTGAAAGAGAATGCGATGCGTTAATATTCCAGGCAAACGAGTTTTCCTTCTCTTCAAAAGAGAAATATTTAGTTTAGTCCTACTCCTACTAGGTGTACTGAATACTGATTGCTCAGTATTGATTAGTGCTCACCTTGCTCACTACTACCCCTCTAATTAGCTGACTCAAACTACGTTATTCTCTCATTTGAATTCTTTTTACATCACATCTCTCTGATGTGGCAAGAGCTTAAGGATTACTTATTCTCTTTTCATTTCTTTGACCGAAAATGCTACTCAACACGAGCTATGCACCAAATATGATGAATTGAACTGCTGAATATTAATCATAATTGTCACTTTGGTGGCCACCAGCCACCACACAAAGTCATCTGATAGTTACGGTGCTTCTGTGATTACGGCTTTAAGTATTGCTGCAATATACCATATCCGGCAAGTCCAAGCAAGCTCGTACTGTTATATGTTAGATTAAATTTCTGTTGTACGTGACTTATCTTATTAATTTAATAAATAATTAAATTAAATTAATATATTAAACTTTGTTAGATTAAAAAAATAATTTTATAATTATAATAATTACTAATTTGATAGAAATTAATAGTATTTAAGAAATAATTTTTACATAAAATTTTAAGTTTGTTCATGACTGTAAGAATTTATTCTTCTTTCATCATTATTAAAGTAAAGAAGTATAAAAAAAAAAAAGATTAATAAAAATAATTTTAAAATCTTTCTAATATTTTTTTAATACAGTTTATCAATTATTTATGAATAAATATTAGAATTTTTTATATTCTTATTTGTGAGAATCATAAATTTTAAGATTTTTATGTTTAAATAATAATTTTTTATTTAAGATTCTTAAAAACTAATAAATTGACATGTGATATCAGAATATGATTATGAAATTTGTGATTCTTTATCCATGATGACTATTTTTTTAATTTATATAAACTCTAATCATAAAAATTAAGAATTTTTATTATGTTATTTTATTATACTGTGTGAGTTAATTTTATGATTTATTATTAATTTTAATTATAAATTATAATTATTGAGTATAATTACATAATAATTAAATAAATTATTGTGGCACCATGTTTCGTGGATAAAGTCGCTAAAATCGTACGAGCTTTATCGGCCATTACGAATTGCGTTACCGTCTTTTGCATTAGGAATTGCACTAACAGAGCAACGCTGTTGCTCTCGTTTTTTCAAGGAAAGACGTTGATCGAAACGTTGATGTCGTAAGTCAACAGTAAGTTTCACGTCACAATAATATGAGGGCAAGAAAACAAGCACTGGTATATTATTGTGATTGTTTATAATAGTTAATTAAATATATATTAATTGTATATTATGGGTTTAGCACATCACATCACGTATTGGAGACGTGATCTCGAAGGTTTATTATCAACTATGTAGTTTTAATTTTTATATATAATGTTATTAATTTAAGATGATATTATATAAGATTTATTAATTACTAAAATGATCAAATTTTTAAATTAATTTAATTTAAATTGTATAAAAATTATTTTAAAAAATATGTAATATTTAATTTTTATGTATAATGCTATCAATTTAAAATTAATGTATGATAGATTTATTAATCACTAAAGTAGTTGAATCTTTAAGTTAATTTAATTTTAAATTGTATGAAAGTTTTTTTCAATTACTCATAAAATAGATACTATGAATGATAATATGATTATTTGTGTGTGAATAAATTAAAGTTTATTATTATAAGATATTTATGGATCATTTCAAAAGTTGATTAAATGTCCTTATAATAAATAGACATGATTATTAGTAATGTAAGTATATTATTAATTTTATTTATATATCTAAAGATAATAAATATTTCTAATTAGTGCATATATCATTGTTAAATAATGTTAAAATTATTAACATCGTTATATTTATTGTTGTATGTTGATGGATCACCCAAAAGAGAACATTGATATGCATTGAATGCTTAAGTGATTTGTTGTCTTAATCTATATAATATGTTAATTTATAACTCAAAATATTAATGTTAGACATGTGATCATCATATTACCTATTGCTTTCAATTTTTAATAGACTTAATTTCTCTGAATGAAATAAGCAAGTCCAGTTTTACATTTGAAGAATGAATTTGAATTTGACTTTTCGAGTAAAAAAATTAGATGTTATTTCTATTTTAAACACTGATGAAGAGATAATTCATTACGAAAATTGGCAAAGATTAAACAGATTGAGTCTAATATACATGCAGATGAGTGACTAACATTATTAAGTCAGCTTTTCTTAAAACTGAGAAAGAATAATCTTCTTATATTTGATTCGAAACATACATAAATTTTCTTTTCAACTCCTTAATAATTCACATATTACAATCAACTAATTATTCATGGATAAAAGTTAATATCTTCTTATACTCTTATTTGTGAGAATAATAAATTTTAAGATCCTTATGTTTAAATAGTAGTTTTATATAATTAATATTCTTAAAAAGCTTACAAATTCACACTAGAAACTCATTTGGGTTTCTTCCTGCTATTTGAGAAAGAGATACGAGAGGAATGACAACATCTAAAGGGCAAGATTGTGTAATCATATTTAGTGAGAAGAATTTTTATTGAGAGTTTTTTGACCATGAAAGGATGGTCAAGAGTTATTTAAAGTGTGATTCTTAAAAAAATCATATATTTATGTTTCTAATATTAATCATTCCATGTAAGATCAATCATATAGATTTTACAGATAAAATTTTTCTCATTAGAATAAGATTATATATATATATATATATATCCAAAAAGATTCAAATTTCATCTCACTCTCTCATAATGTCTCACACGATCTGACACGCTTACTATATATATATATATATATAGGACATATCTTAAAAAGTCACATATATATTGATCATATAATATTGATAATTATTTAAATGTATGATCTAAAAAATAACATTTTCTTTCTTACCATTCATGTAAGATCCAATATTTTATAATAAATAATTTTCTCATTAAAATAAGATCATATATATATATATACCATAGTTTCCCGCTGTAAGCTTCCAAGTTCCAACTCTGCAGAATGATGAAATGCGATATTGTTAATGTTTTGGGATGGTAAACTTGTTTAAAAAAAAATTGTAGTGGATAATTCCTCCATCCCAATAAGGAAATTGTGAAAGGCTGTGGTCATTAGCTCCGCTGCCAAATGTCAGTGAAGAAAGAAAACACATTATATTATGTATGTGAAAATTTCTTATATGCTCTGGGTGGAAGAACTTTTTCTTTCTGCATGTTGATCTCTACTTTTTATTTTAAAAAAATAAAAAAGAGAAATATAATTAAAAAATAATGAATAATTGAGATGAAGTATGAATGAAGAATCTTTCTCTTATGATACATAAGAAGCTCTCATATCATGCAAAAAAAAAAAAAAAGAGGTCAGCCAAGTGATGAGAGATGAAACTTCCACCCAGATGGAGGAATGTATTAATCTCGAGTTTGGGAATGTATAAATCTAAAGGATTTCAACCAAAGAAGATATTTTTTTTTTATATAGTGGTTTTAGAATAAGAATTTTAATCATATTCAGGTACGAAACTATAATAAAAATATTGGAAATAAAAAAATTTAAATTATTGAAATTATATTATAGTAAAATTTAAAACTTCATAGAATAAAAACTAAAATTCCAACATTTTTAGTTTAAGCCTTTAAGGCCATTTAGTTCAAGGCTAACGCCTAACAGGTTTGTAAAGAGCCCAGCATTAAAATTATGGTTTATGGTGTGATGAAATGTTAGAGGTTGAATTTGAATGACTATCCATCGGTCCATATATTCGCTGGCATATTCTTCTTCTTCTTCTTCTTTTTCTTTTTATACATATTCGCTTGCATATTTTTAAAGATAAACTTAAATATAAAAGAATGGAGACATATATTCTTACTTTATTTTATTTTTTTATCTTATATAAATATTTTTTATATTTTTTATATGTATAAATTTTATCTTCATATACAAATAAATTAATAAATTTATAATAATAAAAAGTAAAATTCATATAATATTATTCAATAATTGCTTAATTACATATATAAAAAAATATTTAATAATATTAATAATTGTTGATATCTAATCTTATTTATAAAATTTTTTTTTTATTGCTTAATTAATAATTAATAAATTTGTGATTTCTCAGTTTTATTTATTTATTTGAATAATTATTTTTTATTATTTGTACAAAAAAATTAAAAAAAAAAATTAACATAAATAATAAATAATAAAAATGAAAAAAAATATTTATAATTAAAATTAAAAAAAAAACTCAATCACTCCTTCATAATCACTCCAATCATCTCAATCACATCATCATCTTTCAAAACCATACACAACCACTCATTCATAATCACTAACACATACAACCACTCCTCCATTATCACCTCAATTATCTCAACCACCTCATCATCTTTCAAAATCATACACAACCACTCCTCCATAATACCAACACATACAATCGCTCTCCACCTCATTTTCACCAACACACACAATCACTCCTCCATCATCACCCCAATCATCTAAACCACCTCATCATCTTTCAAAATCATACACAACCACTCCTCCATAATACCAACACATACAACCACTCTACCTCATCACCAAAACTAAAAATACAACACACACAACCACTCCTCCGTAATCACTCAAATTATCTCAACCATTCTTACTCATCTTTAACTACTCCTTCACAACTACTCCTCTATATAATCCTCACTCATCTTGAACTTCTAGGACTCCCCCCCCCCACATTCTCATCATTTTTTTTATCTATCATCATCTTCATACTCAACTCATTTCTTCTCCTTCAAACTCACCACGCATCATTCATATTTTTAAAACCACCATCTTACTGCCTAAAATTCTTAGGTTCATTCAACTTCTTGTATTTGATCGCTCATCTTATTAACATGTTACTTCGTTTTATCTATCATCATCTAATCCAAGTACTGCAACTCATCATCTTCTCCTTCAAACTCACACCAGTAAACATTCATCATCAGAACCATGCCCATATTCATCTTCACCTTCATTATTTATTCATTCCACTACTCACATTTTCTTGTAATCACAGTGATTAATACTATCCGTGCATATATAAATTACTGAAAAAAAACTTATTCATAATCTTCATAATCACTTTCAACTCACCATCTTCCAAATTCACTCACCATCTTCAACCTTAAAACTCATCATCCTCTTCACCTTCATCTCTACTAACCTCACCCACTTTCAACTCACCATCTTCCAAATTCACTCAATATCTTCAACCTAAAAGCCTATCATCCTCATCACCTTAGCACTTTACCACTATCACCACCTTACTCTATAATTTTCATAATCACCTTCAACTCATCATAACCAATTTCAACTCATCATCTTCAACTTTCAACTCATCATACTCACCTTCAACACCATCTTCCACAAACCCTTAACCACCAAACATCACCTTACACCACTGACATCGTCGAGTTCCGTGCCACCCAGATATGCTCCGCCAACCATCACAAGTTTTCCCTTTCTTCAATTTAAAACTGGCCGATGATGAAAAAATTGGAAGAGGATTGAGCGCCTTCTTACAAGTTTGTTTTTTATTTTCTTTGTATTCTTTGTTGATGTACACGTTGGGTTGTATGAGATTCTAATAGTTTTCATTGTCTTTATGGTATTTTTTACTGCTTATGTTGCATTTTATCTATTTGATTATATGCCAACAAGAGTCTCATGAATTTTAATAGGTTCAACTATTGTCAATTATAATATATTTGACTTGGAATATCAAATACACTCTTCTCGATGCTCTTGAGGCTTTTATATTAGATCTTGTCGGGAGCGTTGATAAGGTCTAATCCCCACATTAAAACTAAAAATACAACCTTTTTTATAAACCAAAATAAAATCATCTTTTTTTGTAAAATAAAAATCCTCAAATAAAAGCAAACAATTTCATATAGTTTCAACATTATGATTGTGGTGAATTCAAAAACTCTTTTTGTTACTTTTCAAAAAAAATATTTTTTCTTTGCAAAATTCCTTTTAAATCATTTTCTTCCTCATCAAAAATAAATATTTTGATAATTCTTTTCCTTATAAAATCAGCACAATATCAATTCACCACTTTTATATAATATGTTGCAGGTTTAGAATTTGTTTCAAAATAATGGTTATTGAGTCACTCATTCCATGTCTTAATCATTTATCATTCTTGATATTATGCTCAACAAAATGAGACATGTCAAAATAAAAACAAAAGATAATTCATTTTCTTTTTAAGGACCAATTTAATTAATCTCTCAAATAACATTAGATTAAATAAGTAATCATTCTTAGAAAGGATAGTATAAGATTCTAATACCTTCCATATTCGTAATCAACCCCCGAACCTAAACTCAAAAACGTAGACCATTTTTTAGGTATCTAATTGCACTATTCTATTTAATAGATAAAGTAATTAATGACGACTCCTAATACTTTGAGGTTATTTCCTCTTTCTTTCAATTTCGCAGCGTCCCTTTAGGACAATTGCAACAATAATAAAAAATTTATTTAATATTTTTCAAAATATGAAAATACGACTTTACCTTACTGCCTAAAATTCTTCGGTCCATTACTGCATATTCTCGTTATGAAATGAGTCTTATTAACATGTTACTTTGTGGTTTAATTAAATATTTGGTTCAAGATGTAAAGAATTTGTAATCCAAGTACATATGCTTTGTAACATGTGCTTTTTGAAAATCCATCTTAAATTATTTAATGTACTTTAACTAAGCATTCAACACATGAATCATGAAGTAAACGTTATTCATTTTACTTGGTGCTTTAACTAAAATTTGGTTTAAGAAGTAGATAATTTGTAACTATGCCCATATTCATTTGTCTTTGTAACATGCACTTTTTCTCATTATTTATTCATTCATGTGACTACACATTTTCTTGTAATCACAGTGATTAATACTATCCGTGCATATATAAATAATAATTACTTAAAGACACTTCATGTGTCAGTTTTATGAAAAAAAAACTTATTGATATGTAAAATAATCTAAAATAAATAACATTAGCAGTCTATATATTTTTAAAAGAAAAATTAATTGATCAATATTAAAAAATAAAATATTGCATGTATTATAAACTTGTCCACCCTACGTCTTACGGAACTGATAACTAATGTAATTCATACATACAATAAAATTTATTTGAGATCAATAAATATTATTGGTTTTTTAATAATTTTTATTTTTGTTAACAAAATGCCTTTTAAGTTTTTCTTTTTGAAAGCTAATGGTCACATTCAATGCATCAATTTTATAATGGTCAAAGGATAATACATTTGTGTTGGTAGCCCCAAATGGGAGATTGGAATGTCTTGAATGTAGGAAAACTTCTTATTGCCTAGCTACCTTCACCACGTGAATGCGTCAAATATAAGGGTTTGTTTTTCAATATAATTAATATATTAATTTATATTTTGTGTTATGTCCCACTATTCTTGACTAAAATGGGCCTAAGTTTGATGGGTTGAAGTGAATAACCTAATAAAAAATATGGGTTGGCTTATCAAAATATTAGCCCGATCTTTTAAGCCCAGCCCAAATTTTGGCTAGCTCGTCTCGCTACGGCCTGCCAAGGTTTTCTATTTTTCTAAATGAATATAACATAGGTTCATTTTTAATTTCCAACTAAGGTCCATTTTGTTTTGCTTGCTATATGGATTTGGGCCTTTAGCTTTTGGGGCCCTTACAAATTCAAAATTCACTCAATAACACATCTTTGTCCAATATGACAGGGAACATGCTTCAAATGTAAGTCACGTAACTCATAGGACAATATCTTTGTCCAACATGTCTTTGGTCTTTGTAGCGCATACCTTAATTATCACTTAGCTGTATATTACAATCAACAAAGTGCACTAAAACCCTTATAATAGGAAAAATAATAATATTTAATAAGACATGTCATTAACATTGATGATAAAAAAAAAGTGAAGCATTATTGGGCTAACCTTTAGCTCGCAATAAATTATTACATGTTCTTAGAATATAATTAATGTATGCTCTAAAAAAGATCTTCACAATTAATTTAAAGTTAGTAAATATATGTAAGTTTATTTAAAATTAATGATAGAGATTCTTCAAATATTTAAAATTAATAGTATAAATCTTTCTTAGAGCATACATTAATTATGCTTCAAAAATATGATAAAATTTCTCCTAAACTATATAGGGTTGAGCTGGATTAATAAATACCTATTCGACATTAAAATTAGTCCAATCCAAAACTAACTTCGGCTCGAATGTAGTCCACACCATACCGAGTTGACATTTGTATGTGCCACATTGCATAAAAATAGTCTCAACATAATACTTAAATTATGAGACACTTTTTCTGACAATACAAGTTAGTTTTTTTTTAAATTATCTTTTTATGAGTTTAATTGTAATAATTAGTGTTATCATTCAAAGCAATTGACACGAAAAGGATTAAGGCTACCTAATACCAGAAGGCACCAGAGTGAAAGTTACCCAATTGCATACCTAGAGAGGCAGCCAAAGTGAGGCTCATTTAGGATGCTTACAGAATAGTTTAACTTATTTAAACAACTATGAGCATCTCAAATATGAAAAGCAGCAGTTCTCAGCTCAAAGAGAAAGTAATTTTATTTAATAAAATTTTGGAACAACGTTGCACCTATTTTTTTTTAACCTGTCCTAATAAATTATTTGGTTAATCAAAAGTAGCGATAATTACAACTATTTTTATAGTGAAAAACTCTTCGCTAATATTATATATATATATATATATATATATATAGTATTTTTTTTTTTCCAGACAACATTTAATTAATAGTTGAGATATTTCACATTAATTAGAACTATTTAGATGAAAGTAGATCTAACAATGAAAATGAATGTAAGAAAAAATTAACTTATCTTGATGTAAATTAATCCTCCTCATATATATATATATATATATATATATATATATATATATATATATATATATAATATATATATATATATATATATATATATATATATTCCAGACAACATTTAATAAAAAAAAGGTATAGTTTGACATTTTTTCGTTTGTACTTTGTAGTTTTTTTTTTTAATAACCCGCATTGTTATTTAATTAGAATAAAATGCACCAAACTTCCAAAGGTTTTTTACCAAAAAAAAAAGTTCCATAGGTTTTCTTATTTTGAAAATTTTCATAAATTATGATTTAATATTTCTGTCTCCCTTACAGATTAATTTTGATGAGCTTCGAATGATTTTAATCATTTTACTTGGAATGAAAATAATATGCCATAGAATTTGATGAAAAAATGTGCTTAAAATGATTTGAAATTTTATGATATAATAATTGGTAAATTCTTGTCCTTGCAAATCATTTTTATTTATAATATGTATAAATTTATACATTATATAAAATTCAACTCATATAACTCGTACGGACTTTAAACCAGGGATAATACCGTGAATTATTACATACAAGGACGTTTTTTTCTGGTGAAGTTGATTAGTGCGTGCTGTCTTGCGTGCATTGATTCTCAAGCGTGTTGTCTTGGGGTTCATATGGGTGGCTTTAATTTTCACCAGTTGTTTGTGCCAATTATGATGGCTGGTTTCTTTCAAAGAAAAGTCGTCTTATTGTTGAATAAACTTTTTGTTTCTTCGGTCCATTATGCTACAATTTGAGCCGGGCACCTTGTGACGGCAATAGGTTGTTGTAGATATGAAAGCAATCTTGTTATCTCAAATGGTTTCTAATCATTCTATTTCCCATACGTAATTATAAGCTTCCTTATTGTCTCTTTCATGCATCTAGCTAAATATTAAACAAAAATTGAACACTCTTGTTGGATGTGGAAAGGGGGGAAAAAAGGTGGGATTGAATGGTCAGTGGCCTGCGGGCATAAAAGAAAATAAAAAAACTCAATAGACCATTTTAGCTTAATTCTCATTCTACTACTCGTAAGTTCAGTCCATATTTGTAAATGATTAAGTTGAGAGACTGTAGACCGTCCTAAACCTTATAATAAATTTGTCATGACCAAAATAGATCTTAATAGGTCGTCCATACAAATCTAACACTTATGCTAGTTAGGTCCATTTTTCAATGATGGGCCCAAAAAAAGTTCAGGTCAACTCGATCGACATCTTGTTCCAAGACCCGATTGGCCTAAACTCAAACGAGTAGCAATCCGCCTATCATGTGTTTAATTTGAGCTGCCAACGGTCCTTGGTTGTTTGGCACCATCATGACTAATAGTAAGAAACGGCTTCGCGTCATAAAATTTAAACATAACGTAACTTTAACAATCAGAGTTCTAAATGTCCGCAAGAAGGTATCAGAAGGTAAATCTTATATAAGTCAGTTTGGTAATAATAGGCAATCTTTTTAAATTCTTATATAAGTCGGTTTGATGCAACTATTATTCTGACATGCCTAAATACCCTTTAAACTCTTACATAAGTCAGTTTGGTAATATAGGCTAGGCATGCTTCATCTTTTACTCATATATTCTTATTGGTCACTTGTGTACTTTGCAACTATTATTCTGACATGCCTAAATACCCTTAACCTGGTTGAGATCTCACTCATAAGTCTCCAGTGAATATTTTTTTTACCTATCAACCTCTACTAACTTAGGATCCAGTCACTACTCGGAACACTTACAATGTGCATAATCATTACAATATGAACAACTTACACAAGGCAAATGGCCCATTTGTTTGCCTCAAACTCCGTTTTGGTGATCCGTTACCCATGAGTCCTAGCATCTAGTCGCAAGCTCCCTTTCTGTGTATGTTTTGCCTATTTGCCAGAACATGTATAGTTCTTCTTTGTTTTTTCTTTTTGACCTTAGGAGGATGTACAGTTGATTATTGATCGTTGAGTCTGTTGTTACCAGTCGCTATACAAATAATTATTCATAAGAAAAAGAATCTACAATATTATATAATGTATTATGCATGTATAAATATTCTTATTCGCATTCATACTGTATTGTATGTTGTCATAACAAACATAACGTATCTTCTGTAAATAATATTAGAAGCATAGAAAACTTCAGATATTCGCTTTGGAAGATTTATTATTCTAATCATTTTGAATTTTTTAATGGTTCTATTGTTTTTCTACGGAAATATCACGCAATGAGTTGTGTATCCAAGCAACTAAATGGGCTCATAGCTAAAAAATAATTAACAAATTTATCTATAGTGGAGAGAAAAAAAAAAAAAAACCGCGTTTGGAAGGGTTGGAGAACAAAAATAAAGAACGGGGAGAAGGAAGCACAAAGATGACTAGGTACAAGAAGAATAAAATAGCCACGAGTGGTAGTAGCAGTAGCACACACGGCCTAAAGAAGTTTGGAATCCCAAGAGTTGGTTGAATTGAACTCCTACTTTTCCTTCTTCCATTCCATTCCACCCCTCTCTATCAAGGGCAGAACAAGAAAATTAAATTAAAGAGAAGTGGAACCTGGCAATGCAAAGGTACCCTGGGAACTTTTCGCTTCACGTATTCACCTCTTTAAAGCAAAGTAAAATTGATGGTGTCTTCTTTTGTGGAATCATAAATGTGGTATCATTGGTGATCTTAGTCATCATATAATAACTTATTAATTCTTATTTTATTCTCTTTTTGTTTATCTAGTAATTTTTCAATTTTTATTATATGATAAATTATTTTTTTTATTTTTCTATCTTTCTATTTATTATTTAATCATTTTATTCTAATAAAATACTGTAATCATTCACTTAATTCTCTGAATATATAAATCGTATGTTCTATTTGTACTTCATTTTTAATTTTTATTTCTATAATTTTGTCCATAATTACTTAGCTCGATACTAATTTGTAACGTACCAAATCCTTTTAAATTCTTTAAAAATTCTGTTAATATTTTTTCATAATTTTTCCTTTATATATTTTGATAATGTATTTACTTGTATTGATAGTCTTTTTATTTTATTGTCTTCCTTTATTTTCTCTGGTTCCATAAATTTTATTGGTCTAGATATTTGTTCCTCCTTATATTCTAAATATTTTGGATTATTTATAAATGTGTCAATTTACTGTTATTTTATTTTTCTTATGATAATGAAATTTTCCTATATCAAATGAATAGATAAGGTATATCTATTTTATCATTATTTTTTAAAGTAATACTATGGTGTGAATTTGTTAATGCATAGCTAACATAATATGTAATAGATAATATTTTATCTCCTAGTCTCATTAATTTTTTTAAAAAATTATGTTCTAAAGTTAGTGTTTGATTTATTCTTTGAGTATTTAATGGTATTCTAATATTTACTCGGACTTTGAATTTTAATTTCCTATAAGCTAAATTTCTTTTTATTACTCCTAATATTTTATCTTTTGGGTCAATAATTCTATCATCTTTCAAGATTAGTTCTATAGGTGAGTTTATTTCTTTTTGAAAAGTTGATTTTATTAATACTTGTACTGCTCCAATATGTATATATCCTATTTTCCTTTTATCTTCATCTCTTTTTATATTGTTCTTTAAATCTATTAATTTCTTTTTATTAAGTAGTTGTATACTAAGACTTCCTTGGGTATCTGCTATATCAATTGTCATTTCATTACTTAATTTTTCATAATAAATAATATTATGTCTTTGATTGAATCTCTTTAGTATTCCACTTAATCTTTCTTTTCCTTGCATATTTGTATTTTTAGCCAGATCTAATTCTTATTTTTATATTTTCTTAAATAAAGATTTATTTATTAAAATACTTCATAATTTCCTTTTTCTTCAATAATTTGAATATGTTCTATATCTCCTGTTGTTTCTATTTCCATTTATAATGTAATTTCTAAGTAATTTTTTTATGTCATATATGTTAAGATTTATTCTTGGAATTTGTAGTTGCCTATTATTAACAGATATAATTAATTCTTCAGATTTTATTTCATATGATTTTACTACTTCAAGAAAATCTATTCCTAATAGTAATTTTATGTTTGTTTCATTTTCAACATATAATTATGTTTGAAGTAATGTATTAGAATCCAAACAAAATTCTATAGTTGTTTTTTCTTTAAAAAATTTTTCTTTTCGGTTATATGTGAATACTTTTCTAGGTATAGCTCTTTCTGATTTATTTATAACATCACTACTTACATAACTAAGGCATGTGCCAGTATCAATAAGTATAGACATAATGATTCCATTAACAATTCCTAGTACATGATATTGACAGTAATTATTGGGTAGAAGGTTTATGATCATACCTAGACCAGGTTTCTCGGAATAGTTGAATCTAATTCTTCAAGCTTTATGTGGTCTATTGCTGCTTCTGGGACAGTTGAATAAGTTGGTTTTGTTAATTTGAATAAAATGAGTGAAATTTTGAGTAAGAAAAGTATTTATTGATAAGTGTTTATAAGTACAAGATAATTAGACACACTTTCAAGTGTCTGACTAATCTCATCAGAAACTAGCACAACCTCTCAACTCAGATTTCGAAAATTAGATTTTCTGAATCTGTCTTGCCTCAGCATAAGAGGACTTATTTATATACGAGAGTCCCTAATGTCTATTTACAAAACTATCCTTAAATACGTTAGTGCTTACATCAGAAACTTTATAATTTACATAGTGACGTAAGGGCTTACATCATTATTCAATTATTGCTTCATCTGACTCATCGTCCTTTGGTTTGTCGGTGTCGGCCATTACTTTTTATGTTTGGCATCTTTCGCATGCGTGGTTTCCACTAACCTTAATCATTGCGCAAAATCCATCAAGAACAGCTGGACGATACTCCATTTATGGTCCTTGGAGTGCGTAGAAAGGCAACTCAAAGTTTGTCAATAGGTTCATGTCATTTTCTCTGATTACTTTTCCGCTTGTTTTACTTAAAAGCAGAGTATTGGGTCCTTTGTATAGTGTTTTAATGAATGATTCATTGCCGATGTTCTGACATTGCGAGAAAATGCTTGCTAGCTAGTTACTCAATACTTGAGTGATCTGATCATCTTCATAGACAACACCAGTTAGTTCGTCTTTTAGTGAAAAATTATTATTGCTTATTCTAATAAATACTAGATGCTTGGCAGATTGTTTAGTGATGAAATCTGGGTAGGCTGAGTAGAACTTTAGGAAAATATTTCGTTCCCTGGCAACATTCCTTTTGAATAACTGAATTGCTTCCTTAAAATTATGAGGGAAGAGATTAATTTCATCTGAATTCATACTTAAATAAAGACAATCAATGAATCCAAATTTGAACATATTAAAAGTAAGTATGGATAGAGCTCCAGGGAAGATAATTGCTTTGATACCAAAGAGCTTTCGGTCGATCATGTAAAAACAGTTGACATTTTCTTTGTCATTCCAATTAACTAGTCTTTTGAAATTTTCCCAGAAATGTTATTCTGAGAATTGAACCTGTAATTCGTGGTCTTTTCGGGAAGTAATTTGATAATTATCCAGTGAAGAAGGAATTTTTCCTAGGATTTTGAGTGAGGATTGTGTTATCGGTGGATTCTTTGTTGTTTCCGAATAAGTTCTTGGTCCAAGATAAATTTCTTTTCCTTTTGCTTGATACTTCTTGAGTGCTTTTTCGACTTTTTCTTTTGTTGGATAAGATTTACGTAAGACTCCATAAATCTTTTGACAGTGCGGTGCTGCTTTGAACCAGTCGTCGTAGATGCCTGGGAATGGTCCGTTGAAAATTACGTACCACTTATTATTATTTTTTTCTTCGTGTTGCAACTTTTGAAATGCCTCTTCAAGAAATCCTTCTGCCTTGAGTTGTAATTTTAGAACTTTGATGTCTGCTTCAATAAGCTGTAATTCCTTCAACTTTTGCTCTTTTAGTGCTTCCTTAAGCTCTAGTTGTCTTTTGATTAAGTCTACGTTATTTTGCTGCTTCATTCTCTTGATAGTATATCTGCAAGCACATTTTTTTTTCTCCTTTAATATGAGAAATTGAATAATTATATTCAGCTAACTTCATTTGCTATCTTATTAATCGATCCTGTTTATAAGTGCCTTTGTGATTAATATTCTTAAATCTTGCAACATAAGTGGAGTCAGTTCGGATAATAAATTTTTTATCTAGCACATAAATTTGATGTTTTTCTAACATACGGATGAGTGCCAGAGTTTCTTTTTCGTGAGTTGGATAATTAATTCCATTATCTGAAAAGGTTCCAGACATATATCTGCATAGTAATTCTTTCTTTTTTTCAGGGGGTTTTGCCTTCATAACACCACCTCAACATTCATTTGATGCGTCAGTCTCAATAATAATTAAGTAATTAAGTCATCATCAGATAGATGATATAGTTTAGGAAGATCCTAACATAAGTACTTTAGTTTAGTAATAATTGCTTCATCATCTTCATTCCAAGACCAAAGAGCATTTTTCTTTAGCTTTTGCTGAAGTATTTTTCGTTCAGCTGCAAGACTCTTTATGAAACCTTCATTAGAAATATATGTCAGTAATCCTAAAAATTTTTATAATTCTTTTTTATCTTTTAATTTTGTTGGAAAATTCTGAAGTTTTTCTAATACATGTTTTTGCATTATTATTTTCCCCTTTTCAATTTCTAATCCTAAATAATTGATTTTTTTTTTAGCTATTGCAACCTTTTTTTTTTTTACTTAAAACTACTCCATTATCTAAACATTTTTTAAGTACTAATTCAACCTTCTTAAAGTGATATTCTAAATCTTCATTAGTAAATACTAATATATCATTAATATAAATAAGACAAAAATCTCTAAATTCTTTCAATATTGAATCTATTATTCGTTGGAAAATACCTGGTGACTGCTTCATTCTCATGAGAAATACATTCCATTCGTATTACCTTTGAGGACAATTAAATGTTGTTAATGCCTTAGATTCTTCTGTAAGCCTCATTTGATAGAATCCGAACTTACAATCAAAAGTACTAAACCAGTTCATATTTCTTATTCGTTCAATAATTAAGTCTTTTCTAGGTAGATAATATGTGTCTTCTTCCATTACATCATTTATTTGTTTATAATTAATTACCATTCATATTTTTTCTCTTTTTATTTCATTATGATTTTCAATATAAAATATTGCTGCAAAATGTTTACTTTTTGATGGTCTTATTAATCATTTTTCTTCTATTTCTTTAATATCTTTTACAAATTCATCTCTATCTTGTCTTGTATAAATCATGAGTTTGCATTTTATTTATTTCATATGATCTTTTAATTTTAATTCAATTAATTTCATATTTTTATTATTAATATTTGGGTCTAAAGGATTTTCACTACATGTTTTTTCTAGTAATTCTTCAATATGAGTTGTAATTTTTCTTACAGGTTCAAGATTTATTAGTACATGTCGAAGTTTTCGACATACAACCTTAACTATCTTATCATGTTTCAGCTTGCTAAACTCTTATTACTTTTTAGAATAGATACAGTCAGAAAAGTTAGTAATTGGAATATAATAATTTCCCGTAATTGTTTTGCTCTAATATAAGGTGTTTTAAGTGAGATATAATCTAAATATTGGCAAAATGGTGCATATAAACGTAAGAAATTATTTCCTTGTATCATATCCAGTCCTGTTTCTCGTTGGTAAATAGTTGGGATAATGAATAATTTGGTTTAGATTATTAAAGTAATTCGTTTTACTACTAAATACAGAGAATGTATAGATCTATTTGTAATTTGTATTTTTAATGGTTTATCTAATTTTTTTTATTTATCAAATAATACTTTTGTTGCTAAACAAATACTTGCTCTTGCATCAATATAAACTTCAGTTTCTTTATTACTTTTTTTAAATTTTAATTTTGATATAAGTATTATTCAGATTCTGTTTCTTCTGAAGATAATTCATTTTCTAAATATTCGTATATACTATTTTCAGTATCATTTAATTCATCTTATACTGGTTCTAACTTACATATTTTAAAAACTTGTTTTATTATTTTGAATTTTTCTTTAAAGTCTTTTTCTTTCTTTTGTGGACATTCATTGACATAATGACCTTCAATATTACATATATAGATACATATTTCTTTTTTTTTTTCCTTTTGGACAGTATTTTCTTTGAGTATTTCATTTTCTTCTAAAATATTTTCTTTTAGTATTTTTATAATGCTCTTTTCTTAGGGTATGTTTTTCTGAGTCTTGATTTTCTTTTATAATACTTTCTTTTCTTTACTTCATGATTGCATCCATAATTTCTTGGATTTTCTGTTTCTGGTATGTCACAACAAATTACAATTCTTCCCCGATTTAATTGTCCAATTGTTTCTCTTTATAAGCATTGTTCTCTTAATTCATTATAGAGTATTTGGATAATTCTTCCAAGTGTTTTAGCGGTTTCTCTTGGTTGCATTTAACAAATAGTTCTTATTTTTGTATTAAGTGGGTATGAGAATTTGTCAATAAATATATCCATATCTATTGGTTTAGTTTCTACATTTAATTAATAATAGTATTTTTGGTATTCACAAATAAATTTTTAACTTCACACATATTACATAATTGCATTTTATTTAATTGTGCTTTTGCTTTGTCATGTAAAAATTTATTTACTTCATCCCTATGTTCAAATACATTATATCATATAAATTCTTAATATATTAGTTCCATAATTAGTCTGGTAAATTCTTGATTATTGTTAACAATTCTTGCATATTGATACCATGTATCATCACTAATACTTGTTAAATTTTTTTGTATATTTCCTTCAGTTTTATATATTAATAAATTTTTAACATCAAATAGATTTAATCCATTAAATCTTTCATCCGCATTAATTAATTAATAATATTATTTCATCAGTCTATTGTAGAAGAACTTCTTCCTTATTTGTTACACAATTAATATTTAGTTTGGTTCCCATTCTAATATTTTCATGATGTGGGTTAAATTCTTCTGGTACTGACGTCCATTTTCTATTTTTTCGAGCATAACCTTTATTATACATAATTTCTTATTCATATTTATCTCATTCTTCTTTTGGATATTTCTAATATTCTTCCTATTTTCGTTTGGATTTTGTATTACTTGTTTCTTCTTTTTCCATAAATATTTCATCATATTCTCGATTCCTCATCCAAAATCTTATAATTTAATATTACTTCATCATTTTCATTATTTATTTCTATTTGTTCAATTTTTTGTATTTGTTTATTTTCATCTTCAATTATTTTTAACTATTATAATAATTGTTGGATTTCCTCAATATTTGTTGATTTCTTTATTTGGCCAATATATTCTTCTTTTATTTTCTTCATGAAGTAACGAGTTTAAGAAATTTCAAAGATTCTGTTTCTTTTTTTTTTCAAATTTTATTATATCTTTTGGTTTGTTTTTAAGTATTTCTTCTAAATTTCTTTTTGTTAGACATTTATTATTTCTTTCTTCATTAATAAGTTCTTTAAGTTGGCGTAGGATTTTTTCGAATTTAGAAATATTGTCTGATTCATTTATATCTTTATTTTTATTAATTTTATCAAGTATTATTTTAATATTTTTTATTTTATTTTATTTTTTATTAATTCTTTTATACGTATATATTACTATTCTATTAATATTTTCTATTAAAAGTAATAAATTTTTATTTATTTCTTCTAATATTTTTTGTAACTTTTAATTTATTGATTTAATTGCTTCTAATACCATCATTTCACTTCTTTTTTTTTCTTTAAGTTCATTTTTAATTTTATTTATTTTTCGAAACACGGTGCGTCAGAGTCACCAGAAAAACCTCTAAAATTGATAGATAAGTTGGTTGAATCCCAAAGACCCAAAAGATAGTCCTTCGTCACCACCTACACCCACTGCCACCAGGCAGCATGCATTATTATTTGGTTAAATTATACCTAAATTTGTACTGACAGGAAATTTGACGAATCTGCGAAAATATTTAGTTATTTTATTTACTGTTCACGCCATAGAATTTATTTTTCCAACCCAAATGATGGATAGATGAACAGACGAGAGACAATACATGTATAAGATTTTGTTATGATAAAAATAGTGTTTATTATAAGAGGTAAGATAAATAAATATTGATTATTATATCTTATATAAATAATTAAGATTAAAATATAAATATATATAATTTTTTTAAATAATTACATAATTTTTAAATAATTTTTAATTTTGATCATTTATATATAATTATATGATCAAAATTTATTTATCTTACTCTCTCACAATAAAATTTTTTTCACTAAATATGTTCTTTATATATATAAAATTCAATAATTAATATTTACTTCTCTTATTTTTTATAATAAATATTTCTTTCATCAAAATAACATCATATATATATATATATATATATATATAAAATGTACAAAAGCAGTTACTCAAAATTCATTCCAGCAAGCAGCAATATTTTTGGGCACAACACTGAGTGAAACAAACAGGAAAATTACAAGTCATCTGCGTGTGGGCCTTAGATATATTATAACAAAAACCACGTGTACATTCATCTTTTTCTATCTTTTTATTTTTTTCTTTTCCAAATCAAATAGAACCGGAGTCACAACGGGGACAGAAAAAAAGGGGCATGTGTGAATGTCAATGAGATGAGATGGCAAGAGAGAGAGAGAGGGGCGAGTGCTTGGCGTGAAGTAGATTGGAACACAAAGGGAGGAGGGTGTGTTCGGCAGCAATTGCTACACTGCTCATTTATTATTGTTATTATTTGCTTTGTTTGGGGACAGAAAAGAGAGGGGTGAGGGTGAGGGTGAGGGTGAGGGTGAGAAAAGGAGATGGATTTCTTTGAGGAAAATAAAAAACAAATACAATAAGACATTAAGACAGAGACCTCACCACTCACCAGCTCTGTCATTCGGCAGGCGGCCTAACAGTAAGAGGGCACCCCTTTTGCCTCTTTCTCAATACGTAATTACCAATTAACATCCTAATAAATTAATAATTACTATATACCAAAATAAATTACAACATTTAATAATTACTACTAATTTTATTTTTTATTTTAAAATCTGAATAAATAGTAAATGTAATTTCATTTTATTGATTCATGTATTATACATTTTGTTGGAAGAAGAATAGCTGGTCATTTCTCTCCTCCGAGGCAAGGACTTTTACTCTCTGACTCTGTATTGGGTTGCCTCGTAAATTAAACATTACTGTCCTCTTCACGTTTTTTTTTTGTCTTGTTTGGTTATTTTCATTTTCATTTGTGTATCCTCCTCTACCACCCAACATCCTCTCTTCTTCTCTATTCTCTCCCCTTTCTCACTGGCTTTGTTTTCTCCCCAGGAGGAAAGGGAACAATAAATCGAATAAAAAGCACCCCCCATCCAACATGGGTGCTTGTGCTTTCCTTCTCTATTTATTCTATGACTCACTCATCCTCTGATTTTCCAATTAGATCGGCCTTTTTCCTTTCATCTGGTAAGTTTCTTCCACTTAACCTACCCTTTTTTTTCGTTCACTTCTGGTCTGACCAGTCGGTGATTTGCTACGATTCAGAAATTTATCTACTTTGAATTTCTATGATTTTCTTTTTTTTTATTAATTTATTTATTTTGAATGGGAGTTCTTAGAAGGGTTGGTTGTTGAGCTATGCTGGTTTTTGTTGGTTCTTGGAATCGCTTAATTCAACTTGGTCTTGTATCGATTGAATCCAATTTGGTGTTGTCAATATTCGAGCTGATCTTGTCAAAAATTTCATTTTTTTTTCTACCATTTTTATTCATTACCTCCTGTATAAAGGAGCTGACTTTATTGTTGAGGTACGTCTCTTCATCTAGAGGGTGAGCAAATTTCTGCCACTTAATCAATTGGCAATGCTGCATTAGTGGGATTTGTACTGCAGGATTCTTTAGTTGATGAAAGAGGTTTGAGTGGTGGTGCTTGTGATTTGGGTAGTGCATACCTGTTCTGCGTGTTAAATCGTTAGGTTAGGGCACATGGAGCACGCTTATCCTGATCTTTAGTTCCAAATTGACTTTATTAATAGTGATGACTTTCATGTGTTAAAGGATGTTTATTTGATAATTTCGTTGCATAATTGTGGAATTTGTGTGTTGAATTGAAAACACATAAGCTACCTCCTGTACAGATACTTATTGTTGATATATGACGTTGTACTGAAGCTTATACAGATTACATGTTAGGTGGATGAGTACTCTGCCTTTAGATTGCTTTGCCTTTCCTACTGCGGTTTCAACTTTCAACGGATACTACTAGATGAGTCTTGAGAATGATCGAAGTCTTTTATGTTCCCACATCATGGATCTTAGCTACTTGTGTTAGTTGCATTCATGTCATCATCGTGAGACTCACTTTCAATTCTTGTGTCATGTACTGCTGCTACTACAAGAAAAGGTCTACAGAACATATACAATTGTGACTGATGCATTATAGAGAGAATGAGAACTTTGAAAAAAAAAAATGGGGTAGTTGTTGCTTTTAGAAGCTTAAATTAGAGTTTGAGTGGGATGATACATTGTGAAATAATTATTCCAAACTGGGTTTCTGTAATTTGTTTTTGGGGTTTTGGTTTCTATGAGTTCATTATGATAGAATGCATACACATAATTCATTATAGATATGCATAATTGGATCAAAACCATACTAAGAAGCATTACAGTTGGTTTACATCTCACAACAGCCAGGCATCTTGCTACAGATTAAATATGTGATTATGAATGTTTTCACAGGCTTTGTTGGACTTGGCATCATAAGGTGCACGAGAACAAAAAGATCAGTATTTGATGTTACTTATAATTTCTTTTTAGTGATAGTGGATTTTTTATGACTTGTCCATTTTCAATACCTAATACCTAATGACTAATGAGCATTTTCTTGTTTTGTTGAACAGACCTGCCAAATTTAGTGCATGGCTTGCTGCGTTATTGAGGAATTCCTTTCATATATTTAACTGTATTGAGTAGTGAAACTCATAGATTCCCTCAATGCAAGGGCAGAGAGGTACAATTGGTTCCATGCCTGAAACCTTTGAATTTGATTGTGGATCTTCATCAAGTAATGCAACTGTGGATCAGCAGATTTGCTGGAATAATGTGCGGAATCCTGCTGAAAATCAAATACCTGAATATATACTTTCTCCTGGTGATATAAACCCGTCTTATGTGAATTCTATAAACCATGATTGGCAAAATTTGAGTGAATGGAGCTTAGGTGAGCCAAGTTCCAGTAATACACCGGATGAGATTAACAATAATGAGCAGAAAAGAGAACTTGGATGGTCATCATCAATAAGTGCTGGTGCATTAGCTGGTCCAAGACTAGAAGAAAGGCGCCTTGAACCAACCAATGCTCTTTCACTGGATAATGTCAATACTGGTCCTATGTATATGCCCAGCTCCAATTCTCATTTGATGTCCCGGAATCTCAACTTAAATGCAGGTTTAGCAGACAGTGGCAGTGATAATAGTCAACATCTGGAGCACCCTAACTTGCACAAGTCTAGTGGATCAGTAAATGAGCATATTCCACCTAATATTGGTTCTGGTACTTTTCTGCTTCCTTCTGGAAGTAATGGCTTCTTGGTAGAAGATACTGATGGTAGGCCAGGTTGTTCTCTAGACACTCGCCGTGTATCTTGTAAAAGAAAGGCTGTTGAAGCAAATGTTGGACAATCTTCAGATGGTGGAAGTTCTAGCTACAGTCAGCATACAGATGGTAGTACTTGGCACTCTCTTCCTACTCAGGATAATGCTGGGAGCAGTTTAAGCAGATCTATTTCATCGGAACAAGTAAACGCAAGACTTGGCCTGGGTATGGGGGATGAAGCCTCTGAAAGTATTCCTGATTCAAATGTTGCAGGAAGCTCAGAGAGCTTACACAGGAATTTCCGTTTGAGGATAAATTCTTCAAACCAACAAAATTCCATTCCTCCAACTGCGTTCTCAGCTGGGAGTGTGATTAGACACTCTGGTGTTTCTTCATCCTCTCCGATGTCACAAAGGTTTCATCCTGTTGATAATTCTCTGAACTTGAGGTCAGCACCGCCAATAGATAATATGATTCCTCAAAGCCAGCCGCTTGTAATCCATGTTCCTGCTTTGCCAAGGAATAGGCAATCATTTAGATGGAGTGGTGGTTCTAGCTCAAGAAACATCCATTCATCCAACTCAATTACATGTGCAGACAGGGATAATCTACCACATGAGGACGCAAGCTCAAGAAGTATGTCTAGAAATATTTTAGAACACCCAGTGTTGGTACCTGCAACTGATTTAAGAAATTTGGTTCAAAATCCAACAATTAGAGCTTCAAGTTCAAGTGGTGCAAATTTAAGTATTCCAGGAAATGTTGCTTCTTCATCGCGGACTGGATCGAATTCAGCTACCAATCCATCATCTGCCTCAACCTGGGCTTCTCGTCCTAATCCTCCACAGCATCCCCGGAGGTTATCTGAATATGTCCGTCGGTCCTTGTTTCCTCCTGGTTCTGAGCCTACTGGAGGTCCAAGCAATAATTATTCTTCCTTGCGCTCTGGTCCTTCTACATCTGAATCGAGGGTGTTATCATCTGGGGCACACCCAAGATCATCTTTGTGGTTGGAGAGGCAAGGTGATAGTGACTTTGGAATTCCCTATTCATTACGAACTTTGGCTGTTGCAAGTGAAGGAAGTAGTAGACTTGTATCCGAGGTTTGTGTTCAGCTGTCTTGTCTCTTGCATTTCAATTATCACCCTAGTTTTTACTGCTGGGAAAGATTGTTGGTTTAGTGATTGTATCAAGTGTATGGAGGCATCTGGGTGATCAGCCCCATTTTCTTTGAAATTTAAATATTTGATCCAGAAATTGTTTTAGTAGAAACTCGCCTATTTAAAAATTATAGTTTCAATTCCAACACATTTGATTCGCATCATATGTGATCCCAGTGAGTTAAGACTACCTGATTACTTTAATTCAGCCCCTAGTTGGTATTTCTTATGAACCTTGCCTGAACTTTGTTTTCTTTCTGTTCCAAAGCTGTGAATAATAATTTAGGCTTATTAGTTTAATGTAAGGCAAACTCTGGCTGGATGAGGTAGGGTTTTGAATATAACTGTTAATAATGATTTCTGTCAAGCAAAATAAGTCTGGGAGCAAATTTGATTAGACTTTACTTCTATCTTCTATGGTTGGTTGCTCTTGCTCATTCATCACATTAGATTTGATTGCATCACTTTGGCCCTAACAGTCTAGTCCCAATCCTTCAAGGTTATTGAACCTCAATAACTAAGGCTCTAAATGAAATCTAAATAATGAATTAAGGTCTATAAATATCCTAAATAATATTAAACCACAGTCCAGAACCTTTCCCCAAAAATCACGGAATACTAAAAAATACAACTAATAGCATGAGTAAAGAGGAATAAATATTTTAGTGGCTAATAGACCACTATTACAACTTATATTATCATAATTGAGGTAGCCCCTTGAAGAAAAAGATAATTTTTGTTTTTTTTAAATCCTTTAGCCAATGTCCTCTTGCTGCCTTCTCCAGACAATAGCTGAGCTCTCTGTTATTGTAATACTCTTGAAAGTTGCATTATTTTATTTCCTTTCATGAATAATTGTTCTCTCGGAAATGACTTTTTCTTTTTGGTGCAGCTCCGCAATGTTTTGGGCCTTATGCGTAGGGGTGGGAACATGCGATTTGAGGTTAGTTATTCAAAATTAATGGTGTATGTTGACAAAGTACAGGTGTTGAGTTGAGTAAAGCTTTCTTTGCCTTTCTCTGTCTGGTTTATTTATAGTGCCAAAATGGCTTCAAACCTGGTTCAATCCTGATTCAGTTCTAATGCAAAAGATATTATTACTTGTCATGGTGTTTAGCAGTAAGGGTTGAGTTGTTAAGTTGGCCCTAACAGGCCAACCAATTATGTTGATTTGTAATTCTGATTGGACTTGCACTTGGATTCTCAAAGGTATATTCTGTTATCTGTCAGCAAGAATTAATAAGAATCTGATTCTGTATTTGAGGTAAAAAGTGGAAGGATGCAAAATTTTGCACATATTATTAGTTAATGTCCTGCCTACCTAAAATAATGACTTGTATGTTTCGAAGAGTATTATTAAAGATGAAAACAGGAATGAACCCAGGTATCAAGTGCTAAGTGGCCAAAAAGGAAAAAAATTTAAAGCTAAAGCTAAAAAATTAAATACACTACTTTCATCAAAGTTGAGCATGACATTTCTCTATATCACGAAATTTATTAGTTATGGAATCTTAATCAAAATTTCCAGCAATACTCACAACATAAGCAATAAAGCTCCAAAATATTTTGCATTTAGCCGATCTTTGGCACTGTTCATAACTATTTTGAAATGTGCTCCAAACTGCAAATGCTTTGTGTGTGTGTTTGAGAGACAGAGAACGAGAGAGATGCTTGTTCTTTTTCAAGGCACTTACCTTTTGTACTAATTCTATGTGTGAAAGTGATATAGGGTAAGAGACCTAGGGTTTAATTTGTAGCACTCGATAAATAGGGAGAGGAAATGATGGCAAGGAGATCTAAAACACTACAAAAGCCCAAAGGGGACTGTCTTTTGGTTTGGTTAGGAAATGGGGAAAATTGAAGAAAAAGCTTATGTTATTGGTAAAATCTGAATCCCCCTGATACAGCCATTAAAACCCCTTTATATAGCAATAGCTTATAAACCCTAATTAAAAACAAGTTCTAACCCTCAGAATAGATCTAATCCTAGCCATCTAAAGTAACTTGATTAAAAAAGACTGTAAGACATAAATAAAATAACACTGCTTCAGTAGTATGAACAGTACTTGTGCTACAGAAGCATAACAGTACTTTTGCTACATCATTGTTATTCTAACTTGAGCTACAGTGGAATGAACAGTAAACCCACAGTTAACTATAGTTGACCCCCTTTGTCCTGCATTAGAAAGATTATCTAGGACTTTTAGTATGTAAACCTATATCCTAAATAGTAAGTTGAAGTTTATCAAGCTTTTGAAAGTCCTAATATCACTTAAACAATTCTTGGAGTTGTTGATGCATTGTACGTGTGTCCGGTCATATTTATGTTTTCTAAATTTGTTTGTGGTAGAATCTTGGATGTAATCCAAGAGATTTTAATTTTAGGTTGTTCAACTGATGTTTGGGCTGATGTTAAGGTCCCTTGACTCCCTTCTAAGCCGTTTCTTGGGATGCGAAGGTGGGGAGTTCAATTTCTAGAAAAATAATAAAAGGGCCCATAGGTTTTAGTTTCTTTTTTTCAATGTGTTCAGGAAAAGACACGAGCATGAGTGGGCTAAACTCCATTTTCTACAGTATCTATATGAAAGTCTATTGAAATTTTTACGTTGTGTTGAGGGGTACTCCTTGTATCCATCCCCAGATGCAGTAGCATAGGGTGGGCTTGTGAGTTCTAATTTTCTGTGGTTTTGTTTGGATTTGGGAAACTGCCTCTGCAACCAACTCCACACCCCTTTCCTCAAGTTAAAATGCTCATAATTTGAAGTTAGCCAAATATATGAATCTTTATCTGTTCATAGTCACATTTAGGTTGGCTGTTTGGCTGTTTGCTATTTGACTTAAATATATATTTATACTAGGCTTGTGGACCGTGGTGTAAGACCTGTGCTTTTATTTTCTGACAGGATGTTATGATCCTTGACCAATTTTCTGGAATGGCTGATATTCACGATCAACACAGGGATATGCGACTTGATGTTGATAACATGTCTTATGAGGTAAAAACTCATTTCCACATTTGGGTGCATATATTAATATATCTGTACAAGTTAGTGTCATTTTATCCCTTGTTTATATTTCAAGTTGATGCTTCATTTTAGAGTTTATTATTATGTAACATTTATTACTATAATAGGAGTTATTGGCTTTGGAAGAGCGCATCGGAAATGTGAATACTGGATTGAGTGAGGAAACCATATTGAAACATTTGAAACAGAAAAATTATTCAACTGAAACAGGTTCTCAGCTTGATGCAGAACCCTGTTGTGTTTGTCAGGTAAACCTGTTTAGCTGACTTCTCTATGTCCCGTACATGCATTTGCACAAGGGTCTTATCACTTGAATTATGTTGTGTACAGGAGGATTATGGTGATGGAGATGATATTGGAACACTCGATTGCGGGCATGATTTCCATAGCAACTGTATTAAACAGTGGCTAATGCATAAGAATCTGTGTCCCATTTGTAAGACAACAGGCTTGGCAACATGAGATTTGGCCCTTGATTCTCAGTTAAATATGATGAAGATGAAGAAGATACAGGGCACAATTTACCCAGGCAATTCTGGCACAATTTACCCTTGATTCTCTGGTGCTTTGCTGCCGTTGTCATACCTTGTTTTCTATCTGTAGCCTAGTAAATTGCTCTTTAAGCCGTAGCTGACTGACAAAGGCCTCTCCTCCCCTCCCCCGAATTTCTTATTATCATTTTGTTTATTTATCTAAGCCAATGATCTCCCGGTTTAGGTGACAGATGATTGGTGTGAATGAAGGAGCATTTCTTGACTCCAGTTGACAAGGCTTGGTTTACATTTATGAAAAAAAATTTACATTGCTCATAGTGCTCGGATTCGATTTATGGGTGAAACTATGGAAGGAAAACTATGTACAAGAATATTGTTCAAATGTAAGAATCGTAGGTATTGGATTTACATATTTGGATGTTATGACTAAACTAAGCTGCTGCAATTGCTATTCCTTGCCTTTGTTGATGTATATGAATATTAGTGGGTGGAGTTACCTTAGCTTGCTGAGGTTTCTCAACATTCTCCTATAAAAAATAAAATGGACGGGGAGATTATCCTAGTCCTTATTGAAAGATTACTGCTGTATCAACAAAATGAGTGCAAATCGACAATTTGTTAGGCAACATTTGTTGCCACAACAGTAAAGTGGTCATTGAGTTAAAAAATTTGATTTGAGGATTTTTTTTTTAATTGCATGAGATTTCTGTCTTTGAAAAAAATTAAATTTTTTATCCATAGCACATATTAGTAAAATCCTAAAAACAAAAAAAAAGAAAGTTCCTGAGTGATCTCCTTTTAAAAACAGTTCTCGTTTTCTACGGGTAGTAATACTGTTTAAGAAACACGCCAACAAACGTAGCATCAGGAATTGCACATTTTGGTTTCCATAATAAATTGGTCTCGCTGGCCGTTTGGATGGATAAGACGGTGAAGATTATTAAAACGCCTTTGCCTTTTGCTTTCTTCTTTGACTTCTTTCCCAGTTGTTTCTTTTTTTTTTTTTCCTTCAAATTATTTTTTCAATATGATGGGGGCAAAGCCCTTTCTTCCTTCCTCTAGATAAAGAACTACTCTACTAATTACATATTTAAAAATGAAAAATTAACATAAAAAAACTAATGAATGATTTTTATATTTTTTAATTTTGTTTTTGAATTAACTTATATGCACATCGATTCGTTTATTTCTTTGGTTTGATCAAAGTAAGTCATATTTACGCCAAGATTTGAAGATTCACAAAAGATATTTTTTACAATCATACTTTAAGAAAAAAAATAATGATAGATGATAAAATAAAAAAATAACTCATTTAAGTATTTACATCATTAATTCAATTAATACTTCATTTATTACTTGTAAAATAAAGTAATTATATTGGTTTTTTTAATAAATATAGTCATTCATTGGCTTTATAATTGTTTATAAAATTAAAAATCTGGAATAAATCAAATATCTCAAGAAAGAAAAAGTAAAATATCAAATATAATAATTCTTATATTTCATAATATCTGTCATTTTACAAAAAAAAAAAATTATGTTTAATTTTATCTATCACTTTAGAAAATCAAGTAAACATTAATTATTTTTTTAAAATTTATCATTGCCTCTTAATATCTCTACTAGGTGGAATGAGAGCATTAATGAAGTGAGAGAGTAATTTAGTGAAATATAATATTTCTTCCGTTTCATAATATCTGTGAGAAAAATTATGTTTCATTTTATCCGTCATTTTAGAAAACTAAGAAAACATTAATTATTTTTTTCCAAATTTATCTTTATCTCTTACGGCTTGTTTGGTGGTCAAGATAGGATAAGAACAGATAAGATAAGAGAGCAGGATAGGAGTAGGATAAGATATGAGAAGAATAAGTTGTTATCCTATCTGATGTTTGATTTTCACTAAATAACCAACAAGATAGCATTATGTTATCCTGTATTGTGTTTGATGTAAACCAGATATTGTCAGGATATGATATAAATTATATACAAATGACAAATTTATCCTTATATCGAATTACATATTTTTTAAAAAAATTAACTTTTTTTTTTTACATTTTGTACATTTAAATTATAAAAAATTATATAAAAAACTTATAATTTTTCTTTTTAACATTTTGTACAAACGAGGTGATTAAATTGTAATTAAAAATTAACCATTGTTCAAAATACACCCTAATACATTACTACCATATTGTGTTCTCCATTACTAATGAAATTGCTTAAGTTTTCTTTTGTCAAAAAAAAAAAAAAACCCTAGAAAACAGAATTGCATTACTACCTCCAATTGCAGCAACATAACATAACAATAGACTAAAGTATAAGCTAGACCTGCAAAATATTTCACATCCTCCAACTCAAAGATTCAATGCAACACTTTGAATTCTAAGTCTTGGAAATATTTTTGAACATAAAACTTCATTTATTAGAAACAGTAATCAACATAAATAAATGTTTCCTATCATTGTCATAAATAAATTTTACCAAACAATCTAAAAAGTTAAATAGTATAAACAAAGTTTGTCATATGTAACTAATAAATAAACTAATAAGTCAGTTATATATTAGCTTATGCATACAACTAGATGGTTACAATGTGAATTATATTAGTACATATACATGGATATTTGTCTGAGAACATAATTACATTTTAAGTCAGTGCATTAATTCAGGCATGTGGTGCACTAGTGCTTTCTGTAGAAAAGTGATGGAGCATTTATATGCAGGAGCAGGATAACTTTTTCTTTCCGAGGGGGGGGGTCTAGGTTGTCTTATTCATTCTTTATTCTTCTATTTCTGTTCCTATTCCCTGTTTACACTTTTCTTTTATTTCTAAAATGTGATCTGGATATATTGATCAAGTAATTCACTAGAGTTGTTTGCTGGGCATATAGTAGTATAAATTAAGTGCGATACTTTTTGGAAGCTTTTACCTATTCAAATTTAATTGTGATTTGTTGATTGTGGCAGAGGCTGATGGTGCTTTGGATAAAGCAAGAAAGCACAAGAAGAGACAGCTACAAGATACACTTAATCTTGTTCTAAAGAAGAGGAAGGTAAACTAATAATTATATAGTATGTATTTTCTTTTTGTTGGACCACTTTGCTTTATTATCTCATATTGCTTTGCAAATTATCCTGTACTTGTGTGTTGTGCACAATTATGTGCTTTCTTAAAAAATTAAAAATATAAACAAGGATAAAACAGTGAGAACTGATCTCTGTAATTCTGAAGCTAGTGTCCAAGCTATTTTCTCTGTATGAGATTATGAAATATTTCAATACCCCAACAACTTTGGAGAAGATTTCCTATCAAACTTCTTTCCTATCAATCTCGCTAACTTTTTTCAACTGTTGACAAATCGATAAAATATTTCTTTTTTCAATTATAAAATATTCCAACAAGCATATGAACAACACTAATTGTAACACTAAAAAATTGAAATTCAAAAGTCAAATTCTGCACATGAACAAATTGATACCCAAAAAAGAACCCTAACCCCAAAAAAATCCCCAAATTTGATACCCAAAAAAAGAAACCCTAAACTCAAAAAAATCTCCAATTTTGATACCAAAAAATGAAAGAGACGAAGGAGAATGAAGTAAAGAATGATTACCTGATGATTTGAGAAGGAAACGAAAGAGAATGACCACGTGAAGAGACGAAGAAGATGAGCAGAGGTGTGGAGAGGGAGGTAGCGAACACAGGTGTGGAGAGGGAGGTGATGAACACAGACGAAAAAGACGAAGAACCAAAGAAGAAACTTATGGAGAGGGGGAGGTGACATTTCTGTTCATAATGGAAGGCTGGAGTGGAAAAGAAAATGATATCCTATCCTACTTGCTTCTAACCCAACCTCACCCCTAAGATAAAATTTTAATTAGTGAGTAAGATAGGATAAACTGACAGGATAACCATATCCTATCCTATTGGTTCATCAAACTATATATTAAAGTAGGATATGATAACTTATCCTATCTTACCTCCCCTATTCTAGCCACCAAATGGGCCTTTAGTATCTTTACTAAATGGAATAAGAGAGCATTAATGGAGTGAGAGGGTAATTTAGTTAAATGTTGTTATATTTCTCTAAAATTGAAGATATTTAATATACTTCATATGTTCATTTTTATTTGTCTTTTAAAGTTTTTGTACAAGAATTAAAAATACTATTAAATAACTTTAAATTAAGTGAAATATATGTTAACATAACTAAATTGAAAAATGATTTATCCTCCTATCTAATTTTTCTTACTAATATTCCTAATTATTAAATGAAGAAAATATTGAATATTTTTTATGTTCCCAAGACATTAGATGTATTTACTTTTTCATTTAATATTTTCTTCATTTAGTATTAGATGATTGTTAGGATGATTTATTAAGAGGATATAGCATTACTCAATTAAATTACACTATCTCACTTCTTTAGAAAATTATAAAAGTTAATTAATATGTGTAGTTATTAAATTTAATAAAGATAATAAATGATGAGACAATTAAAAAGAATTAATTAATGCATCTTTAAAATTTTCAAATAACAAATAAATTGAAAGAAAAGATTTTTTAAAAAAATAGATAAAAAAATGAAAGGAATATTTCTTAATCCTTGTGCAACACTTTAAAAAACATATATTACAAAAAGGAGGGAATAATAACAAAGGGAATGTATCTACACTGCAGTATGTAATACTTTCTTCTAGCCAAAAAAAGAAAACTTTTTTCAAATATCTTGAAATTTTTAACTTTTTTATCACTGTTAACAATCATGGAGTATGCCCTAACTTCTTATATTGAGATAAATTTTCATGTTATAAGAAATAAATGCATTATTGTCTGTAATTTTGAAAAGTGATTAAAATGTATGACTTATGCATAAACCATTTGAAATCAATAATAAAAACAATTAAATTTTTTTTATTAAATAGAGTCGATTATATAGATTAAATGATACTATTTGAAATTAATAACAATTTTAATTTAAATTTATTTAATTCAAATGTGTCTGGAAGAAAATTATAAAAAGAATAAACATTTATAGATAATAATAAAAAGAAACGGAGAGAAAGAGGAGAAAAAAATATTGTTTAGTCGAAAAAAAAATGGAAAACATGAAAATCACAAGGAAACGTAATTGAGGCGGGAGAGTAGTCAAATATTAATTAATAACAACACTAGACAACCTCAAACAAATCTATAAATTATAAAAAAAAAAAGCACACGTTGAAACGTTAAACTGAACCCGAATTTCTGCTGCAAATTGAAGATGCAAACAAAACCTTTCTTTGTAACTGTAAGCTGCTGAACTCAAACATTCTCTCTCTGTCGTCTAGTTCTCTGATCCTTCATGTTCATGGCTGGTAATGGTATGTACGGAACTCCATCATCATCTTCAATCACTGTCACTGGCTTAATGCCTTCTCATTCCGAAGAGGTATATACCTTCTTCAACCACAACTGCATGCGTTTCTACACCACTGCCACTCGGTTTCTTCCGCTCTGAGGACCCTACTAACTACCCACTCAAAACTGGCCCTGATGCCGAATCATCTTTCAAACAACATACGATTTGTCCTTTCGAGGTACCCTGTGTTTGATTCTTTTTTGGTTGCCAAGAAAAATGTTAAACATACATCATGAGAATTGAAATGAATTTTGAATCTGTTTTTTAGTTATTCTTTTTCTTTTCTATGCTGTCGTTACCTTAAATTCGGTGACCACAGTAATTAAGCATAATTTCTTCGAATGCATGATAGTTGCGATTGGGACTATTGTTCAAGGGATGAGTACTTATAAAAAATAATCAAATGCTTAAATTAATCGTACACATGATGAGTAAAATGTTTAAGATTAGATGTCTATCTTTATTATCTCATGTAGTATTTATAGAAATGTATTAGTAGATAAAAATTCTATTTAAATTTATATTAAATATTATTAATTAAGATAAAAATATAATAAGATTATTATTTTTTATAATTAATTCTTCTATTTATGAAATATTTTATGAGATATTTACTCTTCATAAATATGTATATTTACTTATCTAATAACACTCATAAATATCCGAAATTCAACTCTAGTCGACTAGTTTACTCTTGAACCGCTAACCCGAAACTTAGTCCAGAACAGTTGCCCTCAGCTTGACGGGCAGATGTGACAATTGAGTGTCAATATATCTGAGATTATCAGTAGCAAACAGCATGTGTGGGACAAAGGGATCTAGATTATGATATAAATGTTGGATCTCACAATATCTCTAACAAAGGGTTGAAGTTCATGATGAAAAATAAAAAACTAGATGCCCCCAATATTGATGAATTAGGCTGGAATCCGACATAGATCACTCTACCTTAAAGTCGCTACATTGTTATCCAGGATTCATACTGAGTTGTCCCATATATATTTTGGCAGTGGGGTACATCCATTAATTGTGAATTCCTTGAAATAAAATTCGTGATTTGTATTATAAATCTATTGCAACATCATAGCATTAATCTGATGTCTGGCATGGTTACCATCCTCTCTGGCATGTGTTGCTTCAATTCTGACTGTTGGCCTTTTAACTGTTGCGTCAGGTTCGTATCACCACATGACGAAAAATGAGTAGAAGCTATCGTTTGATCTTCGTGTTGCCATGATTGTCATTTTCAAATTAAATGTGAATAGACGTATTTACCCCTGCATGTTGTGGTTGCTGGGGGTTACCCTCACGCCTATAAATAGGAGTGAGGGGTTACCACCCCCCACTTTACATTTTCTCCTTCGTCTCCCTCTACTTCCAACCCTCAAAGAAGTTTTTGGCAAGCTTCCCTCTTTAAAGCACAAGGTATTTCCTTCTTCTTCTCCTTTTTTTTCTTTTGCAAAAAGTCATGGTGAGAGTGAGGGTGTTAAACAGTAGTGATGGGGAGGGAAGTTCCTTAGAGGTTTTGAGTGCTTCGTCGTCTTCGCTGCCTCAGGCACGGCGGAGACGATCTCCTTGTGGTGGAAGTACTAGTAGGAAACAAAGGCCGCTATCCGGGTGGATATCCTGGAAATGATATAGAGGGCAGACAGAGTCAGGGAGCTAGCAAGACAAAAACCATCACGTCTGCTCTCTGTACTCATTAGGGAGTTAGAAAGTTATGATGAAACTTCTTTTGATTCTCACATGAGTACGATCTCTATAGAAAATGTCAGTAACTTGGAGATAGGACAGTGGAGGACGACGACATCGAAACCAAGAAAGTATACATTCCCTAAGGACGTTAACTTGTACCAGTGGGATAACCATGAAGTTCTGGGTACCTCGTCTAGCTTCGAGACCTCAGAGGACACTAGGGGTAAGCAATAGTACATCTATCTTACGGAAGGTCGATGACATGACAACGAGTTCATGATCTGGGCTCCGACGAATTAGGAATGAGTCTGCTCAATCAGAACAGAAGGCGACCACTTTATATATATGTACGAGGCTTTATTTACCCGTATTGGTGTCCGTTTTCCATTCTCCGAATTTGAAATCAGGGTTTTGAATCATCTGATGGTGGCTCCAACACAACTACATCCAAGGCATGAGGCTTCATCCAAACTTACGAACTGATCTGTAGATTTGTAAAGTTTTCGGGTGGTCGTATTCCGTAGAGACTTTCTTCTTCTTTTTCACCCTCTGGGGATACTTTCCAAAAAGGGTGGGTTACCTTACGAGCTCAGGCAAGGCGGAAAGTATTTAAGCCATACCAGGAACCTTTCAAAAATTTTAAGAAAGATTTCTTCCGAATAGAAAGGGCTTTGGGGACAATGCATTTTTATATTACCCTAGAGGGCATGCCACGAGTGTACCTATATTAGAGACAAGCAATATGGAAATCACCTTCATCAATCTCCACCTCGGTTTCTTCCTCTTGACCACCTTCCTCACTCTCATCGCTCTCCTCCTCGCCGCCATCCACTACAGGGACCTAGTTCACAGGGTTAGCTTTAGAGATGGCATCCACGATGTAACAATCTATGACCATCTTCTGTGATCCAGTCCCTTTGGTAACGAGGTCAGGGTTCAACAGACGAAGTTGGGCAAGCACGTTGGAGAAAGAGTCGTCCACAGAAGCAACCCATTCATCTTCAAGGTACAAAACATCATTTTTCAGCTTTGCCTCAAACTGCCCAAGGATTTAATTGTCAGCACGGAGCACGGTTAGGCTAGACCCAGTTGAAGAGATTTGATCCTTCAAGGTCCTCTCCCGAGATTCGTTTTTTTCTGGAGCCCGAAAATTTTGGCCTTTCGTAGACTGAGCTCCTTATTCATCTGGGCCAGTTGCCTGTTCTTCTGGGCCACTATCATCTCCAGCTCCTTTTTCTCACCTTAGAGGGCATCTAGCTATTTCTCTAAATCCTGAGTCTGACGAACAAAGTCAAAGGTAGATTCCAGGAACTGGAGCATGGAGACATTATGAAGAGTCTGGACCTGGGCGTCCCAGATGATTTCAATTAAGTCATGCTCAATCAAGACGTCTTGATCTGCTTGGATAAGGAGGGTGTTGTCAATGATCCGCTCTGGATTAACCCCCTTACCCTAAATGGACCTAGCAACGAACTGGAAGGGGGTGCCCTCCGGGATTTCAGTCTCTCGGCCAAATGTAAGGTCAATAGGTGCCACCTCAGATCTCGACCTAATTCATCAATACTAGGGACATCTTGATTTTTATTTTTCATCACGGACTTTGGCCCTTCATTAGAGACATCGTGAGATCCAACATTTATATCATGACCTAGATCCCTTTGTCCCATGCGTGTTGTTTGCTCCTGATAACCTCAGATATCTTGACACTCAGCTGTCATCTGAGCACCAAACTGGAAGCAACTATTCTGTACCAAGCTAGGTTAGCAATTCAAGAGCAACTCGGCCCTCTAGAGTTGGATTCCAGATATTTATTAACACTATTAGATATGTAAATATACCTATTTATGATAAGTAATTCTCTCATATAATCCCTCATAAATAAAGGAGTTAGTTATAAGAGATAATAATCTTATTAGATTCTTATTCTAATTAACAACATTTAATATAAATTTAAACATAGTTTTCATTTATTAAGACAAGATAGAATTATGAATGAATACATTAGAGAGAAAGCAAAGGTAGCACCTATTGTGGAAAAGATAGTAGAATCTCGCCTTAGGTGGTTTGGACATGTAAGGAGAAGACCTTTAGAAGCTCGATAAGAAGAGTAGATCAGGTGGAGGATAGTCTAATAGTTAGAGGTAGAGGGAGACCAAGAAAGAATATAGGTGAAACAATTAAAAAAGATTTAGATTTGAATGACATTTTTGAAAACTTGGTTTATGATAGAGCACAATGGCGTCGTTTGATCCATGTAGCCGATCCCACCTAGTAGGAAAAAGTTTGGTTGTTGTTCTTGTTATTGTTTCATTTATTAAGACACTCCTATAAATAACACACGAGATAGTAAGGATATAAATCTTATCTTAAACACTCTACCCACTCAGACATACTAACCTCAACGCCGTAGCATCTTTTAGAAAGATTTCACCCCTAAAGCACAATCGTCACAACTACTGTGCACCGGAGGAAATTACCTTCATCAACCTCTTTCAGGTAATCATATAAACCCCGTTGAGAATAGATTATTATTATTGTTGTTGTTGTTGTTGTTGCCATCAAAGCCAGTCCCAGCACGTACTTCGTCTAAGAGGAGCAGAGCCGCAGAGGTCCATAATTTGTCCGAAAAGGTTGGCTTTTGATCGTTCAATTTTCATAAATTGTTCTGACTTTGGATTAGTCACTGATAATTTCTTATAAATGTGCAGAGAAGGAGGAGTAAGATTAACGAGAAAATAAAAGCCTTACAGAATTTAATTCCAAATTCTAACAAGGTATTCTATGGGCTTTTCCTTCGTTAAATTTATTTTATAAACGATTCCACTTTTTTTTTTTTTATAAATCTTCTGAATGAACATGTTGTGTTTATTTTCAATAGACGGACAAAGCTTCAATATTTAGATGATGCCATAGAATATTTGAAGCAGCTGCAGCTTCATGTGCAAGTAAGTATTCTTTCAGCCTGTAATATTATGCGATGACTCTTCTGACATGCCGTATGCTTTCTAATAAGCGCATCATATATTTTTCTTAACTCTTGTTGCCCCTGTATTTTGGCTTATGGGTGCTAGACTTACAGTATTAAACCCAAAAAGAAATGGATGACTTCGTTCATCTTCCTATTCTTCTTCTTCAATGTTAGTTAGGGCTCTCATTTTTTGTTAGATATAAATTCATAGATTGTTTACAATGCAGAATGTGATCACCAAAAGGATGAATTTTCCATCGGTACTTAAGAGGATTTTAAAACCTGTTTTGCACACTGCAATATATCATGCTGCTAGGCCATGAATACAGAGCAAACAACAAATAGCTAGATGCTTGTTGTCCAGATACTGCTGAAATTTTTTGGCTCCATGCTCAACCATGATTTGGCATGGAGGATTTCTTTAGTTGAAAACTAAAAGAAAAGCTATCCATTAGAACATCACAGCTGGACAGATTCTGTAAGCTCTTGAATATTATTGTACAGCACATTTACCATTAACTATGACACATGGCCACCGGCGAAGCCAAATACTATTTTGCCCATAGTTGTATTTGGCCTTGTCACAAACGCACCAATCATTTTGATTCTTTTTGGTATATTGAGGAAAAATACTTATGTAGACTTTGTTTACACAGTTGCGTATATTGAAAGTTGAGAGTCGTTAAAGCAAATTCAACCCATAAACTATAACATCTGCCCAAATCACACCCACCCTCTCCGCATAGAGAAATTTTAATATACTCAGAGAGTAATACTTTCAACAACTGAGATTTGATTTAAAATTATGAAATAATATTTTAAATTTAATCTAATGGCTTATATGATTTTACAGTCCGCATGTTATGTTTTTGTTGGATTGAATGTACAACTCTTAAAAGTACACAACAATCTCTCGTCCCCCATGAGGCATGAGGCATGAGGCATGAGGCATGAGATATGCCCAGGTGGCTCCAATTTGATTTATTTACCGCTGTTGATTAGGACCAAAAAAGGCTTGAAGTTAGGGTGCCACTATAAAATTATATGTGCTCCAATGAGTATGTATTGTTATTTTTTCATTGACTAATTGTTACTTTAGTGCTTGTGATTGGTTCTGCAGATATTAATGATGAGAAATGGTTTGAGCTCGTATCCAATGTGTTTATCAGGAGGACTGCAACCAATGATATTGCCTCAGACTGAGTTGAATTTTAATGAGGGTAACGAATTTCAGAATTGTATCAGTGGAATCGCCTCATCTGCAAATGCTGAAAGCTTGGTGCAGCCAGCTTTAAGTTTTAAAGCATTGCAGCTTCTCAAATCAGTCTGTTGTCATACCCTTAGTGACAAACATAACCACTTCAGATACCTCGTCTAGTTTTCATCCATCTGTTAAGGTTCATGTTGGACATTTTATTCCTTCAACATCATCCAAAATAATTATGGCATGATAAGTACATTTATTAATCTGTGTGCTTAACGGCTCGTGTGTTCAATGTGAAGGATGCACTCTGGTAACATGCCATAACTGCTTTTGCATACAACAAAGATTGGAAGGAAAAACTCCTTCTCCAGACGTGTCTTAAACAACTTGTAAAAGGTTAGTTTTTGGTTCAGATACTACATAATCTACACCAGAACTCGAATTCGCTGACTATGTGGCACTCTATCCGGTTGTTAGTGGTACAAGTGGTAAAAATTTGACACAATCTTCGTGCCGTTGGCACATGCATTAAAATGTACAATACTACAACCATTTTGTAACTTTATCAATTGCAAAGCTGGTAGATCTTGGGAGTCATTCAGCTTCAGCTCATGTTTGATTAAAAAGGCAGAAAATATAGCTAATGAACATTCTGCAGCATATCACTACTTCCTACTGATATTTTTGGATCAGTGGTTTTTTTCCCTAATAGATTTTCTTTGGTGATTACAATAATAATATAATAATAACAATAATAGTATAAATACTATAGATAAGATATACACAAGAGACTGCATATAGGTCCAAGTCTGCAAGAATGACCGTACAGGCTTCAAACATCGATGCCATTCTAAAATGAAACGCTCCACTAGCTCCCTTCCTCGAGCACTATACATATATAACCTCTTTTCTTGATATATCTTTCTTCTTTTAATTAAAAGAAAGCATGTACTTAAAAGAAAGAAAGATAAAAGAAGAGAGAAAAAGCATGTACGCTTACAGGGGAAGCAGAAATTGTTAGCAGTAATGGAACAAGGAAGAGAGGAATGAGTAGTCCTCTCCGCTAAAACATTTCTTTATTTGTAGAAGACATAATTTTTTGAGTAGACATTTTATAAAAATTAAAGCTTACCAATCTTTTAAAATTTTATTATATAGCACCTCATTTAAATTTTTATAATTTCGTCTCTGATAGTTATATATATATATATATATATATATATATATATATATATATATATATATATATATATATATGCTTGATTATTTTATTATTGGAAAGTTACAATATCCTTTATATATATATATAGATATTATGACAGTTACAAAGATATTGGAAAAAAAAATTGTATTAACTAATTCTAAATAACTATGTACCAGAACAAAAAAGTTAATTCTGAATAACTAGATAAAATATTATTCCATCGGAATTAACCTTCATGAATGGTGACAATGTGACATTGCATAAATATTAAGTTATATGACCGAATTATAGAAAGAAATTTAAAAGTCATTATTGTAAACAACAGATAAAAAAAAAAAAAGTCATTACAAACAAATATAAAGAAAAAAAAGTGCAAGGGAGAAATTCTTATTTATTTTTAGTTAATATATATTATTGTATTAATTTGCAATCTTATATAATAAAACTTAACTCTATGTTTAGATGATAGGCAACGAGGGAAAAAAAAAAGAAGAGAAAAGAAATAATTTTTTTGATTTAAAATTTTAAAATATATAAAAAATAAAAAATACATAAAAAATCATTTTCTTTCTCTTCTCTTTTAAGATCTGACTTTTGTTTTTCAAAATTGAGTTAAAATGAAGAAATTAAAAAAATTTTAAGTTAAAAATAAGTACTTAACTTCTTTATCCCTCATCTTATTTATCAAATTCTCAGAAGTGAAATGTGTTGATAATTCTGCTACGTGTTGCTAGGTTGTTGCGTCTCCATTTCTTATTCACTTTTGGGAGAAAGGTGAGTTGCTAAAAACCTCATATATTCATTCTAGTCATCAACTTTTCATGAATTTCATATATTTCTTATTTGTTTTGTTCATCTTAAATTACCAAACTATTATTTATTTGTTCAATTGCCAAACATTCTAAAATTGAGGCTGGGTTTTCTCCCGCAACTTGCCACCGTCCCCTTCTCTTGTCCCAAATTCGCCATCTCCACAGCCAAAAGGCGAGGTACAACCTCACCTTGAGGTTGCTCCGATAACAAAATACAAGTCGAATCCTAACCCAGTTTTGGGTCGCCATATTTTCGTTAATACATCGTATATATGCTATGGGTTGAAACAAGGGAAAATCAGGGTCCCTAACATTCACACTGCGTGAGATCTTTGGTGAGAGGCCACATTCTTTTTTGATATTTCTAGTAATGGCTTATCTTATTGCATTGTTGGTGCCTTGAGCTGTTTTTGTAATGTAAAAAAAAAATAAAATGAAACACTATATCGGTCCATGCTTAGGGAATTAGAGAGGTGAGAAAAACTCGAAGTGAGATGAATTTAAGAAATAGTAAAATTATTTTGAGTTAGTAAGATAAAAGAATCAAATGTTGATATATATCATGTTTTGAGAATCATTAGCTTTTAATTTCCTAATATAAAATATTCTAATATTGCCTGAGTTTATGTTTCATTTTTAACATTTGCGTTATTTTTGCAACTATATACCTATATGGAAGAGGTTAATCTAACATTTGAGAACTTTACATGACTATTCATTTAAAAGGCGTAAAAGAATGTTAAAATGTGTTATATCATGTTACTTTTTAAGTAATTAAAATTTAAATTGTTTTTTTCATATAAATTAAATGTATTGGAGTTTTGAATACTTTTATGAATTGTGTTGATATTATTTTTGTTTTTATGAATTTATATATTTTAATAGATTTTCTGATTTTGAACTTTTTATTGACATGAAATTGTTTAATGAGAAAATTATATTTTATTATTTTAAAATTTATTTGAAAGATTTTAATTTTTTTATAAAAATTTATTTTATAAAAATATATGCGATAAATAATAATAAAAAAATATTAAAAAAGTTATTTAAATAATTAAAAATTATAATTATTTTACTTCGGTCCTTTATAATGTGACTCCAAAACAAAGTTAATAAAATTTGATTTCATTCTCTTATTAATTTTTTTTTTTAAATAATTATATTTTATTTCTTTCTTTCTCTTCTCGATCTGTCTACACTTGTTCCCGTCACATTTCATTAATAAAATAACGTCCAAATAGAAGGTAAATCAAATTTCAATCGTTAAATATTAGAATTTAGGTTTTAAAAAATTGTAAGAAACTTTTTACTTCGGAAGGGGCAAGTTGAAATTACAAAGAAATTTCTACATCGGTGTCCTGCTCTGTGTTGTGTTGATCCATATCCATGGCTCTTCCTCAGCACCACTTCCAACGACACTACCAACCCCAACCCCAACCACAACAATCACAATCGAAATCTTTCAGGTAATTATTCTCCCAATTCTGCAAATTTATTGAAATTTCTAAAAACCCTAACAATTACCTTCCAATCTAATTTTAATCTCTTCCTTTCTTTTGCAGAAATTTACATACAATTGATTTTGATGGTCAGATGTCGCAGCCCGTCTCCTATTTTAACCCCACCGATTTGCAACATCCTCCCTGTATGTTTAATTCTTCATTTTTAGTTTTCCTTTTCTTTTTCTCAGTTCAATTCCTTTGTTTTCTGTGCTTTTCTTTTGGCTACTTTTCTTTAGTACCCTGCAAAATAGGAAGCTAATTGCCCCACCTAGGTTTCTTGGCAATCTTGCATTAAAGTTAAAGACTTTTTTTTTAAAAAAAAAAATAAACTTTGAAATAATTTTCTTGTGTTTCCTCAACATTTTTTTGGGTTCCTTTTCTACTATAGTTGATTGTTTCTAAATTGAGCTTTTATTGGGTTTTGGTGTTTTTCTAGTTCAAGTTGTTGGGCTTGCTCCGGCTGATGGCTCCGATGGCGGCGGCGCTGATTTGCAATGGAATTATGGTTTGGAGCATGAGAGAAAAAGACTGAAAGAACAGGATTTTCTGGAGAACAATTCTCAGATATCTTGTGTAGATTTCATGCAACCTCGATCAGTCTCAACTGGATTGGGTTTGTCACTTGACAATACCCGCATGACTTCCACTGGAGACTCTGCTTTGTTGTCGCTCATTGGCGACGACATTGATTGTGATTTACTGCAACAGGATGCAGAGATTGATAGATTTTTCAGAGTCCAGGTTAGTTCAGGTTTTCATGTCTAGTTAGGGTGCTGCTCTAATGATCACGGCTGTTTTCATTCTTGTGCAATGCATAAATATACGTTTGCCAAAATTATTTATTAAGTTGTAGTTCCGTGATGATCAAATTATTCAAATTAACTGTTATTAAAAGTGCATTTAGATGGACGAAATTGAATGGAAGAAAAGGAGTAAAAAGAAGAATCTTCTATATACCCTTGTTTAATGTAAAGGAAAAAAATGTCAAATACTTGTTGAAGGAACTGGGAACTAAACTATATAACTTTTTTAAAAATTATTTTTGTCTACTTTGCAAGGCCTCTTGCTGATATTATTTAAACTTTCAGTTTTCTGTATCAATGTTAAAGGGAAATACCTATTAGAAGTGGTATGTAATGGGAAATGGAACCTTAAAAGAATGTTATTTCTCAATTCTGATTACATAGCTTAACTGCCATCACAAGAAACAAAAATCTGGCTTGCATCCATCCTAGGATTCTATACACCTTAAGCAAGATCTGTTGATAGTTTTTCTGTCTCACTCTTCAATTTTTCTTTCCTTTCGTATTCATCCCTGTCTGCATCAATTTTATCGAGAGTGATAGGTGAATGGTTTGTCACCAAAGTTTCTTTCCAAAATGGGGTGTGTTTCTGTTACATTACTGACTGGTTGTTCAGGGATGGCATATTTGGCCTTTCAAATAACCTATTTGATCATTTAGATGACTTAAGGAAGAGATCAAGCAATTTTTGTTAACTGCTGCGTGACCTTTTTCTTATTTTTTGATCATGGTTAGGAAGGAGACCATTTTTGTTCATTCCATTCCCAGTTTCTGGCGTTGTCTTTTTGGTTAAATGGACAGTGAGTGTTTTGATGATGTGTTACAAAATGTATTATGATTAGTAAGGGTCATTATGTTGAAAAACTGGTGTAGCTGGCATATGTGAGATACGGGATTTTTCACTTGAGTGCTGGAGAGTCATCTGCCTTTTCATTGTCTCTTACTGCTATTGGACCAGTAATGATTAGATCAAGCATCATCATCATCCCTTTTTCTGCTTCTTGGCTCTGTCAATAAACTGCTTTTCTTGTTAGTAATTGCTTCAAAGTTCAAATGGCTTACCTTACTGCATTGGCACTTTGTGGTGCATTATAACCTGATTTGGCATCTGTATAACTGCAAAAAAGCTATGTCTAATCTGAAGATCTTGACAATAATTAATCTTTCCCTTTCTAATAGGGTGAACGATTGCGGGAAACAATTCTAGAGAAGGTTCAGGCAACACAACTTCAGAGCATTTCTATCATTGAAGACAAAGTCCTTAAAAAACTTCGTGAGAAAGAAGCTGAGGTAGAAAGCATCAATATGAGGAATATAGAACTTGAAGAGCGAATGGAGCAGTTGACTGTTGAAGCAGATGCCTGGCAACAGCGAGCCAGATACAATGAGAACATGATTGCTGCTCTGAAGTTTAACCTTCAGCAAGTATATGCCCAAAGCAGAGACAGTAAAGAAGGATGTGGTGACAGCGAGGTAGATGACACAGCTTCATGCATCAATGGTCGCTCCATTGATTTTCATCTGCTCTCCGAAGGGAACAATATGAAAGAGATGATGACATGTAAGGCCTGCAGAGTCAATGAAGTGACCATGCTTTTATTACCTTGTAAGCATCTCTGCCTCTGTAAAGATTGTGAAAGTAAGCTTAGTTTTTGTCCTCTATGTCAATCCTCTAAATTTATTGGCATGGAAGTCTATATGTAACACAGTAACAGGATATCTTACATGTGAAATCTCTAATTTTATATTAAGATTATGTGTGTCCTTTTGTTGCTGATTATTGTTTTGTTCAACCTCTAAAGCCTTTATCTCCATCGTATATATATAAAGAAAAAAAAAATAAAAAGAAAAGAAGCTTGTTTCTCCACTTGAACGTGATTAGTGACCAAATACTAATACCCTGAGAAGAGTTATTTCTTTAAGTTTTGGGATTACACTATGCACGAAGTGTTGTTGTAAATGTCTTAAGATTGCTTGGATTTCACCCGCATGTGAGGTTTCCTTTTACAGGCAATCAGTGCTTTGTTTTTTGTGATCTTCTTCACCCATTCCTGAGTTCACTTTTCCAAATGCGCATGTGACGTCACGTGATTGCTAGAAATAAGAACATGCAAGAGATATCTCTTGTCTAATCTCCCTGCCAAAGATATCACATGGCTGTGGAGAGATACCTAGGTTGTTTGCTTTGTTTTACTTGAAACCCGGGTGCTCGTTGCTGTTCTTTGAGGCATTATTCATTTCAGGATTAGAGCTGGCTTGAATAACAGTTTTAGACAAATTTAGGTGGATGCAAACTCGGGTTATGTAAGTACTGAGTAGAAACTAAACCATTCTTTCTATTCACACTCGAGATACCCGTTAGTTTTGACTTTTGAAGAAAACTGAACCATTCTTGCTCTATTGTGGAAGTTTGTCCCTCTCGTATCTTGACGACCCACCGGAAAAGTCAACATCATTCACAAGCATGGGATATAAAGAAGAGACAACCCTTCAAATATGCTCATACAAGAACCTATTTTGCATTCTCCTTTCAAAAATTTTAACGAATGGGTTTCCTGGTTAATTTCATACAGCTCACTTTAGAGACGTAAAATCCCCTTTCCCAATTTTCTCTTTAAGACATAGGTCCCTAACACAAGATCTTCAGAACCTTTGCGAATTTGATCAAAGCTACACTGTAAGAGAATGAAAGGTGTTGTATCATGCATAAAGAAGCTTTGAGGAGGCCAATGGGAAATGCGAGTTACAACGGCTCCGATGATGAACCCCATTTACTGAGATAGGCTCTAATTTTGAGGTGGTCTCCAGCTTCCTGTTTGTCATCTGTTGTGGTTGACTGCCTGCCAGTCCATCAATTAAGCGTCCCCTCGGCCCTTGTAATATGACCCAATTGCAACTGTTAATTCTACATCACTACTAGTTCAGCTAAAGTGAAACACCCTACCCACTCTGAGAGGGTTAAAAAACGCAAAAGATAAAGCCCAATATCATAAAAATATAAAGCCCACTCATCAACAAATAAAATAGAAATGTTAAATCCTGATTCCTAAGACCATAAGATATATAAAGCAGATCAACTTTTATGAGATCGACTGCGATTATGTTTCCTTTGGGAATAGTAATAGTAATATTGATACATACACACTTTTTAGCTGTTTATTGAGAGAGGTAAGACTTAAGAGGAATGAATCTATATATATAGAAACAAACCTTTCCTTTCCATTTAGGTAAAAGCCTACGTTATATCACCCAACTACGTACTCTAATCCTAAGTTCCTAACAGTAGTTGTTTACCCATCGTATGAAAATGAGTTACTTACAATAACAATGGCCACATGAGCGTTTAAAAAATAAAAAATTATATAATTAATTCAGTTTGACAAATAAAAAATTCACAAGAAAATGAAGACCACGATAAAAAAAAAAAACAATTATATATTTTAAAACAACTTTCAAGAACTCATATGTTCACCTATTCAGTGATCTCCATCTTTTAAGATGAAAGCAAGAGACAAATACTTAATTTATGGTTATTGGTTAATACTTAATAGTGACGATTATTTCAAACTTTTCTCCCTATTTAATATACAAGTCAAATACTTGGAAAGCAAGGTTTTTTTTTTTTTTTTCTGTAGATGTAGGTTTTGTTTTTTCCCCTAAGTTTGGTGTAATAGAGTTGGCAACATAAAGGGGAGGGAGGAAGCGGAAGAAAGGACGAAGGAAGAGACTGCTTTTCTTTGAAGGAGGTGGAGAAGATTGGTGAACTTTTTTCTAATCATGCCATAGAAAGTGATGACAAAGAGGAAAGTGAATATGCTTCGCCCATGATTATAACTATCTATCTTGCAAACTATTATTGTTATTATAATTATTCCCACCACCTCCTCCACTTCCACCACCTCCCACCGCAAACTCCAGCTGATCTTGGTCCTGTCATACTCATGCCCCTTTGCCTTTTTTTTCCCAATCTTCTTTTTCTCTCATTCTTCTCTCTCTCTCTTTGCCATTTTTTTTTTCTTATCTTTCTGAAAAGTAAAGGAGTCATCTTCATCTCAATCGTAGACAGAGAATTAAAATTAAGTGTATATATATGTACATACCAAAAGATTGTCGTAAAATTTAGATGGAGAAGAGTGAGAGTGTTTACTTCAGTTCAATCATGCAATCTAATCCTTATTCCCCATAAAGCTGTTTTTATACTTTCTTTTTTCTTCTTTCTCTTTGTGGGGTCTGTGGCCAGCCTTCTCTAGGCCTGCTTCCTTCCACTTTTTATCACTATATGTTTCTTCTTTTTTTTTTCACTGATATCATACGCCTTAGTGAATTTATTTTGGGACTCCAATATCTCTGTTCTTTTGCAGTCAAAGGTATTCCTTCTTTGAGCTGAACCATGTAGCTAGTTATGCCCACACCTTCTGCTTTTGATGCATATTGCGCTCTGATGCAAAGCTTCCACCCACGTAAATGAAACATTTGTTCTTTTGCCAGGATATGTAAAAACCCAATATTCTTTATCCTAGTGTTGGACTTTGGGAGGTGAGTGGCTTTATGGTACCTTGTGGAATTATGCATAAATGGTACCTGGAGTATACATACATGCCTGTCCTTGTCCTTTATTCTTCTTTGTGTCCTTAATTTGAGAATGAGCATTAATCCAAATGTCACCTCTTCTTGTAACTAATTTTTGTTTATTTCATGAATTTGCACGTAATAATAACTAGTATGTGTAAAAAGCAAGAGGGAATTAATTGTATTACAACAGCAATTTCTTCCTAAGGTGCAAATCTTCTCCTTAAATAACCTGGCACCACAGCAGTCAGCAGCTTATATACTGTTTTAAATCCTATGAACATGTTTTCTTTCATATCAACGTACGTATAGTATTGGTAATTCACCTTTTTTTTTTGGATTTATGTTTATTCTCTTATTTGAATGTTGAAACTTGAAACACTAAATCAATACTCACCATGCATCTCTAGCTAGCCTCCACCATCGAAAGCTAGGACGTACGCTTTGTCTTACATGCTTGTACGCATCTGTTCTTTTACTTATATCTACAAAAGTTTGGTGCGTACCCTTTGCTTTTTTGGGTGGGACGTGAAAACAGCTTCACTATTGTTCTGTAAATAAAGCCAAGCCCCGGGCCATAATAGGATGTTGGTTCCACTTTTGGCAACAGTGATGCGGTCCTTGTTAGATGAGGAGGTACTAGCTAACATTAACTCAAAAACTAACCTTTCATCTTTTTCTATATATATTCCTTGTCGGTTAAACCCACCTTCTAATTAACTTATCTGCCAATCTTGATTGTCTTCTTGGACATTTATTAAGTAGTACCTTGCTAATAACAAACCCGGCCGGCTCGTTGGAAGCAGATTAAATGGATGTAATTAAGTTTGTTTAGACCATGCCTGAGATCATTCTTAATTTTACAAAATGTAAGAAATTCCCTCTAATTATAAGTTATGTGCAAAAAATTATTTGAACTTTAAAACTCACAAATACGATTTTTTGAACTCATCAAATTGTACATATGACTTCATATAAGAGAGTTTTTTACAAATATACGAGTGATCAATACACACTAATATACACTATTTAAATAGTTTAAAAAGTTATATTAGTAAGCTATAAAATACAATTAGATTTTCTACACGACCCATACTTGGACGAGTCTTCTTGCATTTTGTCCTTCTTAATTAGTGTTATCTCAAGCGAATAACTCGTGTTGCAATATAAACATTGATCCATAATAAGTTTAACTTCCATGCACTGTGAATATAAGTTTTTTTTTTATATTATCATTTAATCTTATATTGATATTTTATTTAATAAATTTTACTATATTAACAAGCTATATCATATGTCAAATTCATTAATTGATGTGATAACACTTGGCTGAATGATAATATATATAAAAGTTTTTACTCATCAAAATTAAATTTGATGAGAAAGAGTTTAAATGTCAAGTAAAGGAAACTTGGCAAAAACTAGTTTTCATTTGACCGTTTGATTTGAGCAGGATTATTTTGCTTTACGCAGTATATATTTTAACTTAATTCTAAGCGGCGCGAGATAATTTTGAAAGAGTAATAACATTTGAGGCAAAACGTCAATTCCGTTCCCTGGTTGATCGAATGAGACCCCCGTCACTATCAGATCACTTAGCAAAATGAACTTTATATCAGACATGATTGACTCAGCCAAAAGGGTTCTTGTTTAGTGGAAAATTAGGTGGCAACTATATTTCTAGCATTATGTATATGAAATATATTTACATATGATATATATATATATATATATATATATATATATATATATATACATATAGTATATAGTATATTTTAATAAGGATAATAAAAATTAAAGATTCGGGAAACTGGACAGTTCGAATCTATCAAACAAGGCAAATGATTTTCCGATCAAAACATAATAATAAAACCCGATCGATTTGCGATTCAGTTTTATTTGTTTCTTTACCGAAAATCGATGATAAGATAATCAGATGGATTGGTGAGTGAGGTGGCATAAGGATGTGTTTCACAGGGTGGTCGGGTTGCCATTTTGATAAACATGCAGTCATGCATTATTGGCTGGCATCAGAAAAAAATGCCACTTTAAGCAAATGCTTTGCAAAGTTATGGACGTGAGAGAGGTGGGTCTTTCAACTATATGCATGAAATGATGACGGTGGGGGACCCAGAACCAGAAGGAAGGAGCTTCATCATGTTATGGAATCCCTTGGATTGAGGAGGATGTAGCAGCAGCCTTCAAACTGTGGAATATGGAATGTGGATGTGGAATTAACCATTCCCCCTTTTTTCTTCTTCTTTCTTCCTTTTTTTTTTTTTTGGTTAGTAATCACCTTTATTTTTGTTTTTTCTCTTTAAACATTCATCAACCACAGTATAAAAAGAAGAGAAGGAGAAGAAGAAGGAGAAAAGAATGTGATATGCATGTGATCCAACAGACTTTATGTTCCCCCGTTACTTCCTACCTCCACCTAGCTATCTTCCTTCTTCTACTTCACTATTTCTAAACCAAATGAATCACCAACCATTGCTTCCATCTCTGTCTTTTTGGACATTCGGTGACTCAGACTTTTTGATTAATCATGTTTAGGTCAAGCATAGGCGTTTAAATCTTAATTGTACTGAAAACATAATTCGGGTCCCACAATTAGACATGCGAGGTCGGCCATGCATTCATGCATGCGAATGTGCTTGATCATCCATCAAATTAAAAGCTTGTTTCAAATAGTGAAGTTCTTAGGCCCAACATCACATCAAAAGGATTATCTAACACCTCTCTTTGCTTTTCTTTTAATTAAATTAGGAAAAGATAGATAGTGTTTGGTGTGTGATCATTTAGGTGGTACGTAGAATATGAATATACTACCCGTTCTATTCTTATTTTGTGGTACGAGGCAAAGTATCTCATCATCTCACATAAATAGAAGGATCTATTTTTTCTTCACGTAGAATTCGTATGGATGACTTTAAGAAAGAGAGAAAGAAAGAAACAAAAAATAAAGGGAAAGGAAAAGAGGAAGAAAAGGGAGAAAAAAAGGGGTGAAAGGTAGAGGAGGAAAGACCTCTCTTGTTGTTCTCTCCTTTTAATGTAACTCTAAAGTATGTTAAAATGAGCTTTCTTTTATTGATAAGAAGTAGCAATATGCCATGCATGTATAATATTTTGATTATAGAGATATTAATATTCTTCAGGAAGCTGCTTTACAACGTCTTTTTCAAGACAATTTTACTTTTGCATGCAAACCAATATCCCCCATGTACATACTCTTTATTCTATCGCCTTTATTTTTATAATAACTTTTTTGTTTGATCAATTATGTATTTAAGTTTTGCATATATTTGTGTTACATTATTTTCATATCTAAACATCTCAAAACTCACAATTAGTTTATATAATTATATTTTCTATCTAATTAACTTATTCAATATCAATTTTTATAATAAACAAGTCCCTTAAAACCCAAATTCAAATAATAATTATTTGCAAGAATATCCTGTAATTATTGGATCTGTGGACGTAAAACATAAAACCCCATAATTCTTTTATAAGAAAAAAAAGAAAAAATAATAAAAAGACAAGCAAGATTGAAAGTGAATAACTTGAGAAAATATATTCTAATTATTATTGTGTTTATGCTTAAAAAGATTTGACTCATGTTGAGTGCCATGTGTTTTTTAATTTTTAGTTGAGAAATGCTAGGTGTATTTAGAAATAAGTTGCATATAGAATAACTGTTTATAAAAAAAAATCTATTTGACTTATGACCTAATAAAAAAATATAACTTAACGCCAAAATAATGGCAACTTACTAATTTTCACTGAAGGTCCAGTAAGTGCCTTTAGAAGAAATGTGCGTCAACATGTTATTTGACAAATTAAATTTCTTTCAAAGTATTATATTTTAAAGATTATCATGAACCAACTCTGTAAAAAAAATTAAACTATTAAGTGAAGACACTTAAATAATTTTATATATTTAATACGATCTCTCATTTAATAGTTCTTTGAGTTTGAAATGTAAACAAATACATACAGGCTCACCCACTTTGTAGTAATATTCAACTTTAAAAAAAAAAAATAGAGGCAAAAATGATCAAATTACAAACCATATGTCATAAATCAAATTTTTAAAAAATTAAGTTATTAGGTGAAAAAATATAAATAATTTTATATCTGTAACAAAAATTAAATTTGAAATTATACGTATTTTTAGAAATGTAATAGTATTTGCGAGGTTAATCTGCTTCGGATTCTTAACTGAAACTGGAATATTAATTTATAGTAGTACGTACCTATTGAGTCATAATTGATTTCATGGTTTGGCGCGGAAATCTGACCAGTTCTTAAATAATTGACAACAATTAGATTAGTAATTTTCGTTTAGTACATATGAGTTACTATTAAACTGATAATGAAGAGAACAGAATTAGATGACCCGGCCAACACAGAAAGCAAAATCTCTCATTATCCAGGAAATTTTATGCATGGTTGTGATCTAGAAGGGACGAGAGATACCAATGTTCCATACACTCACACACAGCAACAAGAGTCAAGAGCCTGAGGCCAAGGTACAGTACGTATGTTAACATACAAAATTAAGTGGCACTATAAAGACAAACGGGCATCTTGTCCGGTACATTATTACCAGAGAGCCATTTCCTCGTGGGATTCATATTCATAGCCCCTCGTGACCCTCCAATTAAGTAATGTTGTATGGAAACAGAACCTTTAAAGGAACTTTGAATTAAACTTAGCTTGTTTAACCCACTCTTAATTTGTCTGTTTATATATATCGCATAACCACGTTATCAATGACTAACAAAGTGTGCTAGCTCTGTGTCCCTCTTTCTTCTCCTTCATTTTTATAATTTTAACATGCATCTACTATCTATATATTATAAGTTAATTAATATAAAAACGTGTGTTTGTTTATGGAAATCGAAGAGGGGGTCAGTGAAACAGACAAAAGATAGTGCAAAAAGAGACAGAAGAAAGAACCTTAGTGGCTTTGTCGTATAGAAAATACAGATTTTTTTAATTTTTCGCTTTAGAAGGATTAAAGTTTTAAAAAGAAGAAGGGTGTATCTATATTCGTCATTAGCGTAACTTGTTGAGTAGCTTAAGTCTACATCTGATACATATCAACGTCGTTAGTGTGCAGTGAATTAAAAATTTAAATATAAGATGCATTCTTTTTAATTTTTTTCGTTTATCCGTATTCGGCCTGTGTTTTGAAGTTGTCTCTCCTTGAAATTCCCATTCGAGTTTTGTCCAATAATAACAAATATGATTTTATTGAAAGGTACCGGCGGTGGTCATGTGATAGGAGGTGGGGTTGGTTCACTTTCACTACGTTTTAGAAATTAGAATAGAATCTTCTTGGCTCTTCAACGTGTAGGGAGAGAGTGTGAAGTGAGAGAGGGGGGTGTGAGTTTGTTTTGTTGGTTGGGTGAATTTTGGTAGTGATGGTGGTGGGCTCGGTAGGATCTGTCTCAGTTGCTGACAACTTGTGAGGGAAATCAGCCTTTGCTTTCTAAACTTCCTTACTCTGTGGGGCCGGATCTCTCTCTCTCTCTCTCTCTCTCTCTAATTTCTTTCAAACAAAAATGTATGATTAATTATGTATATCCCTCATCTTTTGTTCCAATCCTAACCATAATCATCCTAATCAGAGTACAAAAATTAAAGGCAAGAACTCTTTTATTTTTCTGAACAGAAGTCTAAGAACTGATCTTTATGATAAATAAATTGAGGCACAGGATCATAATTCAACAAATTAAATACATGCTTCATCATCAAACTCTTCTCTTACTAAATTACCCTTAAAAGAAAAAATTGAAGGGTCCCACACTATGCCTCATAGATGGACCCACCTAATCTCATGTTTATCATCCAATATCCATTCATAATCACATCACATAATAATAATTGGGTCTAATTCTGTTCTGGTCAAGCCAATCAACCGGACATAATTCTGAAACAAGAAGTTAGAATATGGATAGATAATATTGACTGTGAAACCATGACAACATAGAAAACTTTCTATGTCCGTGAAATTCTTTAATTTTCCCGCTCCTGTTCTAAAGATCAGACTCTATTCAATTAGAAACACAATCAAAGTAGGAAAAAAACAGAAAGAGGGGTATACTCCTCACCGTGATCACGTTAAATTTGATATTTGTACAGAAGACAAGAATCAGAGAGGAGAAGAGGGATGGTTCAACTAGCTAGCTAAGTTAAGTGAGATAAAAAAAATTCAAAATCTCCACAATTCCCATAAATATGCATGTAACATGAACAAGGGAATAAGGTGGTGGTAATAAATATATGTTCTCAACGGAAAAAAACAAAACAAGAATCACGAGACTAGTAATACTCACAGATGCATCAAAATAAAAAGGACTACTGTGTCTGTGTCCATGTCAGCCGCTGCAATGGTGCAGTAGAGTACAGCGAAAGAGTCAGGGGGGTGTGAACTGGGAATTTGGAATTAAGAAAAGGTTAGGAAGCAGAAGCGCGCAGAAGAAGAAGCAAAAAGAAATAGAAACAAGAAACAAGGGCATGATTGTTTAGAACTTACCAGATAGTTATCACTTTGGTCCCTTCCCTTCCTTCTCCTCTTCTTCACATCTCACACTATTAGACTAGACTAGACTCTAGGGGAAGAACTATAGCCCATCCATTCCCCATTCTTATTTGATTATCGGGACTTGAAGCTGCCGGCGTTGTTAGCTGCTGCAGCTGCATTTTCTGTTTTCATATCTCGATTCTCACTTTTATTTACATGCACCTTCTGAAAAAATTCACAAATACTTATTGACATATATCGAATAAATGAAAAATTCTTACAATTTTTTGTGACTTTATATATTAATATGAGTTCTACAATTTGACAAAAAATATAAAGTCAAAAGTAGTTAAATGGATCAATATTCTTTATTTAAATAATTAGTAGAATTATCATTTTTATAAAAAAAATAAGAAAAATTTTAAACAATAAGAATTATATGAAAGATACATTTTTATTTTGATTGCAATATCAATAAGATCTTTATTTTATTAGTACATAAAAATCATGTGAATTTATTTATTACATTATCAATTTTAGTTTAATGCATGATTATGTACTCATCAATCATATGTACTTATATTGACTCTTGTAACATGGCTAGATAGTTTCATTTGTTGACTCTTGTTACCTGATATTCTCGTGGAATGAATTCTTATTTTAAATTTTTTAAAAAAAAAACCAAAAGCAGGAAATATTTTTAAATAAGAACCTATAAATACTTTTAAATCAATAAAGCATACAAAAATATCTATAATAATAAAAATCATTTAGTATGCATAAATGAAAGTTGATGGCTAAAATTAGTTTTATACAAAATATATGTCCTTGTAGTTGTACTAACTAATTTGATTTTTAATTACAAGAGACGCTTATTATGTTGACGTTCGTATTATCTGAAACTTTCGTTTAGTTATTCTTACCAAATACTAACTCTCATTTATGTATGCTAAAGGATTTTTATATATGTAATATCTGAATATTTTTGTCTTGGATAGAGACACTATCTGAATGTTGGTTATGAAAAGTTATGATATTTATATTAAGTACTAATTTGTACTTTTGAAGTGTTAATTCTTATAAGCAATTTTAATTTACTGTTAATGTGTAATTTGTTGATATTACATTCAATTTATATATATATATATATATATATATATATATATATATAAATTAAAATAGTTTATAATAACTACTTTTGAAATCAAACTCTTTTTTAATTATATGTTCCAAAAACCTTTTTTTAATAATATCTCAATATGTTATTGAATGATAAATTTAAAATCTACTTTACTATCATGTCAAATATGATTAAACAAGATAATTTATGAATACTAGTGTCTAAAGTTTTCACAGAAATATCTTCAAATATTTAATATTGATTTCGATTTTTTAACATAAAGTTTAAAGAAAAATATGTTACCCTATTTTAGGGTCAAGGTATAAGTTTCAATGAAGACTTACTGTGATAATATTATATTATTTGTAAATAAAAAAAGACAATATTATATTATTTGATGTTGTGGCATGTCGTTTTGTTTTTTTTTTGGGGGGGGGGGTGTTAAGCTTACGAGTTTTATTTGAGAAAAATGAATTGTAAAATTAGATACATGATTACTAAACCACGTATTTTAGGATCTCATATACTAATTTTTTAAAAAAAAACTATATTTTAAATAAATTATCTAACATAATAACCACCTAAATGTGATAGTCGAAAAAAATGTACGTATTCTAATTATATTTTCTGTTATTCATTATCTCTAATGAATAACCACAGCTTTGTTTTTTCAATCATGAGAAAAATACTTTACCAGATGACCCATGCGAAAGAAGACCTTTATACTTCTTGCACTAATTTACCCCTCCTCATTCTTTGTAGAATTTTTAAAAGTGTACAACTCATTCTGTCTTTCTTTCTTTCTTTTTTTTAGTTTTTAATGAGATTTTGTTTTGTTTCACTTCACAAATGTTTTCCTTTTTTACTTCATCGTATGCGAGTCCAGTTTTATATTCTTAACCATATCAGCAAATAAGAGGGTTAGTACCTCTGCTGGTTTAGTGCTATATGCAATACTGATGTACAATTATGACCCGCACCCTGAGTCCTAAAATAACATATTTCCCTTCAAAACCCCTTTCTATAATCCTAGCTTCCTTTGAATTGTTTCTAGTTTTTATTTTGGGGTAAACCGATAATAACATAAAGTTCAAGCTTCTCTCATAAGCTTAACTTGGATGTTGAGTTCCTTTTGAGATATTATTATTTAATTATATTCACATTGATCTATGAGGAAAGCGAAGAAAATTGTAAAGTGAGAAATAATTACAATATGGGTGGGGAACCGGGACAGTTTAGCTTTGTTTTTCCAATAATGAGAATCATAGACATTATCAAAATAATCAGTTGTGGTATCTATCCGAAATAATTAGTCATCATTTTCCCATTGTTTTGCTTTGCCCCTCTATCGGCTTCTGCGTCCCTACTCTTTTACTTTCGCTTATTATCACAAAATGGATGCGCTTCTCATTTTAACTATTTGGATCCTCACTGGTCACTTATTACACACCCTATGGTTTTCAAGCAACTTTTTTTACCTCCTCTTTTCTTTCAAATTATGAAACCTGTAGCTTAGTATGCAAACACAATCCTACCCACCTATAAAAGTAAAAATAACTAAAATTAATGAGAAATAATCGAAGAAATATTAAAAACTTTAGAAAAGAAAAAAAGGACCATTAAAAAGTTCAAGTAAGCAAAAAGTTGTTCTTCACTTGTTCGAGTTTCTTAGTATTATTGATGTGAAATTGTGAATGAACTGTACAGTAATTTGGGAAACAAATATTGTATTTTGTTAATTAGCTCGTTCATGTATCTTGCTTATTAGAGTTCCATTTACCTGAAAAGTTTGAGGCATGAGCAGCTTATGCATGGTGTAGGGTGTGAGGAAGAAAGGAAAAGTAGAGAAAGTAAAAGAAATATTTTGTTTTGGGGGCCATTATATATTATTATTATTATTATACAAAGGGAGGTGGAAAAGCTGTAAAAATTTCCCCAGTTATTCATGGGAACTTTTGGGGCCAATAATTCAATCACCTGGACACATCAGCAGAAGGAAGCCGAGCCGAGGAAGAGCCAAAGTTGGAGGCTCAATGTAAAAAGTAAGGGAAAGCTAAACAGGGGTAGCTAGAGCTAGCTATTGTAAGCTAGTGAGTAAAAGGTACTAGCGGTCACAGAGAGCATACGTCTCTAGCACACATGATATTGAAGTTTGAAATATGGTTTTATCAATAAGAAGAAGAAGAACAAGAAGAAGTAGAAGAAAAGAAAAGGCAACGGAAGGAAGAAATGTCGTCACGCAGAACAGTCTTTAATTCCCATCACGTTGTTCTATGTATCCTTTGCCTTATATCTGCTAGAGATGTGCAATAGAAAAATGATAGGGATTCGAAATTAGAGACTGTGTTTGGTTGGTGACATTAAACAACAAAAGGAAAGGTACAAAATGAAAAGAAGTGACTCGTTTGACGTGAAGTGAAACCCACCTTCTTCCCATTTCTGTTCTTACTTGATTCCAATAATTTTTTCTGAGAAGAAAAATGTAATGTCAATACCCAAAAACCTTATTGTTTCTCAAAAATTAGAATTATCCCTACGAGATTTCCTTTCGCTTTGGAATTGGAAATACCCTTGATGATGGCATAATTATTCCAATCTAATGACTATCCAGTTATTATAGGGATTTGTCTAGCACCTTTTTTTTTTTTTTTGAAGTTTTGTAGTTCAGTGAATTATTAAATATTTTATTAATTATTAATTAATTTTAAATATTTATTATAAATTTAACATTTTATAAATGTTTAAAAATTCATCTTGAATAACAAATTCATTATAGTATTATATAAATTCTTTAGCACATTTATTCTAAGAGAGATATCAATCATTGGATCAATATTTATAACCGTTACGCTAAAACAGTAAACTTTTTAGGATATTATTAGAGTATTTGTTAAGAGTAAAAAAAATAGTAAATTTTAAATAAAAAATAATTTTTTTAAAATTTTTAATACGTAAAATATTAGAGTATTTAACAAATGTGTGAAGACTGTTACTTTTTAATCTGTCCATGAAATTAAGAAAAATTCTTAATTAAGCATAGTATATTAATTAAGTATTTAAATTATTATTTAATATATATAAAATTTTGAGATTTATGATAAAATATAATTATTATTAATAATATTTATATATATATTAATAATAATTTAAATATTTAAAAAATAACATAATAGATTGTATTTATTTAAAAAAATTGTTAGAATACTTATTAATAAAGTCAAATTAAAAAAATTTAAATGTAAAATAAAATATTTTAATTTTTAATTTATTAAATAGTTTATTTTTATTAAAAAAATTATTTCGCCATTTTTAACAAATATCTAAAATTTAAATTAAAATACATGGAAAAAAATGACAAGGGAAAAAGACTGTAACGTATGAAGTCTTTGACTGATTACTACTAATGGAACAAAAGTAATGGAACAAAAGTAAAGGAACAAAGGATGGAGTTAAAGAAGGGTGCAATGGTCATTTTGTAAAAGATGGCAGCATTGCTGTGTAGCTTCTTCCTCTTGTGCGTGATTTTAAGTGGGTGTGCGCGGGATCAATGTCAGAACTCAGAACCCTCTCTGTATCACAAACACATACGCACACACGTATAGAAAGAGAGAGAGAAGGAGTCACGGGTTTGTCTTGAATGGCCCTTATTTCACAGTCCTATACAGACAGACACATATTCTCTCTCACTACATAACCGATGAGGGAAACAAAAATATAATGCCCCCCCTACCAGACAATATCCTTCCACCCTAAACAGCTGAAATATTTAAAATAATAAATAATAAATATATATGAGAAATTTAAAAAAATAATAATAATAACCAAACCGCATTACACAGTAACAACACTAGTACACTAGTCCTACCCATTCCATTCATCTCCTCCAAACATTTTTATCCCGCACCATTCTCATTTCCACTCACCTCCTTTACACTCAGACGCTCTTTCTTTCTCTCTCTCTCTCATCTTTATTCTACATCTTCCTCTCCTTAGTAGTTAGCAGTGTGTCTGAATCTGTGCAATGGCTCTTCTGCTAGACAACTGTGAAGGCATTTTACTGTCCTTAGACTCGCACAAATCGGTGCCGGCACCCTTCCTCACCAAGACATACCAACTAGTAGACGACCCCACCACCGATCACATAGTGTCTTGGGGCGAAGACGACACCACCTTCGTCGTTTGGCGCCCTCCCGAGTTCGCTAGGGATCTTCTCCCCAACTACTTCAAGCACAACAACTTCTCAAGCTTCGTTCGCCAGCTCAACACCTATGTATACACCTTCTCATCCATCTATACTTTGAATATTTCTTTCTTCTTCAAATTAATTTCACCATTAATTTACGTTCATCAAGTTGTTGTCTTTTTCCATATATATATTATAAATTCTTTCTAACTTTGTTTTGCTTTCAAACATATTATATATATATATAAAAACTAGGGTTTTAGAAAGATTGTGCCAGACAGATGGGAGTTTGCAAATGAATTGTTCAAGAAGGGAGAGAAACACTTGCTGTGTGAGATCCATAGAAGAAAGACGGCTCAGCCTCAGCAGGTAGCATCCATGAATCATCACCAACATTCTCCACTTGGAGTCAACATCCCCACTTTCTTTCCCTTCTCCAGCAGAGTCAGCATCTCTCCTCCCCATGACTCCGATGAGCAACCCAATTGGTGTGACTCTCCGCCATTCACTTCCCCAATAAGACCACCCACTTCCGTCATCAACGGAGCATCCAACTACAACAGTTCAGTCACTGCGCTCTCTGAGGACAATGAAAGATTGAGGCGAAGCAACAACATGCTCATGTCCGAGCTCGCACACATGAAGAAGCTCTATAACGACATCATCTATTTCGTTCAGAACCATGTCAAGCCTGTGGCTCCAAGCAACAATTACTCTTCTTCTTCTTTGCTACTCTGCAATACACCACAAGCGTCCGCTGCAACTCCCATGAGTACTACTAGTAATGTTTCAATGTTGCAAAGGCCAATGAACCAGCTTCTGGGGTATTATAATTCTACTACTAACCCTAAGCAAGTCCCACACTTTCAACCTCAAGCACATGTTGTGAACTCTCCCACCAACACATCAAGGAGCTCTATAACCATTGTTGAAGGACCCAGCAGTAACAGCTGCAAGACTAAGCTATTTGGGGTGTCGCTGCAGTCCAAGAAAAGAGTGCACCCTGAGTTTGGATCTAATCCCACTTTTTCGGAGACCAACAAGGCTCGTTTGGTTTTGGAAAAGGATGACTTGGGCTTGAATCTCATGCCTCCTTCCACTTGTTAGTTCCACTGATTCTCTGAAAATCCCCAAGCTATATAGCTAGCTACTTTCTTTTACTTGCTTGATTTCTTTTCTTTTTTTTTTTAAAAAAAATATTTTTAAATCTTTCAGTTTTGAGTCTGAGAGAGAGAAGGCAGATGATATTGATGGAAACATGTGTGTGTGCGTGCGTGCTTGTGACTGTTTGTGATTCTGTGTACATATAACTTAGTGCCGATATTATCTTTGGTTAGATTAAAGATGAAATTAAAGCAAACTTTAAATGTTCAACTCCTCTTTCTGCTCTAGTAATTTTCTCATTTTTCATTGGTGCAATTTATTGCCCTGGATTGTGTTGTGTGGGATCGTTTTCTTTTTGTCCTGTTCATTATCTCTTTTGTTGATTTTGATCTCTGCATGCTTCAGTTACATTAATGCAAACGAGAGAGAGAGAGAATCATATGATAAAGCGTTCCTTACAGTTTTATTGGGTAGAAGGCTGAGAACTGAGAATGTAACAGGCTGGCTTCAAGACAAATTTCTAAGGCTTTCTTGACGAAGCCTCATTAATGGTGTCCTTGTACGAAGCGAAGAACACAAAATACTTTGCATCTCAATTAAAAAACCGATGAAAAGACGAGTGATATTACAAAAGATCCATACTATAAAGCAGCTGACAGCAAATGACAGATTCGTTCATAAAAAATCCCATTATTAGAAGTACGATTTTTGATTAGTCGTCCTAATTAATTAAATAATATATAGTAATTATTGAAATTGATTAATCTTATCATTTATTTTTTTGTCGAGATAATACGATTTATGGAAAAAGAAGGTTATCATAGTGTTTCACGGTCACGGAGGGAGGGTTTATAAATCTACTTCTCGTATTTATGATCAATTGTCAGTAGGGCAGAGAAGGAAACCCCTTATCAGCTCCCATAAGAACGAAAGGAGGGAGAGCTAGAGAGAGATGAAAGATAATAGGAATAAAATATATATTCAAAGTAGTGTTGAAGATTTTTAAGAAAAGAACAAGGATGTGAATTATTCGATGAAAGCGAGATGTGAGGAAACTGACTAAAAATGTTGTTCGAAACGTTTCTATCAATGCTTCTTCTATACTTCTTCTGAGGACCAGAAACCTTGGCCTTTCCCCACTTTAAGTTGTCATCTGATTAACGTTTTCACAGCACTCTTGGGATTCCACTCTCTTCTTTTTCTTCCACCCCACTTCACGTCTCCCGGGTCTTTTTTATTTTTCACCCTTTTGCTTCTTACAGAAACATAAACACAAGCACTGTGAAAGACAGTGCCTTGACCGGTTGATGAACACTGAACAATAGGAAAACGTTTTTTGAACAATATATGTGCCTTTTTCTTGAAGTTCATGAGTCGTTGAGTCCTCTTTTCTTGTCACATTGTCCTAGTCCTACATCCCTATTCGGGTAAAGTGTCCCATAAAGTTTGTCTATGCATTTTCATGGGCTACTGCTTTCCTTGACTCCTGCGTTTTTTAATTTAATGTATTATATATTTGTAGTGTTCATAATTTCATATACATATATCCCTGCGGACTGCGGAGTATTAAAATCTCAAACAGAGAAACTCTCAGAGAAATCAGGGAAAGCAACATAAGAAAGATCTATTTTTGGGTCTCTAGAGCAATAAAGATGGTTAAAGTTAAGAGGAATATAAAATAAAATAATATAAAGCTGGTATAATTTCGTCTCATAAGAACCAAAAAGTCTAAAAACAAGAAGACTAAATTCAAAAGAAAAAACCCCTAACCCTAGTATAGACAAGTCTATATTTCCTTGTATCTTTAATTTGTGGCCTTTTATGTTTATTTGGGTTCCTCTTGGATGAGCGTTACACTTGATAAGTGTTTGCACGTGTAGAAGTAGTTAGGATTGGAATGGATGAAAATTCTCTCAATTTTTTTTTTCAATTGGTTAATTATAGGAGAGAGTACGATATAAAAAAAATTAAGTGTAAGATTTAATTAAAACTTGTAAAATTTTTTGTATAATTTTATGTCTTTTTCTCTCTTACAATTCATCACTTAAAAAATTTTTGAAAAGATCCTGATCTATTATCAAATAAGGTTTCAAGTCCAAACGTCCGGGGCGACTATAGAGTGCAGAGAGTAGTGAGATGGAGTTTGGAGAAGAGAAAAGTGGGTGATGGGTTGCAAAAGTGGATCCCGATCAAGCGGGTAAACACGCTTTGGGGGTTTAAGACTTTAAGGGCATTTGAGGTTGAGCTGTTGCTAAATGCTAAACAGCCGTAACGAACCACTCACTAAAAGGAGTTTTCAAAGCATTATTAGACCAAAAATATAAATTCAAAACTGAAAAAGAACATTTGCGGTTAAGGAAATGAAACGTTGAGTTTCGCTTTGCTTTCTTGCCTGTCAGGCCCATGGGAGATCATGCTGTGTGACTTTACTAAGAAAAGTATCACAATCTGGGCTAGATAATATTTACATGGGCCAACAAGAATCATCATCATGCAGCCCGGTTCTATCTCCTTTTTTTTGTTGTTGAAATTCTCGTGAAATATTTTTGGGCCTGCTTCAACCAGCTCTCTCCCATTCTAGCTGCAAACGAATCAAAATTCCGAGTTTCACAATGTGATAAGTTGGACCACTATTTTCCAGGCCCATAATATCTAACATCGCAAATATCTTACAGTTTAGCCCATGTGATTTGTTGTCCCAAAGATTTTACTTGACATCACTTTGCTCTCTGTAAGTGGCACTTCCTTCCAGTGATTTCCTTCGTTGTATAGTACATATCCTCCTCCTAATTTTTTTCATCTTATTTTTAAAGGAAGACACATGTTAGAGTTTATAAATTTCTTATTAGCTAAATTTCAATTGTAATTGTGCATGTTTCATAACAAAAGTAAAGCATTGTTTTATAATATGAGTAAATCATTGATAATTTGTTAATTTGTTCATCATCTTCTTGATGTGTGGGGTTTTATTTTTTCCCTATTTTTTGGTAATTGAATATTTGTTGTTCTCTATAAAAATTTCTAAGTCATTTATGAAGTTGTTTTTATAGCTCTAACATATTTTTTTTTTGTTGAAAATTGAATGAAAAAATAACAGGTTAATTGTGTGATTAAAAAGAAAACCATAAGAAAATTACAAAGTAATACTTTTTAATCCACAAGGATGCAAAGTAATCTTGAGTCAAACTAAGGAGGTAAATTGTAATCCATCCTAAAAGTTTTGTTTATGGAAAGGCTGCATAAGATTCAAAAATATTAATTCATTTCATTTATTCATCACAAACACAAAATTAATTCGTTTTTTTTTTGTTTTATTTCAATAAAGCTTTTAAAATCATATATCTTGTCATTAGACTACATGTTCTTGTTTAAAAATCTTATATCAATTTACATGTAAGGTGACAAATTAAATTTGAAAGCCTGTATAATATTTTAATAATATTTAATAGTGCTATATATATATATGCGATTTTTGTAAATATTCATGGAAAAAAAGCTCTATAAAGATCTACTAATGATAAGTGATCGGTTCCGTATATCAGAGTGATTCGAGAAAAATTGATTACTCATGCAACCTACATTATAAAATAGAGCTTTCAAGTTTTCATTAATCATCGATTGCATCTGTATGTTTTCAGTTTCCCTAAACCCTAATATTATATTTTGACAACATTGGGGCTTTTCTATGTTTGCACAAATCCTGTCTTTCACTTCAAAATAAAACATATTGCCATGTATCTCATATCTCCAGATCTATAAAAGATCAACTTGCAGGTATGCAGCATATGCTTCAAGCTTACTGAACCTTTCTCTACCGCTCAACATAAAAGTATACAATCAAAGTTTTAAATTGCGGTCGCGATAGCGTTGTAGTTTTTGTGATTGTGGAAGTTGCAATTAAGAAGTGTTGATGCGGATTGGGATCAATAGGATCAGTTGATGATGGACGTGAATTTTTCACAACTTGACACAAATTAGATTAAATTGTATATTTTGTTGTATAATTTATCATAACTAATAATTTATAATTTTTTTCATTAATAAGAGATATCTAAAAGCAATAAATTAATTGATCAATATTAAAATATAAATAAATTACTAACTACTCATATATTCAACAAAGTTCATACATAAGTTATTACTTCAATATAAATAAATCAATAACTACTCATATATTTAACAAAGTTTATACATGAGTGATTACCTCAAGTTAATTCCTAAAATTTGTTAACTAACAAATTAATTGAAAGTAAATTTTAATTTAATTCTTAGAATTTTCTAAGTTTCTTTAGAAATTTACAACACAAATTTTTTCTCACCCTCAATTTCTTATTTTGAATCTCTAATTTTCTTTCCACAATTTTACTCTTTCACTTACATAATTCATTTTCTTTATTCAACCCACTTAATTTTTTTCTTTTCACCTTTCTCAAATTTCTCTCTCCCTGACCAATTTTTTCCCATCACTCTAAATTTCTCCTTTCCCTCATATTTTTCCCATTCTCTTTAGATTTCCCTTTGCCCTCACTGATCGATCACTCCTCTGTTTCTCACCTCACCATTCCCCTTTCCCTCACTTGGTTCTCACTCACTCCCCTCTGTTTCTCACTTTCTCACCTCACCCAAACACCCACTGACCCACGCCATGCCCACCGTCCTCAACCCTTCACAGACCCACGCCCACCGCCCTCACAAACCCACTCTCCACTCCATCAATTTGTGATTTTTGGTTTTTTATATTGAGAAAAAGTAAAAGGAATTTGAATGACGTTGCTTTGCAGCTAAAAGGCTTTACGTCGTGGTCGTTGTCTATGATTTCTAGCCTCTCCCGTGTTGCAGATTGAAGCAGAAACAATGTCTGTAGCAACCGTTTTGATGCGGCCATTACAAGAAAAACGGAACGAGAGATTTGATACCTTGCATAAAGTCCAAGATTGGTGTTGAAGAATGCACCACCGTTTTGCAAGAGCATAATAGGCATCGTCTAAACATTCATATTCAATTTCAACCATAACGTAAAGATAGGATAATATATTCTTTTCAGTTATTTCTTAATTTTTTTATGCACTTTTTTTGTAACTGCTTTGTACTATAAACTCTATTTTATACATGATTGTATCAATGATAAAGTCACTATCATTTTAACAATTTCTTGAACAAGTAACATCATACATATATGTATATATTTCAGAGGAAGTCTAAGACTTGGTATAGGGATGGGAAAGGTAAGCTAAAAGAAAGACAAAGCAACCTCAATGAAAAATTTTAACCCATGATCAAGAATAACTTGGTAATGTATTAATTTCAAATAATCGTTATCCATATATATAATAACTATGCTGCAAGAGACTACTCAATTCATGACCTATGCATACACTTGTAGGCAGCAATTAAGTTGTTGCGGCTGGAGGGTAGGTTTCTTTTTATTGGTTTTAAATTTTTAATATAAGGGATCTAATAATTCAATTTGGACACTTGATCGGATCAAATTAGTGCATTTGGCTTGAGGCGCTCCAGCAGTGAAATGTTAATTAAGACTCAAGAACTAATCACTGCTCTAATGGCTCAAGAAAGCAATTTTGGATTCGTAGCAAAAAAGAAAAAAAAATTAAAGGGGGAGCAGAATGAGTAATCAGGTGGACCACTATTTGGCTCTTTTGTTTTTTGAAAAATGCTAATTAAATTCACACAATTATAGAGGGAATGGGAACACTAAATGTACCATAGGTTGTTTGGATTGGATCAAACCACTGGTCAATTCTGCTTATTTAAAATTGTCGCTGTAATCGGCTAAGGAAGTTATTAGAGCTAGTTGCAGCTTTAAGAAGAAAGATGCCAAATTGGGAATTCCTGGCAGCAACCAACTCGTGAGATCAGCATGACATTATGACGAAAACCACCATACACATGCAGCAAAGAAAGCAATATTGCCAGCAATAAAACTCTGCTCTACCAAACTCCATTCCATGTAAACGCACTTTTTTTTTTTTTTTACCCTTCCAGTACTGGACAGGCGTACCGTGAAAATGAGCTAACAGAGTGTTGAGTCCAAACAACTGGTTGGATTCTTGGACTGTATGATTTGCGTAATTGGGCAACCAGAAAATGATCCAACTTGCGAGTGATGAAAATCATGCACCCACAAACGCATGCATATGCTGTTGCAGCAGGCACACTGTTTTACAGACGTATACAGACCTGGGACCATTACAGATTGTAACCATATCATTAGTGTTTTCTTTTTCTTTCTTTCCCCCCCCCCCCCGGGTTAAATATTAAATAATTGATCTAGGATCTGCTCGAAGCCTGCCTGCGTTTCCCGATAGGGGGACTGGAGAGAGAGGGAAGAGTGAGAAAAAAATATTAAAAAAAAAAGGTGAGAATTGATTTGGTATGTAATATAATGTTTAGTTTGTTTGAATGTCTTTTTGATAATAATAATAATAATAATAATAATAATAATAATAATAATAATAATAATATATCAAATAGAATCATTGTAAAAACAAATGGGATGTGGGGGAGAGAAGATAAGCTGGTGACGGGGGATAATGCAATTGGAAAGTAAAAATAAAAGTTATTATTCACAGAAATGATAACGTACCTCACATGTAACCCAAAAAAAAAGGTAGCTTACAAATTTTACACAAATACTATCACAACCATTCATTTTTATCTTTCTTTTTTCCTCTCTTACCTATTCCTTACATCTGATTATTGATGTCTTGTGTAAAGTTTCTGTGTAAGAAACATTTATATAAAAATAGCACACACCACCAACAAAATCTTCTCGCTTTGGATTCTTTTTATCCTATCGAACGTATTCTGGCAGAGAATTGTCTCCCTTCCCTTATTATATTCACATGTCTTATTTTTTAAAAAGAAAAAATGGCATATTTCATTCTATATTGTGTATTATATTATTAATATGAGAGCTCAGATGGGATTAAAAATGGAAGTTAAAGATAGTTGCTGTCATCAATTGTGAGTGTAGACAAGCTTTTTAAAGTCAATATGCTGGAGAGCTGCTTTCTGCGTTTTGCATATGGCAGTCTTCAGACTTGAGGTTTCGGAAAAGAAATAAGCACTCTAGCAAGTACTGGCTTCCCAACAATACATGTTTACTCTGTCTTTCTCTGCTCTCATTCGGTGCTGTTCCCTTTCCCGAAAGAAAGAGAAAGATCTCGAGAAAAAGGAAGGAAGTAGGCTTCGGCTCAATCTCCAGTTAATAATAAGGTTATTAATGATTTACTCAAATTATGTTAATTATAATTCACAAGTTATAAATTAAATAAAATTACAGTTTTTAAGAATTAAATTAAATTATAAATCTTGAAAATGAAATTTAATTAGTGTAGAATAAACTGCTTTACTGCTTCAAGTTTAAGTAGTATAAAATTAATATTTACTTTAGTATACATTGAAAAAAAAAAAGGTATTGTGAAAATAAAGTTTGTTGGGTTTTTAAGTTTTGATAATGATATGTAAATTAAGTTATTTAAGTATATGGTTGATTTATTCAAATTCTCTTATTAGTTGAGATTGATTTATTTAAATCTCTTAGTGTCTGTTTGGCTCTTGAATTGAGCATGTAATTAGAGTTTGGAATTGAAATTGGATCTTTTAATTCTAATTTTTATGTTTGGAATATCATTTAGAATTGGAATTGTAATTTCATAAACCAATTTCATACAATTGAAAAATAACTAAGTTAAGCATTTTTCAATTCTTAACCTATACCTTAAGAATTATTAATTTTATAGCTTAAAAGTTAAACTCTCTCTCTCTCCATATTTATTTATAACAATCATATTTATTGAGATTCTATATTTATATAAAAAATTATTTTTATATTTATATAAATATTATTATAATAGCAATTTTTTTCTAAAAAAAATTCACGAAAAATTTATTTATGAAAAAATATGACTATTATATTATAAAAATATTATTGTATGAATATTTTTATTAATTTTAATTTTGTAAATAATTTTTTACTGTTTTAGATAATACCTTTAAATAATAAAATTATAATTGAATTTAGAATTGCAATTTCTTATCTTAATTTTTGACAACTTCAAATATAGAATTTAAGATTTACAATTGACTTTCCCAATTAGAAAGAATTAAATTGAAATTAAAATTATATATTTCAATTTAATTTCGCTATCAAACAGAGTCTTTAATGTTAGTTAAATGTTAAAGATGATTTTTAACATATGCCTTATATTTGAATTTTAAATTTGAAGTATAGAAGGAAAATTTTCAAATTTGATTTTCCAATAAAATATTTTCTTATTCATAATTTGATTTTTATTATTGTTAGAAACAAGTCATTTATATCACTTTATGATTAGATCAAACTTTTTTAAGTGTAAATGAATGTTCCAATGTTTATGAATGATATGTTATTATACATAAACTGAAGAAAATGAGCGACTATTAGAATAATTATTGGACAAAGAAGCAACTATTAGAACAGAAGGAATAACTATACATTTTGTACATAGAATTAACTCACACAAATTAGAGACTGATTTTGTAACACCCTCCCTAGGGCATCACATTTCCAACTTCCGACTCATAATCTGAAAATCAATTCGTAAAATGTTTGAGTTATGAAAATATGGGTTTTAAAATTTCTTTCTTTACTGAAACATAAACTTACTGAAATTCATAAGTATTACTGAAAATATATTTAAACTGATTAATATACAATATTGACACCAATTAATATTTACAATTTAAAGAGAAATATAAAATTAACAGACTCTTTTTTTTTTTAACAAGAAGAAACCCCATAATGGTCCTACTTAATAAGACGTCAACACTAACGTTAAAACTTAATATACTTATTCTTGTTGTAGATCCATCTTGTTGCATTAGACATCGTTCTACATCCATTCTTTGTAAACACTGGACACCTTCGAAAGTTGAATGTCCACTCCTTATTGTTGTCACCAATCTCGTGTATCATCGTAAGTTCCGTTAGTCTAAGCATAACTCGATCTTTCTATTATTTGATTTTAACAAGATGGGATTACACAAAGAAACAACATAACAAAGAGGTGAGATCACCTACGCTCAATACCAAATGCAAACGTAGACTTAGAGATAACACAAATTGCAAGAATATCATACAGGGATATCATACCAAATTTCCAATAATATATTCAATATTAATCAACTATCATCATCCAATCATATATCAATCCAAGTATTCAAAAGCAAGTTGTTATAGCCAATATTCCTCAATTAATATATCATACGAGATATAAGTGTTCGGATTATGCATTTACACAAGACTCGATTTCTCTTTCCATGGAGCTAAACTCAAGTCGGAGAAATGATCGAAAGGATGCTTCGGTGCCACATGCTTGACCACGTGATTATAATCCTCATTTTGATTTTTGCACATCTAAGATATACACGAATCTTTATCGAGATCTTGAATAAGAATATTAATGCCGGTCAAGATCATCGGTGTGTTGCATCGGTCAACCTACGGGAAGAAGCGCGACTAACCACCCGTGTAAGCAACCCGCACCGACGTCCCACAAGGTCAACAAGTGACTTACATTCGCATATCGCACCCACTCAAGAGGTGTGTTTTCTTAAGTAATCACCATATAAAATTCTCATCGGACCATTCCAATGCATGTATAATGCACCAAATACCAATCAAATTTGACATCTCTTTCCAATGCATATAAATTGTACCAAATTATAATGTATTTTCAATGAAAAAATCATGTTATCACATTTTCATAGTTATAAAAACTTTCGTTGTTTTCACAAAATTAAATAAATTCAATTTACATTCGTTTTTCTCAAAACGTTTTGTTACGTTTTCAAAATATCGTAACACTTCACTACGTTTACGTTTTCAAAACGCCGCAACTCTTCACAGACTCTTAAATCACGTATTAATTTTTTAATATTTTTATCAATCGGGTAAAAATATACATTTCTCAAATTCCATAATATTTTTCCACTGTTTCAAAATCGCATAACTTAAAAATCATTCTTTTAAGTCACGTAAATCATTTTCTTTCATTTTTAAGATATTTAAAATACTTTTCAAATAATGATTTTCCGTTATTTTCACAATCACGTAAAAATAATTCATCACTTTTCCATCACGTAGTGATTTTTCAATAGTAGTTCAAATTACGTAAAATATTTAAACATAATTCAAATCGCGTAGAAATATTTCAACGTATTTAAAATCACGTAGAAATATTTTTTTTTTCGTATTTAAAATTGCGTAGAATTATTTTACTGTATTTCAAATCGTTTTAAGATGCATAAGATATTTTTCAACATTCTACAATTACGTAAAATATTCCTCAATATTCCAAACATTATTTTTGGACTTAAATAAATCAATATCATTTTTCAACACATTTTTCAAATTGCGTAAAAAAAATATTTTACTGCATTTCAAATCGTTTTTAAGATACGTAAAATATTTTTCAACATTTTACAATCACGTAAAATATTCCTCAATATTTCAAATATTATTTTTCAAATTGCGTAGCTTAAAAATCACGTTTTTAAGATAATAAAACATTTTTCATCACAATTTCATTCTGAGAAAATATTTCTTAACCTTCAAAAATTCCTTTTCAACTTTTCTCAAAATAATATAATTTTGTATTTCATTTTTCACATTTTACTGCAAGAAAATCTTTTTCCACATTTCTTTACTCAAGAAATCCTTTTCCAAAATATAATCCACAAAAATCACTTTTCTAATGATATAAATCAACGTTTCAAAAGTTTAAGAATTTCCTAACGTCTTCAAAGCTCGAAAATCAATTATACGTTAGTAAATTTTCAACAATTATATTCTCCATTTTTCTCAAATCAATTTTAAAATCAATTCTTCAAAATAAATTGGAGTTGCTTTGTGTTCAACCTCTCTTTGTCTTTTGTTTACAAAATTCTCTCAAGCCAAGTGATAAAAACACTCATTGATTCCCTTTCCAAATTCATTGATTAAATCAAGTTACGTTTTCACTTTGAAAAATCACTTTGTTCATAAAAATCAAGACACTACAAGCCTTTTAAAAAAAGCGATAACGTAGCTATTGAAACCATCAAATATTTTTCCTTTTAAATTGATATGATTTTAACAAAAAATCTAATTAAAAATCCTTTACAAAAACTTAAGACTCATAGTCTTTGAAAATCACATCATTTGTTCATTTCCATTTTTCACTTTCTTTGCAAATCTATTTTTACTTTCTTTACAAAAGAAAAAAACTTTTCTTTGCAAATCCTTAAAATCATCATTCTTTATTTTCATTTAAATCTCATGTTTAGTAAAAACACTTAGAAACTTTTTACACAAAATAAATCAATAAAAATCCTTCAAAACCATGTTCTTGTTCTCTTGAAAAAAAACATATCATTTGTTTATTTTCCATACTCTTCAAATCAATCCAATTTTAAATATTTCATGAAAATCTTAAGTTATAAACACCTATGTTGAGGTGTCTTGGCCAAAAATTCCATAGCCTTTAGAACCAAGAAAAATTCATTTTTCTCCACTTCATAATTTTCATTAAACAAATCAATTTCCTTGTTCTTGAAAAATTTGCAACATGAACCCTAATCAAGGGCATCAAAACCGTAGCTCTTCCTTGATTTTTGGAGCCAAAAAATGATTTCTTTCCCATCAATACATCATGACATACACATACATATTTCATCATAAATACTATAAACATGCCATATACTCATCATACATAATATAAGCATACCATCAAAGCCATAAAATCATGCATAGCATATCATGCATAGGCAAATAAATCAAAGCTCATAAACACACATAAATTATTATATGACCATGGATATGAATCATCACATGGATTCAACATCCATCAAATATATAACCATCTCTCACCACCATGCTTGGTTGGTGAGATGGATCTCCCTCTTACCTCTTGAAGATCCTCAAAAACTCTTTGTTTTGCTTCTTTTTCCAAGTCCTTCACCACCAAGGGCTTCTTAAATACAAAACAAAATACATAGAAATTAGTATACTAAGCTTGATTAAGAGGAATATGGATCAAACATGGCTTAGATCATGAAAAAGAGAGAAGAAAATGAAGTTTCCTTTACACTTCACCTCAAAAACCCAATAACTTTGATCTTGAAGAAAGTCATGAAGATGAATGATTTAGAAGAAATCTTCAACATGAAATTACATTTAGAACATCATGTAGATTCAAGATCTATGGTTGGATGAAATTAAAAGAGATTGGATGGTGGTTTTGAGTGTCTTGACCGAATGGTTCTTCAAGAAAGAAGATGAAATTTTTTATTTTTGATAGAAAACTTTGAAGCTTGGATTTGAAATACTTCAAGATGAATGATTTTGGAAAAACTCATCATGTAGAGATGTTCTTAGAATGGTGTTTAGGTTTAGAAAATCAAGTTGGATGAAATTAAAAAGTGATGGAAGGTGTTCTTGGAATGCTAGGCCAAAACATGAAGAAGGAGAGAAATGGACAAAAACAAAATAACAAACTTTGAAAATGTCTAATGATGACCAAGGATAGCGAAATGGTCTTCAAACTTTTTCCTACATGTCCTAAAGCTTCTCAATTTCGTAGCTCCCTCCAATGCATTCTCCTTGAGTGCAAATTGATCAATAATGATCAATTATGATGAAACATTGGCCAAGACACCACTTAACAAAATGACATAAAGCAATTAATAATGGTCATAAAGCTCTTTTTTTCTTTGTCTTCTAAACAATCCAAAACCATCCTCCAGCTACATGCTTCTCCTTGTGCATTTAATAAATGACCATAATAATTAGCCACCATTTGGAAATAAGCATTTCTAGCCATTGATTAATTCAATGGTTAGGATTAATGTAGATTTTTGATTTAGAAAACATCTAAACATTGGATCTTTCTCCTTTAAATTTTAAGTTGGATGTGATCTCAAAATTAAGGGTCAAGATGCTTTCTTTCTAACTTTTAATAAAGGGTTATAATTATTTTGTCACTTTTTAAGACTAAATCTTCACCATTAATTAAATCTAAATAATAATCAAAAATGGTCACATTCTTTTTACAAGACCAATTCTCTACTACTTGATCACTTCTAAATCCAATGGTTATAAATGGTCTTTGTCGGCTTTTTAAGACCAAATCTCTACCATTGATTTAATTTCAATCTAACGGTTATAAATGATCTTATTTATTTTTAAGATCAAATCTCCACCGTTAATTAAATCAAATCAAATCTCCATTATTAATTAAATCAATGGTGGATATCCAAACCATTTAAAAGTTGACTTAAACAATATAATTTTATTTTTATCTGCTAAAAACCCACAAAAAAGAATATATTTTGTATTTTTATCACCCAATAAATAAATACAAGACAAAACACAAGATATATGGTTGAAATTTTAAAAAGCGTTTAGGATTCAGGTTTAGTAAGATCCCTATCTCTCTAGAAAATAACAGAAGAAAGGTTTTTTTACGTAGAAAAATTTTTACTTTCATGAGACCCACCTGTAGCCCACGTAAGGTCATCCTGCAGGCCCACATAGACCACCCTGGGCCACATGCAAAAAAAAAAACATAATCATCCAAAAAATCACAAATATTGAAAACGACAAATATCAAATCATATTACGTAAAATAATTACCTAATGTTAAAAATTAAATTACGTAAAGTTTTTCCTACCAAAATTTTTTATTTTGCATACGACTGAAGAGAAATCACTCAAAACGATCAAATACGTTGATGGAATAAAAAAAAATAATTTTACAAATTTTTGAAATTACTAAACGTGTAAAATACGTTACATTCTTCTTCAAAATTCTTGTTTAAGAGATATGGAAATTTGGGGTGTTACAGATTTTCCCTAATTTTTTCTGTCTCTAACGACTAGAAAATCATGATGAAGCTTTTCACTATAAATAGGAAGCTTTAGAGAAGACCAAGACACATCATTTGCTCAAATCAAAAAGTGAGGAATTGTTAAAAATTTGTTATATTTGTTTTTCTCCTTCTAGTTAGTTCTAAATTTGTATATCTATTTTATAGAGAGTTTTACTTTTGGGATCCATTATACCTCATCTTATAAGAGCATAAAAGTGAGAGTAAATTTTTGTTCTAATGAAATATGTTACTCTTCTTCAGATAGAAGTTAAGACAGGTTTGATGGTATCTTTGGTGAAATAAATTATTATAACTCTACTTTGAGACTAAGGCAGAGGAATGCTTGTCGGAATTCTTGCAAGAGAAAATGCGAGAAGTGAATAAAATCTCGAGCATTTGCTTAAAAATTAGATGTAAGTTGCGAATTATAGCCAAATAAGTATAAATTCATTTGTGTATTTCTCTTAATATTTTTTGATTTACTTTCAACTTTTACTAATGTTTGTATTATAATTATTGTTTAATTTTTAAATTTTCTATTATTAAATCCTATAGAATTAACTCACTTCGCTCTTAGTTATTAAGTTATGTCAAAGTTGAATAATTATGATAAAAACAATATTTAATTTGGACTCAAACTCTAGCTGTACTATTATAAAAGGAGTTTTTTTCTTTTGATCTCCAACTATTTTTTTCTAAATTACTGTTATTATTTAATAAAAAAGATATAAATAATAAAAATTTAATATAATTAAATTAGAAATACTCCTTACTCTACAGTTATAATTAGGAAATTGTTAGAAAGCCCGGAAAAAATTTCATCACGGACAGTTCGGATACGTGTAACAGTTGATGGGCTCCACGTTAACAAAGTCAATACTAGATATGAATTTAATGGACCAATCTTTCAAATATATCTACCCGGGCCATCCTGACGCTCTGTAGCATAGCTCTTATAATTATTTTAAAATACTTATCAATATTTTATCCTGTAATTATATTTTTTAAAAATTCTACATATATGTTACTTAATTTTATCTTAGAAATAAAAATATATGAATTGTGTGTTTATCAAAATAATAGTAATAATAATAATAATAAGTTCAGCAATCTTAAAAAAATAATAAATCAACACTTTATAATATTATATGGTTAATATATGCATGCACAATTCAATAATTTATTCAAATCATAATTGGGCTTACTTTCACCGATTTATAAGTTCAGTTCAAAACATTTTAACAACCCTTGCCACTAATATGTTACGGGCCGCCAATCTACTTTATTCTGTTTCCAGCGAATTTAGGTATATGATTCCAGACACATTTTTCTCATAATCTGAATTTTGCTTAAAATTTTCTCTCTTTTTTTTAAAAAACAAAAGTATTGGTCTAGCTACTCGAATAATTCTTTTCATTGTTTAAAGATAAAATCATAAACAGGTATAGAAATTAGAAAACTTCAGTATAATTATTGTCAAAAAAAAAAACTTCAGAATAGTTAACACTTAACAAGCCGTCCTGTAACAAGAATAATAAAATGTGCCACAAAAGTACTAATATTAGGGGTTGGCAGACCAATGAAAACAATTTGTCTCGTACCATATTGAATCGTGTCCCTTCCGGACTGATTTACACGAACTTGTCTTCTTATCAACGTCTACATCACATTATTATGTGCCGTGCGGGGTCCACACATTCGGGTCTGAGAGCAAATAATGGCCAACAATAAATATTCAAATCTAAAACACGCAAACACACGTTCATGCATCATTGTTTTTCCTCCAAAATACAGGTCAAGGCGATAAATAATCACAATTCTTTAAAACAACGATAAATAATCTCAATTCTTTAAAACAAAAATGTGAATTTAAATTTTAGAGGAGTAGCGCATGTAGAATGATTATATAAATCTCGTGTTCTTACAATTAATCATATGAACGATTTAAATAAATTAAATCTATAAAAATACTTCTAGACTTACTAAAAATATGTTTTTTACCATAAAAAAAAAAATCAATGTTTTTCGTTCAACTTGTGAATGAAGTATTATTTGAAGATTTACCTCTTTTTGATAAATTAATTAAGGTATTAAATTTTTATTGTTATTAATTAAAGATTTTGATTTTATTAAAATTTATTTTTATTAGTAAAAATATTTAAAAGACAAAAATATTCAACTTAAAAAATAAAAAACATATAATATAAATAAAACACATGGTATATGTGTCCTAAATTTGTTTCAATTGATAAATATTATTAAAATATTTTTGATTAAAATTAAGGTCCTTAATTAGTAATCAAAATAAAGTTAAAGGTCTTAAATAATAAGTTTTAAAATTGAGGTATTTAATTAATTATCACATTAAAATTGAGATCTTTCTACAATATTATTTTTCTTAGACTTGTTGAACGTTGTGACTTTTTTCTTCATCTATATCTCCTATTAAGTAACGCAAATATATCAAGTCTTAGTGACAAACAAATAAATATCAAATTCTGGATGCTAGTATAATATAAGAAATATGACACTTCCGCAAACTTTGTATTATTTTCGGAGTCACCACTGTCTTCTCCCTTTAAGTGATAAAATGATAAATTGATGACTAACAGTTAATTTAGAAAGAGACCTGGGCATGATTTCAGATTGTGGAAAATATCAATGGACTTCAATGTTGTGGGTTTTAATTTAAATTAAAACATTTTGTTGTTGTCTAATTAAAAAGATTGCCATTTGCAGCTCAGCATCACAATAGTCTCAATCAATTTCGTCTTTTATCGTTATACGGCAGAGTTACCCTGTATAATATATGCATTACGTTGTTCTGAGTGAATATTATCATTATTATGATTTTATTTGCTATAGAATCTTCATTCTATGCGGAAGGAAGCTTTGAGAATTGAAACATGCACAATCATACTAGGGAAACTTTACAAAATGAGTTATTCGTCCAAAATAAAAATATACATGCCATTCTGTTTTGTGAAACCTACAAAATGATCAAGGTACTCCCTGTCTCTAATTTTCTCAGGTCCCTGATCTCAATCCTTGCTTTGAAGTGTTTTTTTTTCTCTTGTTCTTGTTTCTCGACTTTTTGTCACTACAAAAAAATCTATGTTTAGCTATAGTTATTTTGTTACGGTTTCAACAATCGTGGCTAAATCCATTAGCGCGCCCCTAATTCTCATCTCCCTCATTTTTTTTCCATCTCCCACTTTCTTTCCTAGAACCCACTCTATTTCCCTGTTATCTCTCTCTCTCTTCCCATTCTGTTTTTCCCATCCCCACACTCTTTCTCTTCCTACGACCTCTCTCTCTTCCCACATCGCCTGCGCTCAGATCCTCCTCCAGCATTGCTAGAACACGCCGCAACGCCAGCATTGCTTTTCTCCTCCGACGCTGCTAGTCCTGCTCCTCTAGCGTGCTTGCTTGCTCGTCTTGCACCACTAAGCTTAGATCTAACCACCTGCACTCAGATCTCGTCACCACAGCACCGCTGTCGCTCTGACCATGCCCCTACCTCGCCACTGTGCCGCTGTTACTCTGACCGCGCCCTTACCTCGCCACTGTGTCAGCGTAACACTATTCCCCTTTCCTTCTCTTCTATTTTGCCTTTTTATTATTTAAATTTCATTTTATTTTATTTTTGCTTTTATGCCTGCTGTGTTGCCAAAATTTCCTTCTCTGATTTTTTTACAAAAACTTGCAACTTTGCATTTCTGCCATTGATGATTGATCTACAGAAACATCCAGTAAGTGTTTTATAGGGATTCACTCATGCACAAATAAGTACAATAGCTATGGGATAAGTTGTTGATTTGCTGGGGTTTTCAAGAACTTATTTGCAAGGTACTTGTGTTATAATTATCATTTTTCTTCTCTACAGTGGTTAATATTTTTTTTTTACTCATCATTTTTTACTGGATGTACTAATGCTGCTAATTCACCATGAGAATATGTCAGTGATAACATGATCACTGTAATTTATCACGCCCAAAATTTTATATTTTGTTTTAGCTGCATGAATTGGGTTATGAATATTACACTCATTATATATTATAGATTTTTACCTTGTTTTTTAGAAGGGAGCTTATTTGCCTTTATATGATTAATGGAAAAAGTACCAATTAGCCAAATAGAAATAATATGAAATAATTCTTAATTATGTTAATTCAACTTTGTTTTCCAAATCCATGTAATTGTCAAAATTATCTTGTTCTGTCTGACTAATGACACATCTTGTCTTGCAATACTTAGATCGACTTGGGGTTAGCTTTTGTTCCAAAACTACTTATGATGACAATGCAATCACAAGATTATTCTTTTTGCTGCTGCCATATTAATTCAGTCTTTTGTCTTCATCATATGTATTTGATGCTAATGCCTTGTCTTCAAATTATTTGGTTATTTTATAGGGATTATACAAGCACAATATTATTCTTTTTAATTCTGTTGTTGTTGCCATTGTTTGTGCACTACAAAAAAAGGGTTTAATATGACAATTATTTTTGAATATTACGGTGATTTTAACTGTCATTTTTCTCATCAATAGCGGTTTCTAAAACTAACATAATTGCATATATCATTCGGTATAATATGACAGTTTATATGGAAGTTTTTATTAAATGTCACAATTTTATCATGTATAAAGTGACAGTTCATTTTTGAATAATATGGCGGTTTATAATTGCCATAATTCACCAAAAAATTTGGTTTTGTTGTGCATAAAATGGTAGTTTGAACAACTGTAAATTACATAACAAAATATGGTATAAAATGGTGGTTTGAACTGCCATAATTTACGTAAAAAATACAATATACACCATAACTTAAGTAAAAATTACGGTATAAAATGATGGTTTGAAATGCTGTAATTTACCTAAATAATACGATATACAACTGCAATTTGAACCGTCGTAATTTATGTAAAATTTATTGTATACAACAGTAGCTTGAACAACCGTAATTTTTATTTTAAGTTTTTTCTTTATTCTTCATACCGCTATTGCACATTTTTTTTACAATAATTATGAATTTCTTATTCGTCAAAACTCACAAATATAAATATAATAATTTTGCTTAAAGAAATGTAAGAGGAAATACTCATTAATTTAATTAACTAAGTATCCAATTTAACATGAGTACATTAGTTCGATAACTGCAAATTATAAGTCATCAAAGTTTTGAAAAATAACATCCTAAATAGTAACATGAGTACACAAGTCAAATAACTCTAAATTATAAATAGGTCTTAAAAGTTTCAAGAAATAACATCCTAAATAGTAATTCATTTGGCAACAATTAGTAAATTGATTAATGAGGACTCGAGATATCTACTAATTGTTGAGTGTTACTTCTATCATGTGATCTTCTTGGGTCATTAGGCGATAGAGCCCTACTACTTTCATCTAGTACCTACAAGAAGGACAAAATTATGCTTGAAGCAACACCACGAGCAACATATTATTAAGAAGGAAATGACTTAATTAAACCACAAATCTGTAAAAATCTAACATCATTTAGGCAGCATATTATAATTCTTAATAATGTCACATTCGAATTTATTAGATGAGATACCTTACAATGAAATCCAATTGAACAATCAAAGATACTATTAAGGTGTCAAATAGGGTTGTATGTTACAAAACCAAAAGAAGCATGAAGCAAACAACAACAACCTTACAATGGGTGAGAACGATTGGCAATTTTTAAAATAAAATGAATTGCCAAATGCTAATAGGAGGCCTACAATAGTATCATAGAGCAAAGTTTAAAAGATTCAAATGACTCAAATGGCTCACAGCAACAAAGAGGAAATAAGCAACCTAAAGTGTGAAAGTGCTACACAAATGAAAGCAGCCACCATTAAGTGTTTCAACAGCCAGCAATATAACAACTGTGCAGTGGGTGGAAGTGAACCCACACCCACCCAAAGGTCATGACACAAGGACATTATATTGTGACCTATTTAAGCAACACAAAGATGCAACTTCTCTACATAATAACTAGTGTATAAAGAAGAACTACTACACCAAATATCTCAAGCTTCCAATGATAAGCATAATCATCCCAACATCATTTGAAAGGAAATATAAAATAAATTTAAAGGGTTTTAATGGTATGAAGCTTTTGTTTAGAGTAATTATTTTATTTTTTATCATTTGTTTAGAGTATGAAGCTTTTGTTTAATGGTAAAACTAACGCAAACATATAGACTAGGAGCACTTGGATAGATGTTTAGCCTTGATGTTCCCTAATTTTTTGGTTTTTAACATGTAAGAGTTAAGGATTACTAGATGGAGCACTTCAAATGTTCTATTTTGTTCACGATTAATTAAAGATTGAAAACTAGAATTCTAAATGATGGTGCTTGGGGCTGAATCAAAAATGGTGGTTTGATACTATTATGGATGCTGGAAGTGACAGAAACTCTGGGGGCCCTGATGTAATTTACTTTGTTTCTTACAACACTAAATAATAACATCATATATGTTATCAATTTACACTACAAGAAAAATACATTTTAAATGGATTCGAATCACGCAAATGGAAAGCATATTTGCGGATTATAATCAAGTATCAAATTTATGCAGATTTTGCCGCGGATTCGTTTTAATGGCGGATTTTTCTCCCCAATTTTTTAGGTGAAACATTCATAGTAAAAAAAAAAATTTTATGAAAAAAGTTTTATGCGAATATTTCCGCCGCAAATTATTAAATTAAATAGAAATTTATTTTTAAATTTAAAAAATAAAATTAAAAAACATTTGTGGCGTATGTTCTTTCGAAAAAATTTTTTGACAGATTTTACGGCAGATTTTTCTTCACCAAAAAAAAAATATTCTTTGAGAAATATCCGCCGCAAATCTTTGACTTTTCTAGCGTAAAATATATTTTTTCGGATAAAAAATTTTGTCAGTAAGTAATTAGTTCAAGTATAATAAAAATTTTAAAAAATATTAAAACAATCAAGCAAATCTAAATTTCAATTTATGACGAAAAAATCCTTGTAAAAATTGATAAGTACAATAAAAAATTCTAAATAAAATATTAAAATATTTTGCGGCGGAAAAATCCGCAAATTATGCGTTAATTCAAAAATACATTTGCGGCAACTTTTTCTGTCAAAAAATCTGCCGCAAAATTAAATCTACTTCTTCTTCTTCCTTCTGCCATTTTTATTTTTCAGATGGCATTCTTTCTCTAATTATGTCTACTCTCTCCCTTCCCCTTTTAAGACAAAAGCTTCCATGAGCAACCATCGTCATCTTCAAGACCTTGAGGTAGGGGGAAAACCTTGTTCTTGACTCACTTTCATATTCTTTTCATCTTGTTCTTGAGTTGTGACTTGATGTGGGAATTGGGGTTTTGAGTTGTTTTTGCTTGTTTTGGCTTGAATCTTGTTAGAAAACTTGAGAATAACATGATTTGGTTTGCTAGAGGCATGAGAACAGTTTTTCATTACTTGTATACCTTGATTTCCATTTGAAATGAGAATTTAGAGTTTTAGATTTTCAATAACCAAGGATGAGATTTGTAGTGTTTTGATCTATTTTTAGTGAAATCTTTTAGTGTTTTATGTTCCTTTCATGTTTGTGAACTTGTTTGGGACTTAAACTCACCTAAAAACTGAATTGGAGTGACCAAAATTTAAGATTTTGGCAAATGGAATCGTAACCACGGTTCTGCAAAACTTCTGTCCCAATAACACGGCCCGTGTCTGAATACACGGGGTGGGCCGTGTCCCTCTCTGCCAGTGCAAATCTAGTGGAAACGTGCAGAACAGAGTAGGACACGACCCCCCATCCCGTGTCAAAAAACATGGCCCGTGTCTCAAGATATAATGAGAATTAGCTTTTGTGCTCTTCATGAAAGTTGTAACTCTTTCTCTTAGTTTTCTAAGGACACCTAATTCACCTCATTTCGACATACGTAGCTCAGGTTATGCTCATTTTACTGAGCAAAGGTCAAGGGTTGAAATTGAGAAAAATGCCAAAATGTTGTTTTGGAAAAAACTAGCTTTCCTAAGTGTAGGGACCTTTCTTGTATGCATTTATAAGTGTGATGAGACCTTAGTAAGAGTGTTTAATAAAGTGTATTTGTGATGCATGTAAATCAATTGTTATCCTAATAGATAAGTTTAAAGATTAATTGATGAACATATATGATTAGAAATATTTGGAATTGTGGCAATTATTGGGAGGGAGACATGTTGCACCCATCTGATGGTGAAGCATGGAAGTATTTTAATAGGACATATCCTAAATTTGCATCTGATCCTAGAAATATTAGGCTTGGTTTGTGTGCCGATGGATTCACTCCTTACAATCAATCTGTTTCTCCTTATTCTTGTTGGCCTGTGATAGTCACTCCATATAATTTACCTCCAGAAATGTGTATGACTGCCCCATACATGTTCCTAACATGCATTATTCCTAGTCTTCATAATCCCAAGAGCAAGATTGATGTTTATTTACAACCATTAATCAATGAACTGAAAACTTTGATGGGCGGGTGTTTCAACTTATAACGTGTCAAGCAAACAAAATTTTATGATGAAGGCTGCATTGATGTGGACAATAAATGATTTTCTTGCTTATGGAATGTTGTCTGGATGGATGACTGCTGGTAAATTAGCATGTCCATATTGCATGGATCAGATAAAGGCATTCACTTTGAAGCATGGGGGAAAAATTCGTGGTTTGACTGCCATCATCAATTCTTGCCCGTTGATCATATGTTTAGAAGAAATAAAAATGCATTTAAAAAGAAAACTATTGTGACTAAGTTGCCTCCACCAAGATTATCTGGATATGAATTAAGTGAGATTGTTAGTGCCTTTAGTAAAATAACTGAAATTCAGTTGTGCAAACACCATGGGTATGGTGTTTATCATAATTGGACTAAGCATAGCATATTTTGGGAGTTACCATATTGGAAGGACAATTTAATTAGGCATAATTTAGATGTCATGCTTATTGAGAAAAATGTCTTCGATAACATATCCAACACTGTTATGGATGTTAAGGGCAAAACAAAGGATCATGTGAAGGCAAGAATGGACTTAAAAGAATATTGTCAACGACCAGAATTGAAGCTTATTGATTTGCCCAATGGTAAGATCATGAAACCAAAGGTTAATTATATTTTTACAAAAGAGCAAAAGAAGATGGTTTGTGAATGGGTGCAACAATGGTGAAGATGAAAATGATTATTATGAAATACTAAAAGATGTAGTTGAGTTAGAATATCCTGGGGAACCAAAAAAAAATTGTTCTTTTTAAATGTGAATGGTTTGATCCTGCAATTAATAGAGGTACAAGAGTTCACAAAGATTATAAGATTGTCGAGGTTCGACACACTAGACGATATGAGAGGTTTGATCCTTTTATCCTTACTTCCTCTGCGAGACAAGTGTATTACGTTCCTTATCCTGGAAAGAAAAAGGATAAGGTCCAATGGTGGGTGGTAATAGAGACCAAGGCAAGAGGTCGAGTTGAAATTGAAAGTGTCCAAGAATTTGCATTCCAAGATGATGATATGAATCATGTGGATCCAATTGTTGATGTGGATCTCATTGATAACTTGCAAGACACTAATGAGATTTTTGATGTAGTCCAAGATGTTGGTTCTAGTAGATAGGCTGAAAATGATGAAGAAGAAGAAAGTTTTAATGATGATGATGATGAAACAATTTCCTCTAATAATGAATATGAAACAAATAGTGATGAGGACAATGTTTCCTCATAACTGTGAGTATAAAATTATATTAAGATGTTGTAGTTACTAGTTATACATTATTGTGTCGTGCTTCGAATTATATTTACATTATATTTTTATTAATTGTGTAGATGTCATCGTCACTAGGAGATAAGAGGAAAGGGAAGGAGAAGGAGAAGCAACAACTTCGACGTCTTCGAATCAATTTAGGGAGGCCACCTAGGGGGCAATCGTCAGGATCATCTCCACCCTCTGTTACGATATCACCCATAACAGGTTTGCATCAGCCACCATCTGTTGAGTACGTTATGATACCTACACCTGGACCTCAGCGTATTTTTGGTTAATTCATTATTCGTGAAATGAATTGATGAATTTATGTTTACATATATTAATCAGGTTAAGGAGCAGTTGCAGCAGGAGATGTTGGATCGGGTTCAGCAAATTCAACAACAAATGGAGCAACAAAGCCAACAACGTGAGGCAGAGTGAAAAATGCGATTTGAACAATACCAGCGTCAACAGAACCAAATGATTAAGGAGCTGAAATCATATGTACAAGTCGTTGGCACTCAACCAAGCCAACAACTACAACTAACAGAAGAAGATAATCAGAATAGTGAAGATGATCATGATGAAGATGACAATGATAATGAGGATTATTAAACTTTGTATTTGAACAAACTTTGTATGCGATTTGTTATGTTTGTTTTATGGATTGATTAAATGCATTGACAAGTTGAAATTGATGTTTGTGTGGATTTTGTTATATTGTGGATTTTGAATATTCAATTTATTTTTTTAATGTTCAAAAAAATTTGCGGCGAATTTTGCGGTGGAAATATTAGCCACAAATGTAGGTAGATTTTTGGGGCGGATTATCCGCACCAAAATCTTTCGCAAATTGAAAAATCTGCCGCAAATTAGAGATGGAAAAGTCCACCGCAAATCAGGCGTGGAAAAATCCGCCGCAAATTAGCGGTGAAAAAATTCGCTGCAAAATCTGCCGCAAAATAGAGGCAGAAAAATCCGCCCAAATTAGCGATGAAAAAATCCGCCGTAAATTAGCCCTTTTCTGGCAACTATGCCGACATGTCACCGGAGAGTTTTGCGGCAGAAAAATCCGTCACAAATTTGTTGCGGAAATAAAAATCCGCCGCAAACTATATTGCATCGACCATATTTGCAGCGGACCCGAATCCGCCGCAAATTGTTAATTTGCAGCGGATTTTGAGTGATTTGTGACGGATTTATCCTTTGCGAATCTCTTTTTTTCTTGTAGTGTTAGATCATTAAATAGACAGATAAAATATCTTTTGTTCCATTTTCTAGTGGATGCACAAACCAGAATACTTTGTGTGTGTTTGGATTGCAGTTGGTAAACTTAAGTTTAGTTGAAAGTGTGTTTGCAAACTTAAGTTTGGTTGAAAGTGAGTTTGCAGTAACTAATTTATGTTTGGGAACTTTTGTTTCAAAAGTGAGTTTGAAAGATTGTTTTTAGGCTCAACTGAACACAAAAGCAAAAAATTGTTGCTTTGGTCCCAACTTACTTTTGGAAGGAAAAGTATGTTGAGCCAACTGAAAAAAAAATAACCCAAACATCATTGCACTATGTTCGAGGCATCCTAACTCACTTTTGAAAATCCTAACTACAAACCAAACACACACTTTGTCACTCACAAAAAAATCATACTATTAAGAAACAATATGATTTACTTTTTCTATTCTACAACTGCAAACTATTACTCCACGATGTATGCAAGAAAGGACTTCTGCTTTGCAATATGATGATCATGTTCCTGAATATGAATCTCAAGTATGGTAAAGTGTGCTCCTTTCTCATATGATATATCAAAAGAGAAAAAAAAAACGTGCATAGAATTATGGATCGTGCTACTCTAAAGTACAAAGTAATTGTTAAACCTTTGATCTTGCTTTCTAGCTAAAGGGAAAAAAAGGACACGTAAGTTTTAGATCTAATCCGTGCAATATTTAGAAGTATTTTGAAAACTTGCCTGAAATCAAACATCTTTCTTGTATCCTAATTATTGAAAAGTTACATCACCCTTCCAATTCATACCCGAACAATAAAATCGCCTTTCAAATTAGTAATGTGGTCTCTTGAGAATTGAGAAGACAGAGGAAATAGCAATTTGCTAAAATGATCAAGATATATATATATATATATATATATATATATATATATATATATATATATATATATATATACACAAGCTAATATGTTTAAAACAAATTAGATATGTTCATATGGATTTGTGGCAATTTGAGAGCTAGCTATTTGATCCACCCAAGCATTATTTACATTTTCATATATATATATATATAGGTAACTTCCATGTAAAAGCATATAGGAAGCTACGCAAGACATTACTGTTGCTATAGAAACTTCAAAGCCAAGTATTTCCTATATATTTCTACTCTACATAGAGTATAACTAAATTTATTTTATAATCCACCCTAGTTACTGAACATGGTATCAGTCTATTAAAGAGATATCAATATCAATATCCTAAAGCATGCCTTGCTCCCTCCACCAAAAAAACAGCCAACTATTCAATATGCTCAAGATATGGAACTAATGTAATAATGACAGCAAGAACTTTATTGGAATCAAGCCATTAACTTCCAAAGAATATGATACCTATGGTGTAGGATTATGAAATAAGTCAACTAACTCTTTAGGGAGCCTTCCTCCTTCCTTCATAGTAATGTATGCACACAATGCTTATAATTGTGACTCCATAGTCACCACTTTTTGTTGTAAGTCAAGAGAGGATGTGTTAGCACTAGATGTATTAGGTTCTTACATATACAAAGCAGTGTGGTAAAAGATTCCATTATTCTAAACCTTAGGTCTTTGTGAATGTAGTTTCCAATGCCAACTAATAATGACATAAGAAAAAAAAAAAGATAGTCCAAGTTTGTAAAAAATGGAGACATGTTTACTTAAAGGTGTTGTGTTCTCACTCTTCCTCTAGGTTCTTTTTATAGTTCTTTTACTTTCTTCCCTGTTCATGGATAATCTAGATGTTAGCTCCTAGTCCTAAAAAGTTTTTCCAAGTTAATGGGTCTGGTTGAAGTCTGATGACTCTTAGTCTAAAGTAGTTAGAGCCCATAACATAGAAGCTATAATTTTAATCTTGTTAATGTTGCTATGTTATTGTTTTACTTTGTTAATTATTAGTGAGCACAACAGGAAGGATTATGGAATTTTGATTTACTATGTTTAAGCTTATGTAATTAAAGGTAGATTCTATAAAACATCTGGAAAAATAAGATAATATTGAAGTTAAATTATAATAAAAATTGTAATCCTTTTTATAGATATTGTACCATAAATATTTCCAGGTCCTAATAGGTTACTAGAAGCTAAACTAACATAGGGCCCTAACTCATTCACTTTGTGGTCCTGATGGGCATGAAACAAAAATTGGACAGTAAACTTCTCAAAGCACATGACCAAAAGCCACATCCCACATCCCACATCCCAACAAGATGTTTTTAAAGATATAAAGTTGGACAAAATCTAATCTTGGCATTTCTCTCTCTATTTTTTTTAATTAAATGATCTAATAAAGAAAACGGGTCAAGATGACTCAAGATGACTCGCGATTGAGAGAACGAGTCAAACTGACCCGTGCCTGCAAGTCACACGCACTGTGCGTGAATGGATCTTGTCAACCAGCAAGGAGCTGGTCTCCTTCAACCTCCTGCTGGGGTTGTAATAGAGCAGCCATGAGAGACCAACTCACAGTCTGATTTCAACGGGTTGCAGATGCTGTTGCATGCAGCCATTGGAGAACTTCGCCGGATCTAACGCAAATCTGATCGGATGATCGAGCCATGACTCGCAGCTCAATGGCAATCTACCATTGAAATTGATCCAGCATTTGCACCGCCCTAACATAACTCAATCCGCCATCAATGGCGGACAACCAAGAGCAATCCAGTAACACCATGAATAGTGCAATGCAGTCAGAAGCAAAGAGCAAATCGATGGAGCAAAATCCAAAAAGGAAAAATATAAATAAATAAAATTCAAATTTGTAACATTTAATGCTACCTATAAACACGGTGAAGCGAAGTGGAAAAAGAAGACATTGAACATATCAGAACAACAAAACAAGGTAGATAAATAAAGAAAATGGTATGAGAAGAGAAAGAGTAATGAACTTGGAGCGAGTGGGGGGTCAAACCTTGCGTGTCAGACCGGAGACTAGACACGACCTTGTGTGCTCAGACCTTGTTGGTCTCAAACATTGTTGGTATCTTCCTTCTACACGAGTGAGTGAGATCAGAGAGCCGGGTAAGCAATAGAGAAAGTGAGGAAAAATGAAATTGTTAGGGAAGAAGAGGGAATGTCCGCAGGAGAGTAATAGAAAAAGTGATGGAAGATAAAAACTTTATTTAATATTTTCATTAAAATTAAAATTAAAAAAATGACAATTTCAAATTGTTGTTTTATGAACCAAACTGCCATTTTATAAATTTAAATTACATTAGTCTCAAAACTATCTTATTATACTGTATATTACGACAGTTTTAAGAACTGTCATATTAAAACTACCATAAATTATTTGTTTTTTTTTTTTTGTAGTGGTGTGTGTATATATGTGAATGCACAACAATTGAAGGTAAGAGGACTCACATGAAATTTTCTTTTGTTTCCATCCTTAATTTATTTTTATGATTTATAGGCTTTTTTGGAGTGGTTGCTTTCTTTGCTTACTATAACTTCAAAGTTTTTGTCTTGAATACATTAATATACTTATATTCTAGTGGTCAAATATTAAAAAAGCTACTTTTCAATGGTAAGTGAGTAAAGTAATGAAGCATTACGCCATACACACTATCATTGAGTAATCATGGGAAGAAAGTTGAGTTGTTTTATGAGATCACATGTATAAACCCCTTGCAATTTGTCCACTAGTTTATTTTTAAGGCATCTTGAGAAAATGAAATTGACGTTTTGTGGTTCACTTGCAACTTATAGAAGGAGGTTGAATCAGTATTCAAAAGCTTATTATTGGCTCATAGTTGTGTTATAAAATTCCATTTCTACCTCTCCAAATATTGTATGCTATTAAACCTATAAATTTTAGATTTTGTGTCTGTCTTATGTTGTTTTTCTTTGCAAGTGAGACTTAAATGAAGTTCTTTAAAATATTTACTAAGAAAGACCAATCATTGGTACTGATTCACTTAATAGCATTTCTATGCCAACTGAAGGTTAAGACCTCTTAATTGATAATACAGGTACTACAATGATCTATTTGTATTTGACCTTGATCAATTTAAGGTAAACATATTTAAATACTTGGGCTATACTGTTCAATAAATATGTTAATATGCTATCTGCTATTCCAAATTCGGCACCAAAATGTCAGGCTATATAACGTAATAATGTTGATATTGTAGTCATTAATTTGACTAACGCCAATCTGATTTTGTGTTGTAGTGGCAAGAAATAAAGCCTAAGCCTGGAGCTATGTGGCCAACTGAGCGTAGTGGTTTTGTTTACCAAGATGAAGTGATTAAATTACTGAACCCCCTTATATGAAGCTAATTATTGTTTTAAATTAACTGGAAGCATGCTTGTGTTTATTAATACAGTCAAGTTTTCTCCTATGTGTTGTATCATCATTAATTATGGTGCCTCTCTGATTTGAAGTTTAGAAGCTATCTTCTTTACTGAATTCCTTTCACACTGCAATTTTTTTTGTATGATGGCTATTCAAAAGAAGTTTCATCTGATAAGAACACCTCTAAGAAAGGAATTGTTCATTCAGACATATGGTCCCTTGATCCCAAGACTTGGGAATGGAACAAGGTAGTGGTTTGGAGTTTTAATATTAATTGAATTTGTATATTCCTCATCTTAGGCAAGTTTAAGTTTTCTTGCAGCTTAGAGTTTTACCCACACTATATGAAATTAAAATAATCAGTGTTCAATACCAGCAAAAACTTCTTTTCTATTTAAACTTCAATTCAATTGTATAACAATTTTCTCTTATATTTACTTCTCTCCCCCTTCCCACTGGTATGCATATATATCTTAGCTTCCTATGCTTGTATGAAAATTTGTATTGCTATTTTCTTGTGGAACTATTATGGGTTTATTTGTAGTTTAATGCTTTAATTGGAAGCGAATGAGAATGGAAGTATTAGTCTATGAAGATTGTTGTCCTTTGGTTATTGGAGTGAATAATTGGTTGAAAGGGTTGATGGTCAACTGTCTAAATAGGTTGCAAAGCTAATGAACTAGCACTAGGTTGTAGTACTTTGTTGTTGCTAAATGGTCCATTGATCAAAAAATCTCATATAAAGTCATATACTAGATTAATTTGATCTATCATTGTAGTGAAGACATCATTTGCTGCATGGAACTAGGTCCTTATGATTAATTAGGTGTACCTTTTTATGCTTTACCACTATTATTCTACTTAATAAAAAATAATGACATGTTAGTTAAACACTTGTTGCACTGCAAGAAAAACGTGATTTTGCGGCAGATATTTTGTGGCGGATTCGAATCCGCAGCAAATGGAGGCATATTTGCAGCGGATTATAATCTGTCTCAAATTTGCGGTGAATTTTGCGATGGATCTGTTTGCGGCGAATTTTGCGGCGGATTTTTTCATTCACCGTGAAAAGCTTTTTTTTTTTTTTTTTGAAAAAAGTTTTGTGGTGGATATTTCCGCCGCAAATTATTAAATAAAATAGAAATTTATTTTTAAATTTTCATGCAGATTTTGTGGTGGATAAATTTGCGGCGCAGATTTTATGATTTTTCTTCACAAAAAAAAATAATATTGAGGAAATATCCATAAATTCCACCATAAAAATTTAAAAAATGTGTGAGATGCGTAAACCGTACTTTTTTTAATAAAAATGATTTTGAGGAAAAATCTGCGTAAAAATCAAATTAAAGTATAAGATCTTAAATAGCCAACCAGAGGCCTTATCCTACCATTTTTTTCTTCTCCCACCATTTCTTTCCTCTCCCACTATTTCTTCCCTCTCCTACCATTTCACCCCTCTCCCACCATTTTGCCTAAGTTAGCTGCGTCACAGATTCTAGCATTGCGCTACTCCTTCAGAACCGCACCACTCCTCCCTCTCAATACGTCGTTGAGGTAGAGGGAAAACCTTGTTCTTGACTCACTTTCTTATTCCTTTCATCTTGTTCTTGAGTTGTGACTTGATGTGGGAATTGGGATTTTGAGTTATTTTTGCTTGAATCTTGTTAGAAATCTTGAGAATAACATGATTTGGATTGCTAGAGGCATGAGAACAATTTTTCATTACTTGTATACCTTGATTTTCTATTTGAAATGAGAATTTGGAGTTTTAGGTTTTGAATAACCAAGGATGAGATTTGTAGTGTTTTGATACATTTTCAGTGAAATCTTTTGGTGTTTTATGTTCCCTTTATGTTTGCGAACTTGTTTGAGACTTAAACTCACCTAGAAACTGGATTGGAGTGGCCAAAATTCAAGATTTTGGCCAATGGAATCGTAACCACGATTTGCAAAAGTCAAAACAACACAAATTTGTGTGCTAAAACACGGGTTGGGCCGTGAAGTTCAAATATAGTGGAAACGTGCAGACAGAGAAGGACACGGGGTAGGCCGTGTAAAACAACACGGCCCGTATAGAAAGATATAATGAGAATTAGCTTTTGTGTTCTTTATGAAAGTTGTAGTTCTTTCTCTTAGCTTTCCAAGGACACCTAATTTACCTCATTTTGACATACGTAGCTCAAGTTATGCTCATTTTACTGAACAAAGGTCAAGGATTGAAATTGAAAAAAATGTCAAAATGTTGTTTTGGGAAAAACTAGCTTTCCTAAGTATGAGGACCTTTCTTGTATGCCTTTATAAGTGTGATGAGACCTTAGTAAGGATTTTTAATAAAGTGTAATTGTGATGCATGTAAATCAATTATTATCCTAATAGATAAGTGTATTAAACTTTGTATTTGAACAAACTTTGTTATGTTGAATTTGAACAATGAGTTATGTTGTATGTGATTTATTATGTTTGTTTTATGGATTAGTTAAATGTATTGACAGGTTAAAATTGATGTCTGAGTATATTTTGTTATGTTGTGGATTTTGAATATTTAATTTAATTTTTTTTATATTAAAAAAATTTTTTTGTGATTTTTATGAAATATGTAGATGTAAATGATAGATTTTTGCGGCGAATAATCTGCCGCAAAATCCTCCGCAAATTGAAAAATCCACCTCAAAATCCGCTGTAAATTAGCGGCAGAAAAATCCGCCTCAAATTTGCAGCGAAAAAATCCGTCACAAATGAGCTCATTTCTGGCAACGACTCCGGCATTTTACCAGAGAGTTTTATATGATTTCTTTGTGGAAAAATCCCAAACAAATTTCTTTGCGAAAAAATCCGCCATAAATTATTTGCAAAAATTAAAATCATATATAACCGTATTTGCGGCGGTCCCGAATCCACCACAAATTGTTAATTTGCAGTGAATTTTGAGTGATTTGCAGCGGATTTATCCTTCGCAAATCTCGTTTTTTCTTGTAGTGTTGGCAAGTGCAAATTTTTTTCTATTTGATGGCTTTGAGTCATGTGCTAAAGATATTTCAAATATTGTATGTTATAGGATACCTCAATTTGCTAAACCCTATTGAAAAGTTGTGATAATCTAACCACTTTTTAGATCAAAAAAGATCTTGCCTAGCATAAAGCCATTGATGTTATAGATTATTGTTTCTTATTTCAATTTTAATGTGAATTTAGATAGATAAGTTAGGTTGTGTGTTTGAATTGCTTCAAAATAAAAAAGAAATTGAGTGAGTACTTGAAGGTGTCGTAGTGGTACTAGTGAGGACAGTTGTCATTCACCTTAGTATGGATTGAAGGTGTAATTGAATTATAGTCTGCATTGTTGATACTTTTGTGAGACCTAAGACTTGTTTGATGAAGAGCTAGGAGACTGAGATGTAGTTTAGGTACATTAGCAAGAATTGTGTCAGAAGACAACTTCTGAATTATAGTTTTTAGGTACTTAATTTATATCTTGAATCTGTTTTAATTTTAAATGAATTATTGTGTTAGACCTAAATTTGAATGTTTTAAGCTTTTTTATTTTGCTTATGATTTTATATATATATATATATATATGAGACTGACTATTATTAGTTAATATTTTTTAATTTTTAATATTACATTTAACTTTTCAAATATATACTTGATATTAGGATAATTATGAAAAATATCAACAAAGTATACAAAAAATAATAATAACAGCTAATTCCAAATTGAATTTTTTTTCAATCTTTAATAATGATTACCTTCGATTACAACCGTGACGAATTAGGACAATAATCGTAGCTAAATTAATGTTACAACGATTAAAATAACCGTGATTAAAATTGAAGCGATATCATGATTAGTCACGGTATTAGTAATCGTGGTTAACATACTTTTGCCTCACTTTTCCTGTAAATTGACCACGGTTTTAACCGTGACTAAACTTTACTTTTTTTGTAATGTGTGAGGCACCCAAAATTATAAAAAAATAATATATATATATATATATATATATATAAAATTAGAAATATTTTTATTTTAAGTCTATAATATTAACAACTTAAAATATGTTACTGTTTAATAATATTTTTTATACTTTTTAAATTTTAAATTAATATAAAAATATTATAAATAAAAATTTTTTCAAAAAAATTAATACATATATATAATTATCCGGAAATTTTGCCATCTAGATGAAGGCAAATCAAGTTGGTGAACGGTGAAAAGTGAAAACTATAACAATTCACAGGTTCTCCTGCAGAGGGCCGAGTCGCAAAAATAAAGCAAGTTAGTTCAGTGTTGCTGCATGGTAAGTTCGTTAACAAATCCGGCACATGAAGCAGGTTCAATCAGAGCCTGATCCATCTCGAAAGGCGTTCCATTTTTAATGAGAGGGATAGGATCTTTTAGGCTGTAGCTGCGGGACATCAGGGATAATAGAGTGCTCCAAATGATGAAATGAAAAATAAATAATGCGCTACCCCTTTCCCACTAGATGGCAGCCACTTGTTAAATTCATTTGATCCGACCGCAAGAGATCCCCCACCGCCAACTGGGAAGCTATCCAACGAAAAATTCTAAAATATTCTTAAAATATTATTTTAGGAAAGTTTATAATTATTTAAATCTGATTTAAAAATATTTAAATTTCAACCTAATTATTTATATGATTATAAATGACCATATATTATAATTTTAAATAACACTATAAGAATATACAAAAATTTCTCCATTCCAATCTAGTCATTTACAAGGATCTGGTAATATTTCTGACACCTGGCACGTGCGTGGGGCTTCAGGGTTCTTATAAAGAAAGTAAACTTAGACCAAAGCTTGCACTCTCACACTTCCACTCAATGTATTATAACCTAAAAAATTTTGTACAGGAAAATGATTCATGCACCAGATAAAGGCACTTATGCTCGCTATTCTTTCAATTTTGTGGGTGCATCTGAACCCCTTAATGGGTGGAGCCTCTTACATCTCGTAACCCAAATTCTCACACTACTTTGAACCCTCTTGAAGACACGTTTTTTAATTTAAGTAATCATTCCTTATAATAACATATCTTTTTTTTGGTAAAGGTCTTATAATAATATTTTTATTAAGGAGTTTAAATTCGATGCAGTGACGTAGAAAACTAGTGAAGACTAATAACATTTAACGTAATATATCCCAATTAAAGATAATGATAATATGTTCAGACAGATAGATCTTATTGTTGATATTCTCTTATCAATCAAAGATATGGCCTTCAAGTTCAATGGCTCATAGCATACTACCTAATGCTCCTTGACATAGCAATATGTTTTTCTTTTTAATTTCAAATCAAAATTCTTTCCTAAATAGGAAATGTAAACTATTAACAACGAGAGTTCAAAGGTCAACAACTTTGTGATGAAAAAGGTACGGAAATTATGAATAATTGGAGCTTCACTTATAAGTTTTTTTTTTAATTAAAATTTGGGGTCTCATAGTTTACATTCATTTTAAATTTAATGTTTATAATTTTTTTAAATCAATTTTCATACTTATAAAAATTTTCAGAATAATCTTTACTATTAACTTCTACTTTAACACTATTAATTTAATCCATATTAGATAGTTTATAAAGAAAAAAAAAGAATATATAAAAAAACATTTATTGAACAAAATCTTATTAAAAAAATTTAGAATAGTCTCTACTATTAACTTCTACTTTAACACTATTAATTTAGTCCATATTAGATAGTTTATAAAAAAAGAATATATAAAAGAATATTTATTGAACAAAATAATACATATTCAGAAGAAATAATCATTTACTTGAATAAATAAGCACATATTTAATAATGTTTTATATAAAAAATGAACATCTAAAGAAATACTTATTGAATAAAAAAATATTTATTTTTGTTAACTAACTCACAATATTATAACAGTCTTATAACATAAGTTAATAGGAGTGACTATTTTGAAAAAAATTATAAGTCTGAGGATTAATTTTTTAAAAAAAAAAAATTATAAGAACTAAATTAAAAATGAATATAAAGATTAAAACTTTAATTTATTTTTTTTTAATTTTTGTGTGTATTTGATCCACCTTATGCTTTCACTAACCTATCTTATTTAGTTAAAGGCAGATCATCACACTAAAATTAAAAAATTCACAAAGATGTTTTTTTTTTTTTATATCTTAACTTCAAATAATTGATATAGTTAGAATTAACTTCACTTATACAGTTAATAAGAATAATATATAATATGCTATTGGCGAGCCACTTGTTGTTATATATATGAGATATAAACTTATTGAGGGTCACCACCTCTAAGGAGTTGATACTCTGCTGTTCCCGATATCACTATTTTATTGATTTTTCACCATCCTTCCTTCTTTCTCACCAGTCTAATAGGCCTTCACACACTGCACATTCTGATAGAACTCCAATTCCACTACTATTCTCTTTTTTTCTTTCCCATCCCTCTGTCCATCTGCTAATTTCCTCAGTTTTTTTAGTCACCCTTTAAATACCTGTCCATCCTTTGCCCCTTTTCCCCTAATTAGCGTTTTGTTTCTCTGAGTTCAACTTTACTTCTCTTCACCTCTCCCACCTCCGGCCCCTTTTTTCGCTTGAGTAGAGGGTGAAATTAACCCCATAAATGGACACTATTGACCAGTTAAAGTCGTCCCCATCGTCGTCGGAGGATCAGATGGACATGATGACGATGATGATGCAGTTCCCTGAATTTTCTGCAGCTTACGGTGACAACCCCGTTGAGGGTTTTCCACCACCGGAGTTCTGTGGGTCTACTAACAGCATACGCAGTAGTAGTAGTACTATGCCTTGGTCATCATTCACACACTTACCATCCACTACAATCTCTTTCGCTAATAACAATACCCCAATGCTTCAAGATCAAGAACAAGAACAAACCCCAATACCTTTGATGTCAAATTCAGGCAAGGGAAGTTGGCAAGCCACCTCCATCAGCGAGGAATTATCATTATCCGGTGCAAACCCTTATGGTGCGGTGGCCGCAGACAAGCGGAACTCGATGGCGGCGATGAGGGAGATGATATTCAGGATAGCGGCCATGCAGCCAATACACATAGACCCAGAGTCAGTGAAGCCACCAAAGCGGAGGAACGTGAAGATTTCAAAGGATCCTCAGAGCGTGGCAGCTCGGCACCGGAGAGAAAGGATAAGCGAGAGAATAAGGATACTGCAGAGACTGGTGCCAGGTGGGACTAAGATGGACACTGCGTCCATGTTGGATGAAGCCATTCACTACGTCAAGTTTCTCAAGACTCAGGTTCAGTCACTTGAACGAGCTGCCACCAACAATACCAGGCCAGTTGCTACTGCTGCAGTTACAGGGTTCCCTGTTGCAATGTGTAGTAGGAGCACTGCCCCTACCACTCCTTGTTTTCCTCAACCTAAACCTTATCAAGCTCGAAATGTTGAGCATTATGGTTATGGAGATGCATAACACAATTATATATGATTAAGGTTTAGCATTATAACTAGGTAGCTTATTAATTAAATACTCCTATATATTAAGGTTTAGCCTATCTGGATTATGTGTATGCTGCCCAACATGCATGGCTATCATTCATTAACCTTGTTCATCTTAATTTAGCTAGGCTTCTAGTTTGAAATCCCAATTGTTATCAATAATAAAAGAAATTATGGCACGAAATTCCAATTGTTCCCGACCCAACTGGAGTTGGAATGGAATCTCTTGATATATCTCCTTCTTCCTCTTTGTGAAGTTTGAATTTTTGTTTGTCCAATTTCATACTTGTACCAATTAAGGGCGTTATTGCATTGGCATGCCACAAAATAAAAACCTGGCCAAGTTGTTTATTTAATTTAATCTGAGGCAATTTGCAGATTTTCCAAATAAGAATAAGGGAGAAATTAAAATGTGGGAGTATTTTAGACCAAAAAAAAATCTAATTAGTGAGAGGAAATGACAGATGAAAGAAGATAACTCGATCATGTTGATAATAATTAATTTGACTGAATGAATAATAGGGGGGATTTTTATATATATTTTTAGATTGATTTAACAAGATAAATAATTTTAGAGTTTGTCTAATAAGTACATGCAAAGTACTTGTTATGAAATTAAAAAATAAAAAATATTAAATAAAAAATAAAATATTTAATATAATAAAAATATAAAATTTTTAATTTTATTTAATACTTTTTAATTTTAATTCTTTACCGGATAGCTTTAGTAAGATCTTTAATTTTAATTTCATGTCATATTTTGATTAACTTAATTCTCGCGGGAGAGGAGGTAATGTGAAAGCTGGATGCACGAAAATTTTATGCTCCCGCTGTTTGGGACACCTGTACGGCCATAATGGGGGAAGTGGCTGGTCTGGGTTTCCGAGGCTGAAAAAGTTGAAGACGACAAATTGTGGACATGGTGGATATAGTTGTAAAAGAGGGTGTTACGAGCTGTAAGGTAAGGCGCAAGTCGTGCAGCTGTTGATGCAAAATAAGTTACGTAATATTATATAAATAATATTTTTATCGTATCTAAAAAACTTATTTATGTTTATATTAAAAATTACATATTAAAATGTTTTTATAAAAACTTGCATTAACTTGATAATGATATATTTATTTTATATTTTTGTTTCCTCTGACATATATATACAACATTATTTATTCACCATATATGCTAACTTCCCTGTGAAGGATGTGAGGTGTCTCTGCGTTGTTGAGTGAGGCAAAGTGCATAGGCTTGTGTGTGAGTGTAGCAAGTAGCAAGAAGATGAGTAGAGTGATAGAGGATGCATGAGAAATCCACGTGATGATCTGACAGATTGCGGTGGTTGCGTTTACGATCGGGCACGGTGATGACGTCGTTCTTCGTCAACACCCTGACACGTGATCTCCATCTGCCTGGTCAACCATTTCATCTAACGTGGTTCTCCACGTCGGAAAATCATTACTTCTTGTTCTATTATTCATCTTCAATAGTGTTACAAACGAAGTTCAAGTCAAGACTATTTCTTCTTCTTTTTTTTTTTTGGTATTCCTATAGCTATTGAGTGTGACGTTAATTCTTTTAGAAAGGAGCACTTAGGTTCTTCTATAAGTTATCTCTTTAGAAATTTAACTTTCAGAAAATTCTTATATGTTGATAGAGTAAGAAATTTTTATTATTTTGTATTATTAAATGTATATCACATTAACTATATTTTTAATGTTATAGTAAATAAACACATATTTAGTAATACAGAATAAAAAAAATATTTTAAGAATACTTAAAAATTTCTGGTTTTGCTAACAATTAAATATTTTTAAGGAAGCTAAAGTAAAATGTTTAAAAATGAAAACAAAACATTCAATACTTTGAAAATTAAAAATATTTTATTTTTTCATTTAAATTTGTTTACTTTTACATCTTTAACAAGTATGTTAAAGTATTTGTTAACAAAATCCTATATTATTAGTTCAAAACTAGCAAAGGAAACGGAAAGATAGACTAATTAAACTTATTGAAACAAAGAGACTTAAATGAGATTCACACTCGAAATTAATAGGCTATATAAAAGAAAAAAATCAAATTAATCCTTTAACGATATACCGGACATAATCCTCTAATTTTAAGATTTTGAATATCAATTTAGTTGTTCATAATATTAAATAAACATTAATTTAGAGACTAAATTAATATCTAAAAATATATTAAAGAATTATATTGATGTTTCATTTTAAACATGGAGTAACTAAATTGTTATCCAAAGTTTTAAAAAGACTACCTTCTTGTTCCATTTATTTTTGAAGGATAAATTTGAGTATTTAGTCTTAAAAAACCTTAATACCAATTAACACTGTTGGGCCCAATAAATTAAAATATTAACATTAGATTAAACAGAGTAAATATTAGATGTTCATAAACTAAGATTAAATCAAATATTAACCCAAAAATCAAAATAAAAGGGACTAGTTAACAGAATCTTGAATGCAGGATAAATGGAGAAGAACAGAATTAGGAAGCAAGAGAAGATTGAAAAATACTGATATGATTGAATTGAATTTTCAACATACAAATTTATATACAGGTGATAACTATCTAACTAACTAACTTTAGCTAACTAACTGCATTAATTGTAAACTAACTGTCTAACTACTACTAACTAACTAACTTTCTGTAAACTAACACTAATTGCTTTAACTTAGTGTGCCAGTTGGTTTTATTCCAGCTGGACAAGTGTTAGCTTGATACCCCTCCCCCGACAAGCTAGAGAATGTATGTTGTTGGTTATAGGCCAACATCCTGCCTTGGCAAGGCCCAGGCAGGATCGGAGTCAGATCGAACCGTGATGCTTGCTGATAGGCTTAAGTAGAAAAAGTTACGCCCTGATTAATAGTTATAACTTTTGACCTAATAGTAAGCATTTGATCCAACAAGTGATATCATAGCCAAAGTCACAAGTTTGATTCAAGGAAAGACAAGGACTGCTAGAGGCAGGTGCTAGGAGGAGGATTATTGGCTGTAGGCTAGCATCCTGCCTTGACAAAGCCCAGGTGGGGTCGGAGTCAGATCGAACCGTGATGTTTGTTGATGGGCTTAAGTAGAAAGAGTTATGTCCTGACTAATAGTTATAACTTTTGGCCTAGTGGTAAACGCTCAATCCAACATATGTCAAGCATTCCCAGCTTGGATGTGATCAAATGAAAACTCTTTGGTGGCAATGCTTTAGTACAAATATTAGCTAATTGAGCAGCAGAAAAAATAGGAAGCAGATAAATGATGCCTGCTTGCACCTTATCTTTGACAATGTGATAATCAATTTATATATGTTTTGTCCGCTTATAAAAAATTGGATTTGCAGCTATGTGTAAGGCAGACTGATTATCACAATAAAGAAGAGAAGGTGTGATGAATGGTACTTGAAGGTCTTGCAAAAGATAAGTCAGTCATTGCAATTCACAAGTGGTAGCGGCCATGGCACAATACTTAGTTTCAGAAGAGGATTTGGATATTGTGGCTTGTTTCTTTGATTTCTAAGAGATCAAGGAATCTCCTAGAAAAATACAATAGCCATTAATTAACTTGTGGCTGTCTAAGCAAGCTGCCCAATAAGAATCTGACAAGCCTGTCAATTGTAATGCAAAGGATTGGGGAAAAAGAGACCTCTCCCAGGGGATGCTTCGATGTATCTCAGAATTCGAAGAGTAGCTTGCTAATGAGACAATATTGGTTTGACTAAAAACTGACTCAAAATGGTGAACTGCAAAGGTGATGTCAGGCTTGGTTGTTGTAATGTAAATCAGGCGACCAATGAGTTTTGTATAAGAAGAAATGTCTTCAAATAGATAGTCATCATCACTACTTAGTTTATGATTAGCAATCATAAGAGTGGAGGCTAGTTTACATTCAAGTAATCCAGCATCTTGAACCAATTTCATAGCATACTTTCTTTGACATAAAGAAATCCCATATTTATTTTTGGTTATTTCAAGTCCTAAAAAGTATTTAAGAAGACCAAAATCCTTGATTTTAAAAGCTAAATCCAAGTTGTTTTTAACAACATTGATTTCTTGCAAATAATTTTTAGCTAGAATGATATCATCAACATAAACAAGTAGTGTTGTAAAGGAAGTACCAACCTTCTTTGTAAACAGAGAATAATCAACTTTGCTCTGTATATAACCTTGTATGAGTAATGCTATTGAAAGTTTGGAGTACCATTGTCTGCTAGCTTGTCTTAGTTCATAGAGTGACTTCTGAAGTGTACAAACTTGTTAAGGGGTTGAAGAATGAAATCCTAATGGCAAAGTCATGTACACCTCTTCACTTAGATCTCTATGAAGGAATGCATTATTGCATCTAGTTGATGTAAATGTCAATCCTGAAAGGAGGCCAAAGCTAAAAGCAGTCTTACAGTGCTTATATTTGCAACAGGAGAGAATGTTTTAAGAAAATCTAGACCCTCAGTTTGTGTGTAGCCTTTAGCTACTAACCTGGCTTTATGTCTTTTAATGCTGCCACCTGACTTGTATTTTACATGATACACTCATTTACAACCTATTGGTTGTTTTCCAAAAGGTAGAGTAGTTAATATCCAAGTATTATTTTGTTCCAGAGCATGGATTTCAGAAGGCATAGCTTTTCTCCAGCATTCAAGTTTAACAGCTTGGGTAAAGGATGTAGGTTCAGGCTCAGTGGTGATATTTAAGGTGAAAGTTCTATGAGTAGAAGACAATTTTGAATAGAAAATAAAATTAGAAATAGTATACAAGATACCCAAAGAAGATTGCTTAACTTGTTGAGTTGAAGTTGAAAGTGACCAATGATAATCTTGTAGATATGATGGAGGATGTCTAGTCCTGCTAGACTGTCTAGAAGGAAGTTGAGACTAACTAGCAAGAGCAAGAGTAGATGCAATAGGTAATTGAGGTAACTGAAGAATAACAACATTTGTGAGAAACAAATCATCATAAATCAATGACAGGAGAAGAGGTAATACTGCTAGGTTGAAAATAATCAGTATGAGCAATAGAAGAAAGAAAAGGAAAAACATACTCATGAAAAACTACATTTCTAGAAATGAAGAAATTTCTAGTGTGAATGACATACAACAAATAACCTTTGACTCTTTACCTATATCCCAAAAAGACACACTTATCAGCTCTAGGATCAAATTTCTTCCTGTGAACAATCAAAGTAGTGGCAAAGCAAAGAGAACCAAATACTTTGAGATATGCTAGGATATGAATTTGATTATAGAGTAAAGTGTATAGGCTGCAATTTTTAAGAACAGTAGATGGAAGTCTATTAATAAGAAAAATAACATGTACAATAACAAAGGACCAAAAAGGTTTAGGAAGGTTGGATTGAAACATTATAGATCTTGTCACATTTAGAATGTGTTGATGCTTGCGTTCAACAATGTCATTCTATTGTGGAGATTCTACACAAGACTTTTGATGCAAAATTCATTTTTCTGAGTAAAATTGAGGTATGACAAATTCTGAACCATTATCAAACCTAATGGTTTTGACTTTATGCTCAAATTGAGTTTCAATGAGAGCCACAAAAGACTTAATATGAGATGTTGTTTCAGAATTTAATTTCAAAAAAAAAAATCAAGTATGTCTAGAAAAATCATCTACCAAAGTTAAGAAATACTTATAACCATGAATAGATGAAATTGAGAACGGACCAAATATATCCATATACAACAAATCATAAGCATTTTCAGATTTAGTTATACTAGTGGGACAAGGCAAATGCTTCATTTTAGCCATAGGGCATATAACACAAACAAAATCATAATTAGAAGTGATAAAAGAAAATTGAGTATATAAAGAATCCAATGTGGCATTAGAAGGATGCCTTGATCTATAATGCCACAAATTTGATTTGTGAGACACAAAAGTATATGACGAAGCAAGATTTGGTACAAAAACATTTCTACAAGGAAATTGCATCACATACAACCATTTGACAATTTTAGCTGATCCAATCTTCTTCAAGGAATCTTGTTCCTATATGATGCATTCAGTGGAAAAAAAAGTTAAGACACAATTTACAAGATCAGTTAATTTGGTAACTGAGATCAAGTTGAATGTAAACTGAGATAAGTAAAGGGCAGTAGTAAGGACAAGCTTATCTGAAAAGTTGGACTTTACCAGAAATGGTCGCTAGGATTGGACTGCCATTTGGTAATTTTACAATAATGGGTGGAATTTCATTGTAAGCGACATATTGATTCAGTGTGCAACAAATGTGATCTATTGCACCTGTATGTAGTATCTAATGAATGAATTTTGAATGACAGGAAAAGATAAAATGATCACCTGAGAGTGGTTTAGATTGGTTAAGCCTTGACTCAGCATAAGTAGTGACATGATTTGTTAAATGTGACTTCTGAAAAAGACTCATAAGTGTTTGGAATTATTCTGAGATGAAGCCTAGATGATAGTCTTCTATTGTTTCAGCTTTATCATGCACAACCTCAACATGTTCTCTTGCTAAAGTAATGTTATTCACTGTGTGACTTGCATTTCGAGACTTATTTCTTAGATGTCTTGGTGGGAAACCATGTTCCTCATAACAAACATCTATAGTGTGACCAGCTTTACGACAAATGTATACAAGCTTTCCCTGTACCATTGCCTTTGCCAATTCCAGGTTTCTTAACAAACTTCTAAAATCATGAATTTCTAAAAGTTGCTGCAAGAGTTATAGGTTCCTCATGAAATTCACAGATGAATTGTCTTTCTTGCTAAATCACAACAGATAAAACTTTGCTAATAGATGATAATGGTTCCATCATTAGAATTTAGATCTAATTGCTGAAAATTGATCATTTAAACCTTTCAAAAATCTCATAATCTGATATTGTTGTCTATAAGATTTGATAGTATTAATTAAATCACAACTGCATAGATGTAAACACTTACAACTTGGAATTGGCCTAAAATTCTCCGATTCCTCCCACAAAGATTTCAATTAAGTATAATATTGACTAACATAAAATTCTCCTTGTTTAATTGCATACAATTCCTCTTGTAAACATGCAATTATGAGTTTATCCCCTTGTGAAAATCTATCTTTGAGGTCTAACAAAATCTCAGATATAGTATTCATCCACATGACACTATTTACAATATCTTGAGAAAGAGACTAAGTAAACCAAGAAATTACCGTTGTGTTGCATCGTTCCGAAACTAAGAACAATGGATCTCTGCTTCATGTATTGAAATTGATCCATCAACAAAATTAACTTTATTCTTTGCTTGCTGTGCCATTCGCATCTGCCTGGACCAAGAATGGTAATTGCTGCCAATAAGGAGTGAAGAAACCAGAAAAATTGCAAGACTTTCATTATGATGCAGAAAATAAGAACTTGTACGATCAAGCATTGGATTCACGAGATTCATGATGAAAGTGAATTGAAGAGTGATTGACAAAGAAATTTTGGATTGAATAGAGCGAGGTGCAGCAGAGTTTTCACGAAGAAATCTCTAAAATACCATAATAGAATCTTGTAATGCTGGAGAAATGGAGAAGAACAGAATTCAGAAACAAGAGAAGATTGAAAAATATTGATATGATTGAATTGAATTTTCAACATACATATTTGCTTTATATGCAGGTGATATCTATCTAACTAATTTACTTTAGCTAACTAACTGCATTAATTGTAAATTAATTGTCTAACTGCTACTTTAACTAACTAACTTTCTATAAACTAACACTAACTGCTTTAACTGAGTATGTCAACTGGTTTTATTCTATCTGGACAAGCGTTAGCTTGATACTAGTCTGCCCTCTACAACGATTCCACCCATACGAGAAAGGATTCAAAGATGGCGGGGAAGCATCCAGAAACTCTACTGCAACTCTTTTAGCTGCTAGTATACTAATGTCATCAGCTTCAAAATTAGCATATCGCTACATTTTTTTTTGCCACACTTCCACATGACTAAACTGCGGGAAAACACGAAGAAGGCACCAATATCGATCCGAGTCAATTCAACAAGTAAGAGAGGATGATGCATATCGATAACCATTTGAAGACCCATTTGCGATGCCCGTAATTCAGCACAATTTTTTTTTTAAATATATTTTGTCAAGGTTTTTCCATGAAAAAAATTTTAGATAAAAATTTCCCACCTTAAGATATATGTAAAATTATCTTAATAGCTATATTTGTATTTTTAATATTGCATACATATCTTTATATATGTTAAAAGATGACTTGTATACTTAAGATAAAAATATTTCACCTAAAAATCACTATTTTCGACGAAGTCTGTTATGCAATTTCCAATAAGTTTTTCCGATAACAGAAATTCTAAATGTTACGAATTGGGATTCGTAGTGGGAAATTTTTTAGGTATTAAATAGCTTAGCTTTTTAACTCTTTTCATAAAGCTTTTCCTTCTAAATTCGTTCAGGTTGGGCTACGCCTAGAACCTGGACCCCCGAATATAGTTGTACTGTTCCTTATAAGCTTCACTATATTATTATTTATATATATTTATTTTATTTTATTTTATATCTTTAAAATTAAATTATATCTAAATTTATCTATTTTTTATATATTCATATTCTAATTTTACCATAAAAACAAATATAAAAGTAATATGTTTCTAATATTTTTCAAGCTTCGCAAAGTAACTTTACTGGAATTGTTTCTTTGCATTCTATCGGCCTTTGCGTAAAATTATAATAATATATTTTGCATCAGAACATAATATGCCATCAATGCGTATTTCTACCCAATAATTTAATAAATTGGAGAAAGGGCTGGGTTTCAAGAAAGAAGCCTAGGGCATCAGTTGGGTGCACTTATTAGAGAAATTAATAATATGAACACAACCCTTCTAGCCACAAAAAGTCACGATTATAATTTTGTTACTAAATTCAGTAAATTGCAAGTGGACTTAATTCGTAATCGACTAAAAAAATGACACGACTGTGTACAGATTCTGAAATAAATTGAAACAAAAATAAGTATAAATTGAGTTCAAGCAAGAGGATTAGATTTTTCGGTGCAAAGAAGAACATTGTTAATTACACAAACCAATGCTTTACATATTTCTTACAACTTTTTCTGTGTCACCCTTGATAATAATTATTACGACTCTTAAATAGTTCAAATTCTACACAATCTTCTTGCGGTGGAACAATATGAGAAAGGGTAAGTTGCCTCCTAAGTCCTAGGGAAGCACCTATACGACTTAATAAGAAGTGTCAAACGCTAATGTGTAAGTGTGTGTTTGAGATGGTTGTGAAAATTTAATTATTATTAATAATTAATTATTTTAATAATTAAATTGTGAAAGTTTGATTATTTTAATAATTGATTATGTTTGAATATATTAGTTAAAAATAATTTTAAATTAATTTATTTTGTTTAGATAGTATAAATAAATTATTTTTATACATTAAATTATTAAAATAGATATATAATAATTAAAAAAATTATTTAATTGATTAAAAAATTTATTTAATTAACGATAAAATAAATTTATATATTACTATTAAAAATAATCTCAATAATTTTTTTTACAAAATGCTCAACTTTTAACTTTTGAAAAAAATATGTTGTCCTACGGGTTCAAAACTTCAATAATTTTTTTTTTTACTTTACCCAAACAAAGCTAAATTATGATAAAAGCTGTTAACTTAAAAAAAAAGTTGTTGAGCCAAAATTTAAGTTGAACCAAACACATGCTAAAAAGATCACGTCTCATTTAAAGTTGAAAAAATTATTGCATATTTTTAGAATATTATTTATAGAATTATATTTATTTCATTCATCTTGTGACATCTTAGTCTTAATTAATGATGAGACCTGTCATTTACTTACATATTCATTACTTTTATTATTATTATTATTATTATTATTATTATTATTATTATGCTTTTTTGAAATTATAAATCAGGTTCGTAACTCTCCAACTGAATCTAGGTGGTCAAGGTATGCCAAATTCCAAATATATAACTCACAAGAAATGGTCAAAGAAAGCTATCAGAATATCCATGTGCCCGTCTTGCTGTGAAGCCAACACCCCTCATTTTCTAAGGTTTGGATCACTTGATGGGAGGCCCAAGTTGTCTGTAATTCTAGGGTATAATTATAAACCCTTGGCTCTCAAACATCTCTTTAAATATCCTAAATATCACACGAGTTTCTGTAGTCTGTACCATTGTTGATTACCATCATTATTTTATTTTTTCGTGTGAAACAAGCCAAATTGCTTCAAAATAATCTATATTCCGATGAAGCATGTACTTGACTTATTTGATCCGGAAGTAAATTTATTCTCCAAATTAACAGATAGATTTATTTCGCCGGTGATCGTTACAGTAATTGTTCTTATGCGGTTTGTTTCTGCAGCTAATTAAATCATTGTAATTTATTTTAATTGTTTTCCCCTCTGCTAGTATTAATTGACCGGGGATGAAATAAACGCATATATGATAGTAATGATGGGTGAAGAGGATATGGCAAACCGAAAGTAAATGATATATAACAAAACAATATATAAAATATAGATAATATTGGTTGGTTGATTGGAATCGATTTTGTACCATATATTGCGAAGAAGGACATGACACAATCTAATCTTTTGGTCCAATATATATTCATTCTTGCTTTGTCCTGTCGGATATGTGGAATATATGTATTCTATAGTCTAGATCCAAAACATTTATCTAATTTCTTTAATTCTATGGTGGATTGACGAAGATGAAGAATTCAATGTTCACACCAGCAAGTAAAAGCTCTAGAAGAAAACATGTTGTGTGGTGAAAAGACAAAGCAGACAATATGTTCACATCCATAAGATAAGGTGTTGAAAATGAGTCAAATAAAACAGAACGAATAATGTTAAATATATATATCTATAAAATATAAATATAAATATAAATATGAGATATAAATATGATACGATATGAATATATTAATATAATAAAATTTACAAATAATTAAAAGATATATAAATAAAAAATATATAAAAATATTTTATATGATATATATCAGATATTAATACAATAATTATTTTAGAATATTAATATTATATATACACACACATAATTTCACATTTATACAATATTTGTCATATGATTATAATTGATCTGCATTATTTTTTGTATAATTATACACTAATTTTACCACTTTATACAAATACAAAATGATTTAAATATATGTGATGTATATGGATTATTATCCCATCATAACAGTGATCTTGTATTTGTTCAGTTTCTTTAGAATTCCAATAAAATGTACTTGATTTAAAGCTCGCCTGGTCTTTTCAATATGACAATATATAACTCTCAAACCGAAAAAAAAAGAAGAAAAAAATCACGGTATTTGATATTAGTTTTTGGTAGATTATTTATATTAATGATTAATACACTTTACATTTTCGCTTGGCCTTGGCCCCTTTTCTTTAAATTTTTTTTAGAAGTTGCAAATTAATTTCCATTGAGAGTAAAAAATATAAAATAAAATATGTTTTTCAAAACAAGAGCTTGAATTGAATACCAAATTTTGTAAAATTTCATTTTAAAAGCATTAAAGGTGATTTATTTTTACTGCTAAATTATAATGTCAAATTTTGCTCATTATCATATATAATTTTAATTATTAATAAATATAAAGTACTGTATCATTAGAGTAATTATTATGATATTTTAATATTAATAAAAACTTGAATTTTATTTAAATATTTAATATCATATATATGATTCATTAATGTTATGATCAATAAATTACAACTAAATTTATATGAACATAGTTTTTGTAATCACATGAGCAGAAAATGACCAATTACATTTACATGATTGTCATCCTGTCTACATTGACATCAATGATCTACCCTGATCAGATGATAAGATTTATTTTTATTTTTTTTAGTCTACGATGAGATGATAAGATAAGTGGTCCATTTTTGTATCCTCTTATATGACTTTGATTCTCATGACATCCATTGCATCCACTCCAACAAACTATTAATTGTCATTGATAATTGTATACATATACTTAAAGGATTCCATTTTGATTTTCCTTTTTTTTAAAAAAAAATGGGGCTGAGCAGAGGTGAAGCTGTCCTTTGATTTTTTTTGGTTAACAATCAGCAAGGTTTTAGTCCATACTCCATATATCATTGAAAAACAGATTGAAAAATTTGGTTGGCCCATATCTGTAACTACAAACTACAAAATAGACACCCAGACAAAAAAAGCCCATCAAGGAGCACACAAGCGCGCTACTAGATTTCAAGTGGTGGACCAGAAAAATGAACTCCTTATAGCCCAAATTGAGTATGTGTGTTTTATTTTTTTATTTTTTTTTATTATTATTATCCATTAAAGCTGACTCCTGCAATCAGCGCCTTCCAAGTAATTAATTTGGCAAATCCTAAACTCATCATCCATTGACTCTTTATATTCTTATCCAATAAAGGGCCCTTAAATTTACACAAACCTCCAACTTAGACATAATACTCTACATAATTATAAATAAAATTTTACACAAATTCCGTAAATAAATTTAGAAATAGATTCTTATGCCATGCAATCATAATAACAAAAGCTCATGCTTTCAATTTATTCCACACAATTATGATTAAAAATAATATGCAAAAATTTTTAAAAAAAAACTTCCAAAAATAAGTGCTACGTAAAACTAAGTTTTATAAATTGAATCCTTAATATTACTAACTAAAAATATAAAATTGCAAATATCCACACATCGCTAGAGTTAAAAGGCTAGTTATGAAATAAAATGTAAACTTTTTACACAGTTATTAAAGTGATCCTCTAAATCTTTTGGTTTTTATCATAATATTCTTACAAATATTGTTATATGATTAACTTTTTAAGTACTATTATGACTAAAAGATTTTTCTAACAATTGTCTTATCCTAAATTTGAACTTTAGTTTTGGGAGTATAATTTGCTTACAATGACACTTAATTTAATAGTGTTTTTGACATACCTTTTTCCTTTTTAGGGAAGGGAAAGGGTTGTTGGAGTATTTAGTCTTGGTTTAAAATCTTTGGCTAGTGATAAGTTTATATTGATGAGTCATCATGTAACACTTCCAAATAAACTCTTTGTAAATGGTTAGTGTTTTAGGAAAATTATTGTGTAAAATGTGTACTCCATTTAAACTTAAATGTAAGGTATTAATTCACATGGGCAAATAATGGGAAAAAACAATAAAATCATATTTTCCCTGTACAAGGAAGTGATTTGGGATTTTAAAAAAAATATTTTTTGATACAAGTCATATGACAACAGCTTGTTGGATACAAAAATAGATTGTTTGTTTGAAAAGCAATAAGAAAGAATTAATAGTGATAATTTGAAGTTGCACTTTTGCGTTGATTCATCTTATAATTATCTTTTTTTTTATTGCGATTAAGTGGTATTCAGGTCAATTTGTATGTATCTTAATTAATTTATCTCTCTATTTCGGTCAAAGACAAGTTATTCACATTGAAATCAGAGAATTCATAAAGAATTTTCTTTTGATACAAACCATAAGAGTGTTCATGACTCGTTTTGACTCAACGACTTGTCCTAATCTGAAGTTAATTAAGTTGAGTTTAGATTCTTAAATTTTGACCCGGCGTGTTTTCGAGTTAAGTTGAGTTCGAATCGCACTCCGAATTGACTTGTCCGACGATACAATATAATGTTTTAAAAATTATATATATTTTTATAATTAATGATAAAGTATAAAATTTTTATACATAAATTAATATTTTTTTACATAACATGATAATATTTTTGTATTAAAATAATTTATTTTATAATATATATTATAAAATATCCCTTAATTTTAATTTTATATTTATAAGATTTTATAAATTAACTACTCATAACATCTAATTTTATGCATTTGTATAAATATTAAGTTAATCTAATCTATACTCGATTATTTGTTAAATTATTATTGAATCGGATTCAAATCAAACTAAATCTAACCAAACCCATCTCTTAAACATTTTTATTAAATTAAAAAATTAACATAATTAAAATTTAAACTGAATGATTATCTACTGTCGCGGTTATGTTATATTCTTCCTGGCACTAGAGTTTTGACTACCAAAAAAAACAGAAAATTACTCTCTTATGACTTAACACTGATTTCTAAGGTAGGGGATTTTTTTTTTTCCTTCATAAATTTATATTGGAATATGCACAATCTATTATTGAATTGACCACGCAACGCGCGGATTTATATTTATTTATCTTTCCCATTTGGTGGTGTTGTGCTCAGTAGGGGGTTGTATCCCTCTGACGACACTCCTTATCTAAATTCCTAATATCCCCCCACCTTAGAGACCTCGTGGGTGACCCACGTGTATCACCTCAAGATTTGGCCTCTCCTATGTCTAATGGGGCCTAGTACCAAAAAAATGGTAATGGAAGAAAAAGGGCCCTATTGGAGGGGAACTACGTCAGAGCTTGTATTGGGTGGGAGCTTGAACGCATGCATTAGGCTTTCAGGGCCTCAAGCCCAATTATTCTTTGAGAACTGGGCTATATGGTGTAACCGTGTAAGTCGCAATTATTCTGAAGGTTTTTTGTTTTTTGTTTTTAAATTATTATTAAAGGTGAGAGGGGAGGGTTTAATTTGGTTGTTGGTACCTGAAAAACAGAGAAGAGAGAGAAGTGAAGAAGTGGATCATCGGGTAGGGTAATGGAAGACGGTGAGATAGAGGAGGGGTCAGTCCCTGCGGTAGACGAAGACGAACAAGCTTTTGCGCATTCCTCAGAGCAGTGCAAGCTGGAGGAATCACCATACGAAATGTTGCAAAACAGCAAGGCTTCCGTAGAGAAGATCGTCGGCGATATGCTGTCTATTAAGAGAGAGGGTAAACCCAAGTCACTCCTTCGAGACCTCGTCACTCAGATGTTCCTACACTTCATCACTCTCCGCCAGGTCCCTCCCTATCCACAACCACATCTTCTTCTGCTCTAGAGTCTAGGCTTTTATACTATTTCAAAATTAACAATGCGTTTGAATCGAAATATTCGATTTTCGAGTTCCTAACATGACAACAATTTTCAGGCAAATCGCTCTATCTTACTGGAGGAAGACCGTGTGAAAATGGAAACGGAACGTGCCAAGGCACCCGTAGACTTCACAACCCTGCAGCTTCACAACCTCATGTATGAGAAAAGTCACTATGTTAAAGCAATCAAGGCTTGCAAAGACTTCAAGTCCAAATATCCTGACATTGAGCTGGTGCCTGAGGAAGAATTTTTCCGTGATGCTCCCCAAGATATCAAGGACTCCGTTTTGTCAAATGACATTGCCCATAATCGCATGCTTAAGAGGCTCAATTTTGAGCTATTCCAGGTGAAAAAACCCTACCTACTGTATTTGACATTTTACAATTAGTTGGATTTTTAAAAATGATACAATAAAAAAACAACAATAAAATTTTGAGTTTTCTTGCGAATAGCAATAAATATGCTTATGATTCTTATTTGCAATTTTGTATCAGCGCAAAGAGCTCTGCAAGCTTCATGAGAAACTGGAACAACAAAAGAAGATCCTTTTGGAGACTATTGCAAACCGGAAGAAGTTCCTGACAAGTCTCCCTTCACATCTCAAGTCTCTTAAGAAAGCATCCTTGCCCGTACAAAACCAACTAGGAGTTCTGCATACTAAGAAACTAAAGCAACATCATTCAGCTGAGTTGCTTCCACCTGCTCTTTATGTGATTTACTCACAGCTGTTGGCTCAAAAGGAGGCCTTCGGAGAACCCATTGATCTGGAGATTATAGGAAGCCTGAAAGATGCTCAAGCTTTTGCTCGTCATCAAGCTCACAAGGACACTGGTAATTGAGAGTTGATATTGTCAATTTTAGTATTCTTTGGATGGAATCTATGTTATCAGTACTATTACAGCTGGAGGTGTATTGTATCATCTACTGACACAGGATGATAAACATTATATTTTTTATGATATGATTCAACATCAGGACAATGTTAGCTGCTGAAAATTATAAATAGTTTTAATTCTAACAACAGGATAACGACTAAAGGAAAGGACGTTTATTACTTTATTATCAGTATTGAAGTACTGCCATGAGTGCCATGTTTTTAATGGTCTTCAGCTCATGCTTCCTTGGCTTAATTAAATGGATGATTAAATATTTGCCAACCTTCTATGCATGTATCTCGCATGGCTTTGGAATTGCTTGAGCATATGAATATTTTAACCCTGAAGCCCTCTTCAAATTCATTTATGTTATTTTCTCCGATCCAAAATAGAAAATTTAGGGATTCACTATGATGTGGTTTTATTACTCAGGCATTTCCACCACCGTGGAGAGTTCCAACTTGGAAGATGATGCTCCTGATGAAGAAGAAGATGGTCAAAGACGGAGAAAAAGGCCAAGGAGGGTTCAAGGCAAGGAGAGTCTTGACCAGGCAGGAATATTTCAAGTTCACCCACTTAAAATCACTATCCATGTATATGATAACGAGGCTTCTGATCCTAAGTCAGCAAAACTCATTACTCTAAAGTTTGAGTACTTGGTGAAGTTGAATATTGTATGTGTTGGAACAGAAGGATCTAACGATGGTCCTGAGAATGACATCTTATGCAATTTATTCCCCAATGATACAGGACTCGAGCTTCCTCACCAGGTTTGGGTGTCTTCTTTACACATTATTGGCATGTTCTTCATTTTTCTATCTGCATCTTTCATTTATTCCTCTCCCTTTATATTTATATGCCATTTCTTTTTATTTGAATGATGATGCAGTCGGCCAAACTCTTTGTCGGGGATGCTATAATGTTCAATGGTCAAAGAACTTCACGTCCTTATAAATGGGCTCAACACCTGGCAGGAGTTGATTTCTTGCCAGAGGTGTCTCCCTTGCTTCTTACTGGTCGCGAAACTTCAGACAACAGTGGAACAGCCAAGAGTGAAGATGTTATATCTGGTCTTTCATTATATCGCCAGCAGAACCGAGTACAGACTGTTCTGCAGAGAATTCGCTCAAGGAGAAAAGCTCAGTTGGCTCTTCTGTGAGTCGCCGCTCTACTATGATTACAGTTTTAGAATATGAAGGACCTTTCTTTTTATTCAATGAAGATAAATATCATAATTTGATCAACTAAAAGTTTGCTTTTGGGCTTTGCCTTGGTTGTTTTGGTGTGACTGACATCTTAATATTGTTTCTTTGTCTCCCTCCCTGTTGTGAACTTGTAGTGTGTATCCTGTGTATAAGATTAGTGTTTTCAGTCCATTTAGTGAAATTCCATTCTATTTTTGAGGATCTCCGGTTATGTTGCTTATTGATCTGGTTGGGCATGCCTAAGTTAAAATTTGTGGAATTCCTTCACTGGCTTACAGGGAACAGCTAGAATCTCTTACAAAGCTTGAGTGGCCTCTTCTGTCCTGCAAAAGTGTTCCATGGGCTTTGCACACTCCTTTGTGCAATTTGGATGGTTGGTCAGCTATAAGAGCTCTACCCGTACCTAGCGAGGCTTCATGTCTGGCTGTCATAGATAAAGAGGAGCATGTTCAGGAACCAATGGATGTTGATGTAATTGAACGTTCTGGTGCCACAAAGGAAGAACTGGAGAGTATAACGGAAGATGGGGAGCTTCCAACTTTGCTTCCTAACATGTCTAAGTTTGACCACTCCAAGCAACTGAGCTTAATTTCAAAAAGTATTACTCCTCCGCTCAATAAAGTTAGATCACAAAGTTTCAAAAAATTTGATGATAATTCTGATTTCTTGCTGGATACTGAAAGTGATCTTGATGAGCCGGCACAAATTGAACGAGAAGATGAAAATATAGTATCCAATTACTGTGCCAAAAAGTCTGTCTCGTGGATGGATTATGGGGTCAAGGAATTTTCCCTTGTTTTAAGCAGAAAAATCAGTGCAGATGAGAGGAATGTGAATTTAGAGGCCAAGGTAAACAAATATCCCCTTTTATCTACTGAATTACAATTCAGGGATCAATTGGCATTTCCACCTAGATTTTTATTTTTTGACAGATCAAGATCAGTATGGAATATCCTCTAAGGCCTCCTCTTTTTGCATTGAGTCTTTGCTGCATATCTTCTGGGGAAAGGCATTATGAGAATGATGGATTGGAGTGGTACAATGAACTTCGTGCTATGGAAGCGGAGGTGAGTAACTGGTGCCTCAAGATGTTACGGCAGTAAAATCACTAAACAGTATCTTGTGGATTTGATTGTTTGAGGAATGGGAACCACGGGATGATAATGCATAGCAATAATTTAGCTTAGAATAACAGGTCACTGTATATCCGAGTGTTTCCTATTTTCTTGATTTCTTTTATCTCTCCTACTCATGTTAACTATCTATGCTTCCCTTTCCGAATTGTAGGTCAATCTTCACATGCTAAAGATGCTGCCTAACGATCAACAAAACCATGTATTGGCTCATCAAGTGCGTTGTCTTGCCATGTTGTTTGACTATTATTTGGATGAGGCATCACCATCATCTGAAAGGACAAATTGTACTTCTGTGGTTGATGTTGGCTTATGCAAGCCTGTTAGTGGTAGGTTCCTAGCTAGATCTTTTAGAGGAAGGGATCGCAGGAAGATGATCTCCTGGAAGGACATGAAATTCACTTCCAGCTGTCCCTAGTGGTGGTAGGTTCCTGGCTAGATCTTTTAGAGGAAGGGATCGCAGGAAGATGGTGTCCTGCAAAAGACGTGAAATTCACTTCCAGTTGTCCTTGGTAGTAGTGCTCAAGCTCTGGAGGTGACAAATGGATGCTATAGAATATGGTGCTTATCTTGACTATTGTATTGACAAGGAAATTGTACTTCTGTAATATGCATTCAGCCAACGATGGGACATCATTGTAATTGACTTTACAACCGAGAAAAAAAAAAAACTGGCTGAGATACTATGGTAGATTTTGAAGGGATCGTTTCAGCCGTTGATTATTTGTTATTCTGATTTGATGGCAGGTAAGTGCAGTTACACGGGTTTGAGTATATGAGTAGCCATCATGGGTGGAATTTTCTAAGGATTATACTTTACTGAGGTCTCCTCTTCGGGATTATGGCTGTGGTACCTCTTTTTTTTTTTTTTTGGTTGGGGGGGGGGGGGGGGTGGTGGAGTTACAGGCTGTAGTACTTTTTTATTGGTTATCCTTGATTATCCCTTCAGAATCCGAGATTCCCAGGCAAAGGTGAGAATTTTGCCTGCCACTGGAATTTTATAGAAAGGAGGGTATTACTTGTATTGAATGTGATATTCTTTAATTGTAATACATCTTTCTGTGTTAGTATTTCCTTGTAGATAATTTATTTTTCAAGAGCCCATGACTTGAGTTAGATTGTAGTCTAAAGCGTGAGTAATTGCCTGGTGAGTCCAAGCTTGCTATATCACTCAATTCAGCCATAAAACATTTATTATATTGAGTTTACGCGTACAATGTTAGTATGTAATACGCACCTTAATATCTTATTGGAACATATTAAAAAAATCTGAATTTCTGACTCATGTATTTTTTGGGATTTGGTTACCGCCACGTGTGGTACATGTTTGTATGCCAATCTCAAGAATATTGCAGTTTAGAACTTTGCCCAAGTGGCTTACATAACAGATCCACTTGGTGATCATGTGATACACACACCCTCCACGAAAATTGAAAAGAAGGCTGAGAGTCTGAATGAATGTGTACTAATGCCGAGGAAGCTAGATATACTATCTGAACTCTCAATGCTTATTGACGAAATATTTGATTACTTGGTCACGTATTGATGCAAATGGCAAAATGGGCGGTCGTCTCATAAGTCATATAACTCCAATGGTCGAAACTCTTATGCATAGTGCAAGAAAGAAAAGTGCATACTTTGGATACAAACACTTCAACCTCTCACCGAATCAAATTCTGCAGAAGTGCTACTGCACAGGAAGCCTGTCTAACACTTGCCAAAAAAAAAAACAAAAACAGAAAAAGAAAAAGAAGGCTGCTAACATGGTATTGGACCCCTACTGGAGCATATTTTCATGGTATTGTGTTTACCCTTCCTAACATGGTGCTCAAAAGAGAAGCAAGGCATCATACTTTGAAGTGCTAATCTAAAAACTACAAGAGCCTCAATCTACAGCAAAATACGATTTTATATGTATATACATAGATTTTAACGGTGGAATCATAATCCAATCTTCACTCTACCATGGACCAGTTAGTGTTCGTCTTAAGCGTCTTCTCTTGACTTCTTGATGCAAATTCATCATTTCCATAACCTGTGACATTACCAAATGCCAGACAATTCAGTATTAAGGTGGCATCAATTAGTAAACCCTTACATGAAATACTTTGAACCTGTTATTAAGGGAAGCCAAGAGAGAGTGAGTTTTGAAATTAGTCGAAATTAGTCCTAGCATATTACCGTAACAACTGGTGCAGGCTATAAATTTGAAGTAGCCTGCACTTCAAGTATCACAATTTTTGACAGGAAGAATAGAGCATTACAGCAGGTTTGTATTTAAAGAAGCAACACTAGTAAAGCAACAGTTTCCATTAGCAGAAAACTTCATGCAATCTTCCTTAATTACATCTAATGCATTTTAATGTAAGTAGTGGATTTCACACATCCTATTTTTCTGCTTCACATGATTATGAACGAGTGCAAATAGTCCTAACATATTTGTACACAACAAAGTAGATACGAAAATATTCATCAAAAAAGAGTTTGCCAATATCACATGCTAGTTCATAATCACTCATACAGAAAGAATTCCAAATTGGAAAAGGAGAAGTAACAGGCTAATATGATGAACAATTAGAATTATGTGATATTTGGCTAAAATATGAAATATAAAAACACGATTACATGCATCTGTGCAACATGATTACTTGTCGAACAGGGGTTTCAGTTAAGTAACATGATATTAAATTAAAACATATTTCTTACTAGCTTCAACTAAAATGATCTTCAGATCAATTTAAAAACTATCAAGGAAATATATGACAGAAGAACAAACAGTCACGAGAGAAAACTAATAGACAAAGGCACGTAACTAGAGAAAAGCATTACATAGGCCATCCTCACAGAAAATACATCAAATGATGTATTAATCAAATTAAAAATGAATTTAAACACTTATTTTAATAAGTGATGGCATGACATAATTAACGGAAGAACCTAAATTAGGTGGTAGTTTAAAGCAGGTATATCATCATATCAACGTTTTGCACCAAAGCAACTTTCTAATTAATCATATGTTGATCATGACAAGTACACCAACTTATGCTGATTAACATAGCTTGTGACCAAACATTGTCTTCCCAAAGAACTTTGCCAATTCCCTCATTGGTTGGAGTATATTTTATGTAGCAAAATTGCTCTTAGTCGAGGATTAACAATATAGTATGTTATATGTAAAAAGCTAAAACCATGATACATGATATCTTGACCAAAATTAGTCATGAAATGGGGCATAAGGTCATGGCTCTCAATCCTACGAAAAGTTGTGACTTTTATAGTTAAGGTCAATACAAATACATGCAATGACTGAAAATAGAAAGGAGGGAAAAGAACCCAGCATAAGAAAGAAAATAAACCAAAGCCCAACTTACTTGATTTTTCTGAGTTTCCATGATTTCTGCCTGCAGTATCCAAAAAATTGTAGTTTAGGGAAAATTTTAATGTAAGTGATCTTAAGCCATAATTCATGCGCATGTGCATGCCTGCATCAGTATGTGACATACCCAAAATTACCTGCTTTTTCTTAAGTTCTTGGTTCTCCTCTTTTAACTTTGCAACTTCTGCTTCCAATTCCATGGTATAAGCCTGAAATAAGTGAAAATAAAAATGTGAGACTGAACATACAGTAGATATCTTGATACATCTCACAGAGTTTCCATCTACACTTCCTTCCCACATTATTTATTTTTCTCCCCACTAAAATCCACTTACAGGCGAAACATATTTACTTATTAAATGCTTCCATGGATTTTATGATGATGCAACTGTTAGTTATGTTCCCTAAATCAGCTGTTCCATTACCTTGTAATAACCTGGATCTTTACAACTTCTCATGACTGTAACTTCTCAAAATCTTTCACCTTTCATCAGATCAGATCGCTATCATATTACCATTCTGCTGCATAATCTTTCATGGTATACAGCATGTTCACAGAGGATAAAAGCAGAATGTCAATGGCTTGGTAGTATTACTATTAGTAAAGCAATAACATGACGCAAATTGTCATCATATTCTCTTTTTAATTTTTGAAATCATTGCATATGTCACTGAACCCTATTAATAGTAAATTATCTAGTATATTTTCATCATAAAGGTTACAGAAACTCTACTCTCATTTCTGTTATTGGAAGTAAAATCTACAGTCTGCAGTGGCAGACATTTGATTGTCACAGACCAGTAGATCGAGGTTGCGGTACTAAAGATACAAGTCCGAGTTTTCAACCACTTTGGCAACATGGGGACTAATACAAGGTAAAAGCAGATTTACCAATCATTTGATTTTCTTATATTTTAACATAGAGAAATTAAATGTGTTTTCTTGCAAGTTGCATCCAAGTAAGTGTTCACTTAAATAAGAAAATACAGAGAGCTCTGATTGCTAAATTTAGAATAATAATGACAATCACAAATAACAAGGTTGTAGAACAAAAAATCACCTGCTTGCGAGCCCTTGACCTAGCAGCTGACTCTCTATTCTTTATCATCCTTCTCTGCCTCCTCTCAATTACCTTCTCCACGGCTCCACCAGTCTTCCTCCCTCGCAGACCACCATTAAAGACATAAGGAACCGGTGATACCGAAGAAGTATCAACATTGCTCTTTCCAATTTTATCGTTCGATATATGGCTAGCAGGTGAACCAGTAGCAACCAAACCAACCATACCAATCCCTCCACCTTGCACAAGATTACCATTCAGGCCCTGATCAGCAGAAAGTCCCACAATTCCACCCCTGATTCCTTGATTACTCGCCAGTGGCATCTGAGTTGCATAACTCATAGCAGCCTGTTTAGGAAATATCTGCTGCTGTTGCTGTTGCTGTTGCTGCTGCCGAGACTGTGAATTCTGCTGCATCTGTTGCTGATTCGATGATCGAACACCGTTAACATTCAAGGGCAAGTTAGCAGGAGAATGAAGACCCACCAGTGGATCATTATTCACAGGAATCCTGTTACCCATCAATCCGGCAACCTTGTTCAACTGCTGATACCCCATTCCAAAACCACCAAAAACTCCATCGTTTGGTTTTCCACCCAATTGAGCATCTTCTCTCACAACACCAGCTCTCACCAAGAACTCCTCCAACGTCATCTCTCCCAACGTTGGCTGCCTCTGCGTCTGCGCCAAATTGGGACCTCCGGTACCGGTATTGGAACCGCTACCGTAATCCTTGGAAATATCTTTCCAAACCTCGTCCACTGTCTTCTGGCTAAGGGTCCGCGGCAGCGTCAACGAGCCTTGCCTCTGCAAATGGGTAACACCACCACCACCACCGCCACCACCGCCACTACCGGTACCCTGTTCGCCGGCGCTGGTGGATGCCATTGTTTGAACATCTTCGGCGGTCCAAATGTTCTTTACCAACTCGTCCATGTTCATCGACCCAAAGTCCTTCCCTGAACCTCCCATCGTGCTCACGAACTCGTCGAACGTCAGCGAGTACACCGACGATTGCCGTGCCAGGGAGAAATTCCCTGGCGGCCTGCCGCCGCCGTTACCGGCGGCTCCAGGGTCGTTTCCGAAGCTCTTGAAGTTCATGTTGTAGTGAAATCTGAAGGAAACACAATCAGAAGCTGATCCGAGATTACATTAGAATACACTATCCCAATCTGCAACGGGGCACAAATCTGAATTCCATAGCCTCAAAATTCAAACTTTGGAACATAAATTAACAAAAATCCGATTTTTAATTCTCTATAAAGTCACAAACAAATGGGGAAATGATTACCTATTCATTATATTATAAAATATTTACATCGAAATTTTAAATTAAAAAAAAAAACAAAGAGGAGAGCTAAGCTAAGCTATGCTGAGGTTGCATGAATAATCAAGTAGAAAAAAAAAAAAAGGTGCAATCTGTGAGTGAGGTACACTTGGACTGTATCATAAACTTGACATTTTCTTCTTCCAACTAATTTCTATAGTGCTTGTATATGTAGAAATTCTGATTCCCTTAGCATGCAACATCCTAGCTAACATGATTCAAGATCCTAGTTAAAATTGCCCCGATTCCAACTCTGTTATAATAAAAGGCAGAGCTAACGTTCACACTGAAGACAAATACTGTTTTTTTTTTCCGCTTTAAGAATAAAACTAGAATGACAATTAAACAACAAAAATAGGAAGAAAAAACGATTCAAAACGGCAAAAACAATTTGAAAAAACGATTCAAAACGGCAAAAACAATTTGAAGAGGAATCTAAAGAAAGAAAGGAGGGATTAAAGAGCAGAAAAGGGAGTGCATTGATTTACCTGCGCTTTCTTTTTTTGTTTGTTTTTTTATGTTTTATTTATTGGGTATTCCTGATTTGGTATGTTTTTGGAAACTTTGGTTTCTGGTGGTGGGTTGGTTTTGGTTGGCTGCGCCCTCCTCCCTCGGTTACAAGGTCTCGGTGGATGCGCCAAGTGTCCAATGTCTGCTCACCCTACTTTTTCGTTTAACCTTTTTCAATACATTAACTGAGGAGACGGTAGGAGACGCTTGAGTTGTGAACTTGTGATTGCTTTGACAAAATATTTTTTTATCTTCTTTTCATATTTTAAAATTTTATAAAATATATTCAATTGATATAGTTGTTTATTTTAATCATACAGTTGCCATCATATTTTTTACATATTCTTTTAAACGATTATTTTTGTTTTTAGCTTTTTCTTATTATAAATAGTATATATATATATTTTGCTATTTTTTCTTTCTTATTATAAATAGTATATATATATATATTTTTATATTTTTTTAATATTATTTATTATATATATTTTTTATTTATTTTTTTTTTGGTTACTTTTAAAATAAATGTTAATAATTACTACTGCTTTTTAAAAAAATATGAATATTTTTCTTTTGGTTTTTTAAGAACTAAAAATATTTTTACTAATCTAATCAAACACGTTTTCATGTCTATTTTCTGTTTTTGCTGAAAATAAAAACTAAAAAAAAAAACACACAAGCAACATGCTCTTGAGATTTAAAATTTTAATCTTATCATTATGCATAAACATATAGTATTACTTGCATTTGAATCTTGAAATACTTTATTAATTTACAATTTTATACTCTTATAATAAATCCTTACTAAAATTGACAATTTATTTTCATCTCATAATGGATAGAATATACTTTCACTTTAAACTTTCTGTCTAAAAAACATTATATTATCAAGGAGTAATATATAATATTAGGAGAAAGACAAAATAATTGAAAGTAGGACATTGCCGACTTGGAGACGTGTACCAATAAAAAAGTATTGGAGGGGTGTGATGTGACAGCAGCCAATAACGTTGTGCTTTCTGGGAGAATCAGAACCGTACACGTTTCTGTTAAGGAATGGTCAGCAATTCCTGCTTCATTCATTAATATGCCCTTCCACTCAATTTTGAAAAAAAAAAAGATAAAAAATTGAAAAGTTGGGTAAGGGCCGTAAGGGTAAAGGCCATGCACATGTTGGTCCAAATGCCCATGTGAACATAATAACAAGATACAAATTTGAAAAGTTGGGTAAGGTCATAAGGGTAAGTTTTTTTTTTTAACAAATATTTTTTTATTTAAAAAAAATCACATAAAAAAGGCAAAAGGATAAAAGAGACTGAATGTTAAACTTAAGGACCGACATGAAAGATTGATATTTTATCATATGTTATTATGTTATGAGTTTTGTTATATCTTTTTATAAATTTTTTTAATAATTTTTTTAATATTTAAAAAATATTAAATAAAAAATAAATATATTTAATGTTTTAAAATATAAAAAATATTTAATATTTTTTTATTTAATAATTAAAAAATTAGTAGAAAAATTAAATAAGAAGATTTAGAATTATTCTTATGTTATATTTAAATGCTTTAATAATTTAATAATGATATTTTCATCATATTTTTTTCATATTATTTTTTATACTATTTTTTATATAATTAATTAAATTATTTTTTTATAATTTTTTTCACTTAATTATAATTATTAAAAAATATAATAAAAAATAATATAAGATAAAAATTATGGTAAAATAATCATTTTTCTTAATAATTTTGCCCACTATATATATATATATATATATATATATATATAATGAGGATATATGAATTTCGAACTTCTGCAATTAATTTCTTCAGGTCAAATGATTTTTAGTTGAAATGCTTCAATTCTGAAGATGACATATGGATCCGGAATTACGTGTCGATTAGATTTGCCTATTAATATTATCTTTGTGATTAGACGTAGATCCAATCCAAACTTGAGAATAAAATGAAAAATGAATGGGCAACTATCAATTAGTGCAACGGTTTCTGCATTGGATTTGGCTTCCACGCCACTCTATCCTGCAAATTTGTTGGGGGAGGTCTTCATTTATGTACCTTCTCCCAGTCCCAGTACATGCTGATCCTGATCCTGAACAATCCAGTGTCGTTCCCCACGCTTGCCTACTCCTCCCTATCCTTTTTGTACTGAATTAGTTTTAACGTTACAAACATTAATTATTATCAAAAGTGAGGAATGGCCACACAGTGTCCGATTTATTAAGTAATGATGTTTCTATTTTTGCTTTCATTTATTAAATAAACAACAATACGATTTGTTTAATATTATTGACCAGCAAATCAGCGATATTGTGCTTGTTTTCAACTTAGGCAATAGGCTCTGCTGGGCATCCTGCGGTAAATTTTGTGCCGCTGTTCCTTTTTATTGGCACAGTATACATACTTTTTTATTGGCACAGTGTGCCGCTGTTCCTAATTCAGCTGCAAATATTACTGAAAACAAAATTATTTAATATTAAAGAGGTTGGTTTTCGGACGTTTTTGTTCTCACGTCCCCAACCTGGCATCAGTTTTCCTGAAAACCAAGCACTGTCATAATAATATAATAATGCAATTAAAGGCATAAAGGACTTACAGTAATCAAACCATTAGTGATTACAGTTTGCTCTCAGTTTTCAGGATGTGCCATGCTAAATTAACCAACCCAAATCAACATAAGAGATTTCTTTCTAGCCTAGAAAGACTTAGGGTAGCCCTGTAGCTCAGTGTTAATAATAATAATAATAATAATTTATATTTAACTACATAGCCACGCCAAAGCGTATCCAGCAGATAGCACGAAGGTCGCGTCGTTTTCAACCGAAGCCGACAAAAGAGAAAAAAGTTTGTAATTTGTAGTAATCTTTATCTTTATCTTCTGAAAAATAAGATGCATTTATAATTTTTTTTTGGTCAACTTATAATCTTCAAATTTAGGTATTGGATGCCTATAGATAGTGGGGTTTTGCTTCACAAATGGTTGAAGCCGCCTTTGCAAAAAGACAAGTACCTTGGCTATTTCCGCGTGACTAAGGGCACTAACAATATTAGGCTTCCGGCATGCAGTGGGGTTAACTATGATTGACTTGTGGTCTGAAACTCAATTTTGTATCAGAATGTTAGTTCAGTGAGTTGAGTGAGTTTAAAAATATTTTTAAATTTGACTTATTTATTATAACAATGAATTGAGTTGAGTTTAATTTTGTAGTAGAAATGTCCGTTGAATGAATTGAGTTAATTTAAAAGTATTTTTAAATTCGACTTATTTATAGAACAATAAATTAAGTTGAATTGATAAAATTTTTTCACTCAATTAAATTCAATCTAATTTATTAAAAAATGAGTTGAATTGAGTCGAATATATGAGTCTAACATATTTTTAAAAAATTATAAAAAATTTAAAATACAAAATTTAATAAATTAATTGTATAAATTTTAATTTTAAATATAATATATTTTAAACTAATAAATTAATATTATAAGTCTTAATCTCAAATATAATAAGTCTTAATATAATAAATTAATATCATAAATCTCAATCGACTTTACTTAAATATAATAGGTCTTAATATCAAATAAATTAAATATCATAAGTCAATAAATGTATAACAAATTAACGATTAACAAGTTTGACTAAGTTTTGAATAAATTAAACAAAACTAGTCATAACTCAAACAACAAATTAGTGTAATCAATCGAAGTCAGTACATCATGTATGTCATATATATTAACATAATCATAAAATTTTTTTTTTTATATATACCCTTTATCATTTAAAATTTATTTATTAAAAAAATACAAGTGAATTGGGTTTTTACAGTTAAAACCCACACACTATCAATTAAAATATTTTTTAACTTAACCTAAAAATCTAATTTAACTTATATTTTATAAATTAAACTAAATCAAAATTCACAAATTTATGAATTAACTGAGACACTCACACTCAAATCACAAGGCTACATGAAAATTGAAAAGCAAATCAAAACAAAACAATAAACCAAGACAGTATTAAATTTATAAGAAATATCCACTCTCTATATGATTTTTTATAATATTCATAAATTTAAAATATATTGCTGATAACACAAATTAAAATTATTTACATTCATTCTTCTAATAAATTATGCTTTTATGTACCAAAAAAAATTATGCTTTAAAAATGATATATAATGAAAATATTTTTAAATAGATAAAAATTTAACACGTTAAATTTATATATATTTATAAAAAATTAGAAAGAAAAAATTATTTTTTATAATGAATAACTTTAGTAAGTTTTATCTATTTTTTTTAATTTTTTATAAATATATACAAATTTGATATGTTAAATTTATACTCACTTAAAAATATTTTTATATAATGTTGCAATCTGTCCCCATCATTCTATTTTTATGTTGAATTGGGAACGGGTTCCTTGACATCTATCGGTTCTTCCATCATCACCTAGGCTGAGAACCTGCACGCTACAGAGGAAACAGAGGATTGTTCTATTCCCACAGCGACTCCTTTATTTATTTAATTTGTATACTTTCATATTTTTTAATTCATTCATAAATTTATTTTATATATCACATAAAAATTATAATCACACATAATTAAATTTATTTTTTTAACATAAATATATAATATAGGTACAATGTACATATTTTAATCCACTAAAAACATTTTCCATTCCCACAGAATATCTTTTGAAGATGGGTATTAATTATTTGTTTTGGCAGTGAATTTCAAGTGTGTGAGACTGAGGCACACTCATGTTGAAGTTGAAGTATTTGTTTATTTGTAGTAATAAATTAAATATTTTGTATCTAATTTTTATATATATATATTAATGTGAAAAAATATTAAATTATTTTATATATGATTATAATATTTTTATGAGATATAAAATAAATTTATAAATAAATTAAAAAATAATTAAACATTTAAAAATTAAATAAATAACGAGACTGTACTAATACTTTTCGTTTAGTTTAAGAGAAAATGAGAAAAAAAAATAGGAGAGGAGAAAATGAGCTAATTTTGATAACTTCCCTTGTTTGGATGAGAAAAGAAAACTGAGAAGAAAGAAAAAATAAGTCATGGGCCTCACTCAAAAATTTTCTACTCAGATGAACGAAGAAAATGATCAAATGATGAAATACTTTTATAAAATTAAAACTCAACCCATAGTGTTTTCTTCTACCAAGAACAACACAGACACAAAGACACATCTGACTAAGTGGGTAGAGAAACTCTAGGTTCGTGGCAAAAATAGAAGCGGTGAGCAGCGGCTTTTGAATCCTCATCATGGGTGGGAATGAGAAAACAAGGGAATGGGAAATGGTAAATAAGAGGGGGTGGGACCGTGGGGGATGAAGAAGGACAAAGAAGTTTTGGGGGATGGGTGCTGGGGAATGGGAAAACAAGGGAATGAGAAAGGGTAAATGGGAGGAGTGGGGTCGTGAGAAATGCTAAGGAGAGATTAAAAATAAAATAAAAGGGAGAGAGTTTTTTTATAAATATATGATAAAATTTGTTTTATTTATTAAATATATTAAATTAAATTATTATACAAATATTATAGATTATGATTTTTTTATTGAATAAAATTTTAAATCAAATTGTATAATTTAGATGCTTATAACATAAAACTTTGTAAGTGAGTTTTTTATGTGGGACTTTGTAATTAATATTTATTATAAATTAGAAATTAATTTATGTAATTTATAAAAAAATCTAGTTATAAGTATAAAATAAAAATAATATATATTTGTATCTCATTAATAATAAGAGTATATATGTAATTTTATATAACTACAATTTTTTATTTTACTTTCTTTTTTTAATTTTTATTTTCTTTTTCTTCATTTTCTCTTCATCTAAACAATAATATATATATATATATATATATATATATATATATATATATATATATTTCTCTTTATTTTTTCTCCTCTTATTTTATCTTTTTTATTTTCCCTCTCCATCCAAACAGAGCTTATAGTGAGACAAATTGTTTTCCAGTTGAATACCACTAAAGTTCAGTGCACGATGTCAGATTTCATATTTTAATTAGTTTGGATATTCATATTTTTTTTATTAAAAAAATTGATATTAATTTTTTTCCATAAAGTTCAATATTTACGTTTAATCTATTTCTCATATCGCTTGTATTGAAAAAGTGTGACAGGTGATCTGATCTCACAACTCACATCAAATCAAATTAATTTTGTCGTTTAAGGGAGCAAAGTAGAGTATTCTGCATCAAATTTCTTGGTCATTAAGCTACCCACTATGGAAAGGTCCAAATTTGTTAGTACACCTCAACACTTTTTCCACCAATGGAGAGAAAAGACAAGAACTCGACTAGATCTACATGAACATAACAGGTGTCTCAAAGAGAAGGGAGAGGCAGGCACTGTCAAATACAGTCCATTTCCATTACCATTTCCTTTCACAAACTTATAATATTAAGTAGATGCACAAATTGGGAGCACCACACACGTGTCCAAGTCCAAAGTGTCCAACCCACACACCTCGCTAACTGAGCCTAAAAGTGCGCGCCACATGTAATCCAAAGCCATCGAACCTCTCCGTACTAATAAATTTAGAAATACAACCTTTCCGTTTCTCTTCATTGTGAACATCAGCACATCATCAGTTGAGTACCGTTATATTTTGTATATTAATTGAATAAAATGCTGAGTGGGTTAGAAAGTTTGAGGACCAATGAGGAGCTGACATTTCCGTTTCACAGATTTTGAGTTTGGGCATTAATTAATTTATCCAAAACACAAAAAAAGTTTCAGCAGGAAGCCGATGATAACATGAGACCAAAGCACATCAATGGTGAGATGATGAGAACTACCTTACAGAATGTCAGAAATTCGGCCTACCACAGGTCTACGGGTTCTTCTGCAGGAAAGTATAACCTTTTCAACAAATTTACCTGTAATTATTTCAACTGAGATTAATCGAAATATTCGCGTGAAAGGTTAAGATTTTATTCTCTTTGCAAGTAATTCTCCATTATATATAATATATAAATATCACACTATAAACCATCAAGCTTATGACATGTTATAGCCTTAAAATAAGATAACATCCCCTCTCCTTAATTTTTTTTGTTTATCAAATAAAAGAAGTATGATATAATTTAGAACATTGCAACCCCCTTCCTCTCCTTAATACCAATTAACTAAAACCATTTCAGAGAAAAAATATTCTTTCCACAGCATCAAGTCATCAATACCTGGGAAATAGTAATGGTATGTAAATAAAGCAAACTTCAGAATTGAACTTCAATAAATTCAAATTGAACATTAATTGAACTGAAAGGAACATTATCATCAAGGTTTGTATACATAATCTATATTCCCATACTTTTAAATCACTACGAACATTGTCAATAATAGAATGGAGTCATCTTCCAGCATTGATGGCAATCTTTTGTAGTGAGTCACTAAATGGCACATACTAGCCACTCTTCTGAACACCAGAAATTTCTCTATTCCTTTTCTTCAGCAGACCAGTGAAATGGCATGCTACCAGCAATAAAGTAAAGAACACGAAAAATCAAAAGGGACAAAAAAAAAAGTGAATTCTAATATAGAATGGTACAACCAGCAAAAGGCAGTGCTAACTTTACAAACTACGACTGCGCTTCCTGAAATGTCTGAGAATGAAACTGTCTGCATATAATGGATAATTCTTTCTGATCAAACCCTTTATGCATTTCCAATATGAGAAGTCAACTAGCTCTCCATCTTTCCGTACTATGAACAAACACCTAGAGCGTTCAAAATTAGGATGATATCCAATCTGCCAAGGAAAAAAGAACAATAATCTTTTCAGCAAGAATTATAGTCATCCAAGAAAAATCAGACTGGATAGAATTTAATAGACAATGAGTGCATTAAATACTTATTTCATTAAAAAAAAATAAGGCCTAGCGTTGGAATGTAATAAAACACAGTTAGAGATCAGAAGTCAATATTTGCACTGCTCTTTCTTTAGCCTAACAAGGGAAAAGTGGGATCCAATCATGTTAAATCCTTTTCAGCAGCTAAGACAGTAACACATGAAGGTAACACCGTGGCCAAAAGCCGTATTTGGCTAGCTGCAAAAGACTTTACAGGTGTATAACATTACATGACTAAATGCATTTATTATGTGAATTCATAACTACAATGGGACGAGAAAAAGATCAAGTAAAGTAGTTGGATTTGGAACATCAAATGAATTGATCTACTAGAAAGGGCAAAATGAAGACAACTTCATGATTAAGATCCTCAAAGAACCTATTTGTACCAGAGACTCAAGAAATTGCAAAGCTGAGCAACATACAAGATTATTTAAGTTCAGTTTATAGCAAATCAGATGGTGTAAGAACTGCCCAATTAGGTTACTATTATTAAGGAATAGGGTCCTCTAAAGTGCAAGGTGCATTTTGCTAAGTGAAGTGTGGAGTGGATCACCGTTGATGAACAAATCAATGGCTTAGATTTTTATAAAATAAATGCAATCAGATAGCATTCTATGAATTAACAAAAACTAACTCCCATGATTTCCTCATCAATAGCTACCCACTTGCACTTTAATCAGTAAAGTGCACCCTGCACTTTAGAGGAGACTAATCCTATTATTATTAGTGGGTCAGGTCCTTCTATGGAGCCATTATAATTTTAAGATGGATGAAGGGTAAAATCTTTGCAGTAGGTAACAACTGACGTCATGGTCATACATCCAATAGATTTCTAAACCTAAAAAATTTATAACTACTGGATTCAACAAAAAAAGAATTAGTAATATTCGGAAAAGCCTTTTGTCAACAAAAGTAGTGCACATGGTATGTGTGTGTATATGAGAGAGAGAGAGATACCGTGATATAATCAATTCCACATCCCATCTTTTTCTCAAATTCTGGATGAAAGGGAAGAAGCTTCTCAAGAATGGTTTTCTCATGCTCTGGACTTAGTCTATCTCCACTTTCATATCTAGGACACGAATTCACAGCAAGGTATTATTATAATTTCCAAGAGGAATGAAAACAGAAAATGCACATACATGAAAGTAATTATCAATTTTGTTTTCATCACAAGTATCAGATGCTTTTTGCGTAAGTAGACTGATTACTAGTAAGTTACCTTGGTTTTAGTCCCCTCTTCCCCATCTCCAATGAAATGGGGGGCAATCAAACCTCCATGTAACCATGGATAAAGGATTGCCTAAATTGCCCGTGCAATTGCCTAGTGCCATGGCAATGGGGTTTGGACCAATAAAACCCCTCTTGCCTTGCCCGTTTCATGTCGCCTAGGTATTACGTGCACAACATGGGCAATATTGAAAATGGCAGAGAACTTAAAACCCAACCTCAAAATTTAGGCCAAATGAAACAGTGTCTCATTTGCACTTAGGGTATGTTTGGATGGAGGAGTTTGGAAGGAAAGGAAAGGGAAGGGAAATTTTTCATTTTAAGTAAACATTCTCCTTATTTGAGAATTTTTTAAAATGAGAAATTATCATGTAGCCTGCCAATCATCCCTTATTCATTTTTCAAAAGATTTTAACAACAACAATAACAAATCCTTTTACCACTAGGTGAGGTCGATTACATTGATTAAACAACGCTATTGTCTTCTATCGTAAATTTCAAAATTCTCTAAATTTAAAAATGAAAAATCAACCCTTCCCTCCCTTCCCCTCCAAATTTCTCCACCCAAACATACCCTTAGGAGAACACAATGTCAGTAGGCTTTCACCAAAGAGAGGGCATTTCCAGCATCCCTTATTCCCTTATCCAAGTACTCTCTCTCTCTCTCTTCTTGCTTTTGTTGTTTGTAGTAATATTGTTTATGCACAGATCTCTAGATGTATGCAGTAATGTGTCTCATCAGTCCACACACCAGATTTAAATGCAAAAGGTAACAAAGAATTTAAGTTTTGGAATGAAACTGGAGATTCCCTAACTCATGACACTCCCAACTTGCTTACCATGTCTTGTATATTTAGCTTAATGTATTGTCATATTTTTATCATTCTCTCTCAATATATCATATTCCAGGAAGTGAGTAATAAGAAACTTAAGTACCAGTTATTGACATTTTTATTGTTGACTAATTTATTGATGATTTAAGTGTTTAGTGTTATGTTTTGAGCTTGATACATTTGAACATTAGAGTGAGAATGAGTTATGTGTTAAGCATGAGTTAGGTTGTCTAAGTTGTCTTATATATTAGTTGTTTCATTTGCATAACACTCTCATTCTAGAATATATTAAATATATGCAATAGGATGTGGCTGTGCTTGAATTGCCCTGTGCAATGCGCAACGGTGCCACAAATCCTTGGTTCAATAGTGCATGATGCGCAATAGATAACACACTTAAGAGAGAAGATATATAAACTGAACCTTTATGCTTTAGAAATAAAAGATTTATAACGTCATGATCAACAGAAGAGTAGCAATTACACAATATTTAGTCAAGGATCAAATAGGCAATGCAGAGAACAATGTGAGAACAACTACATGATAGCAAGCACACGCACAATATATGGATGTATTTATTGGAGTTAGGCAAAAAATATGTATCAAACTATCCACCGAGCACATATACAGGATATGCTAAGTTGAAAGCAAATATTAGAACATCCCTGTAGCAATAATGTTAGTGGTGTTAGGTAAAAATAATAATAATATAGTTGTCTACTATGTGTATGAATCTAGTCTACACTATACTTAAAATCATGCGTTGCATAGATTGAATGCACTCACTGGTCTCAAGGCATTTTGACAGAGTATTGAGCTTTGTTATTTTAAGCATAAGAACTTATTAACTTAATACCAATCAACATGAAATCAAGTGCCTAAACCATATTTGGGAGTTTAAATATGAAAGAGAGATAAGTTATCGCGGATGACATAACAAATTAAATTACAATTTGCTTAACTAAATAGAATTGAAAAAAAGAATAGAAACTTACTGTCCAGAATGAAGGATCATCCTGACAAAGCCAACCAAAGGAACGGTGTCCTCCAAAATCTGGTCTTCCCAGTCAACCCATTTCTCGTGTTCAGTACCGTCATCCTCCTCCACCTCATAGGCATGTTCGTTCAAAATTTCGACGACGTCGTTCCCCTGAGGAACAAGGGGCTTCCTGAACAAATTATCGCCGTCAGAAGAAGCTGCTTTGAGGGCAGAGAGACGAGGATGAGGGTGAAGCAAAGATGGATTACAGTAGAAACGGAAAGATAGAATGGCCGGCACCGGAGAGGAGTGGAAAGAGAGAGGGTTTTTGAGGAGGTGGAGGACATGCAGTGGTGCTTTGGATAGTGAAGAAGCCATCACTTAAACCTCCAGGTCAACTTCAAATCTCTCAATTATTAAACATAAGCATGCCTTTCCTTTTCCTTTTCCTTTTCTCTGACTCGCTTTATCAAATTCACCAAGCTGCACCTCTCTCTCTCTCTCTCTCTCTCTCTCTCTGCGGACTAAGAGCCGAGAGGACATCCAACCTTACCAGGATAACGAAGCCAGCTTGGTTGCCTTGCCACCTGCCTTTCATTTTTTTTTTTTTTTGAGGGGTTTTAATTCAGCTTAGCAGAAGCAAAGACGGGGACACTTAGCCCAATAATAGCTGGGCTAAAACCTTAGGCAACCCACAAGTTTCTTGTAAAAGTGTGGGCCGGAAGGGCCATGCATATTCTTGTTTCATTTAATCTTATCTCATGCACTAATAATCTCAACTGACATCAGAATATGAGACATTGTTTGCTTAAAGCTTGTCAATTACACATGTTATTACATGATGGAAGTCTTATGTAAGTCACGATTGTCCAATGCAAAATTCTTATAAACACAAATTGGCCTGGGTTGAGTTGTTTATAGGATTGGGGTAATCATGTATGAGATGTGTTAGAATGGCTTGCATTTTAACAATTATTGCAGGATGACTTTTTTCTTTTCTTTTCTGTGGTTGGTAGAGCACTTTCGGTGGATTGGTGGTCGTTGGAAGATGGGAGTTGAACATTTAATGCAATGCTTTGCTGAAAATCTCTATAAATAGAGATCATTTGGTTCATCCGAAAACACACCAAGCAGAAGAAAAATAGTTTCGGTAGTGACAGTAAAAATAAAGAGTGTAAGAAAATTTCAAAAGTGTAGTGTGTGAGTATATATTAAAAAAATTTAGGTTTATTCTTTAGTCTTTGTAATACTACAAATTGTAATAGGAGAGAGTCTTACTGAAAAATATTACATTTTGTATCTCTTGTGTGAGAGAGTGTAGATAGAATATTGTAATTATCCTTGATATAGTAGAATATTTTTTGGAGTTTGTTCTGTGGTTTTACCCTCAGTGTATAAGGGGTTTTTCTACGTTAAAATTTGGTGTGCAGTTCTTTATCCATTTTACTAGTACAAATAGTACTGACTAGTGAATCCCACTATAAAAGTATTATTCACGTGCTTTATAATTTTATCAGTTCTTCTTCACGGATTTGAGTACGCTTTCGCTCACATCTATAAAATGTTCAAGAACACTTGAGGTATAGCCAATTTTGATTTCCTAACAAGTGGTATCAGAGCCACTTGATCAAATTTTAGATCGAAGATGTCAGTGCCAAAATTTGATGTGGAGAAGTTTGATGGATCCAACGACTTCAGATTATGGAAGCTAAAGCTGCAAGCATTGTTAGACCAGCAAGACCTATCAAAGGCGTTAGAGAGCGAGAACAAGTTGCCAGAAACATTGTCTTCTAATAAAAATGAGGAGATAATGGCTAAAGCACGCAGCACAATAGAACTGAGCCTGACAGACAATGTGTTGTGAGATGTTATGAACGAGAAGACTGCAGATGAACTCTGAAAAGCTTTGGAAGAAAAGTACTCTGTAAAGACTTTGTCAAACCAACTTTACTATAGGAAAAGATTGTATACATTCAAACTTTTAGGAGAAAAACCAATTCGAGATCATATTGACGACTTCAATCAGATGATCTCTGATGTATAAGCGACTGGAATTATAGTCGAAGATATTGATCAAGTTATGATCTTATTAACTTCACTACCTTCGTCCTATGATAATTTTTGTGATACCATTATGTATGGTAGGTCCACCATCTCTGTCAAAACCGTTAAGTAGGTGTTGATGACAAAGGAGCATAAGAAATTGGCATCAGGATCCAGTACTGATAATCCTGCAGATAGGTTGCTTGTGATGAGAAAGCGTAGTCAAGAAAGAGGATTGGGAAGCAAAAGCAAGAGAAGATCAAAGTTTAAAAACCACAAGTCCTTAAAGTGTTTTCATTGTCACTAACCAGGGCATATCCGAAAAAATTATCTTGAGAAAAAGGAGAAACCAGGAAATTCTGCCAACGTAACAGTTACAAGTTCTTATGATAGTGATGCTGAATTTGTCCTAATAATTTTCACTAGTGATTCGGGCAACGAGTGGATCCTGGATTTTGATGCATCTTTTCACATGATACCTAATATGATTTTTTTCTTTTCGTATCAAAAGCGGGAGGAAAAGGTCCGATTGGGAGACAACAGGGTAATTGTTGTTGTAGGTGGAGGAGAGGTACGAATTAGATTAGATGATGGTACTGTAAGGACATTTCAAGCGTGACATGTACTAGAGCTGAGAAAGAACCTAATCTCTTTGAATGCCCTAGACAACTAGGGGTACAAGTCTCTAGAGATGGTGGTTTTTTAAAGATGACCAAAGGCTCGATGGTGGTGATGAATGAAAAGCTGGAAGGCGGGATCTATCTATTGTTGTGTAGCACAGTTAGTGGCACTACCGCTATTCTATCCTCTGAAAGATCTTATGATGATGTTACATGATTGCGGTACATGCGGCTTGGTCGAATAACAACACTTGCTAGCAGATGACTACTGAAAGGCGTAAAGAATTGTAAACTCGATTTCTGTGAAAATTGTGCATTTGGAAAGCAGAAATGAGTGAAGTTTAGTTCTGCAAAACACACCAGCAAGAGCATTCTAGAGTATGTCCACTCAGATGTTTGGGGTCCAGCCCCTGTTAACTCATTGGGTAGTACTCGTTATTTTTTTACTCTAATAGATGACTATTCCAGGAAAGTCTAGGTTTATTTCCTGAAGCAAAAGAATGAGGTGTTCAAAAAATTCAAGCAGTGGAAGACCATGATCGAAAAGCAAACTGGGCGGTCAGTCAAGCGACTGAGAACCGACAATGGAGGGGAATTATGCAGTAAAGAATTTGAGGAGTTTTGCAGTAATGTTGGTATAGTGAGGCACCATACTGTACCTGGAACATCACAGTAAAATAGAGTTGCAGAACAGATGAATAGAACACTTCTGGAGCGTGCACGATGCATGTAGATATGGTCTGGTCGACCTATAAATTATTATGATTTGAAAATATTTGGTTGTTCTGCGTATGCCTATGTGAGTGATGTTAAAATTAAAGCGAGGACAAGAAGGTGTATATTTCTAGGGTATATACGAGGGGTGAAAGACTACAGACTGTGGTGTACAGAAAAGACGAGTTCACCCAACACTACAAAAAAAAGGTCATTTTGTGGCGGTTTGACATAACTGCCATAAAACCCGTCCATAAAGTGTTAATTGTGGTTGTTTATGAAAACTGCCACAAATAAACTGCCACCATTTAACTTTTTTTTTGTAGTGCAAAATCATTGTTAGCAGAGATGTCACATTTGACGAGGCGACAATGATAAATTAGAAACGAGAACCTGAAGTAGATCAAGCAGAGACAGATCATGGTGCTGAGAAATAGGTGGAGCTGAAGATTGACACTGAGAAGATGAAGCAGGAAGAAGACATAAGTCAGCCAAGTACTTTAGGTGTTGCTTTACCTGAAGAAGAACAACAAGATAAACCTAGAGACAAGGGTGCTGGTGAAGAAACCAGAGAAGCAAAGTCATACAGTATTGCTACTGGCAGAGAAAGGCGACAAATTCAGAAACCTCAAAGATATCTGAATTCTATTGCTTGTGCACTTGACTCGTCAGATGCAGATCCTCTAGCCTTTGCTTTGGCTATGGCGAATAGTGCAGTAGGAGATGAATCATCTACTTACCGTGATGCAGTAAACAACAATGAGTCAAAGGAATAACTAATAACAATGAATGAGGAAATTGAATCTCTTCAGAAAAATCAAACGTGGGAGTTGATACAACTTCCAGAAGGGAAAAGAATAGTAGGCTGCAAATGGGTCTTCAAAAGGAAATAGAGAATCTCTGGTATTGAACCTTCAAGGTTCAAGGCAAGACTGGTAGCAAAGGGTTATACTCAAAAGGAGGGCATTGACTTCCATGAAGTATTCTCTCATGTAGTAAAGCATAGCTCTATCTGAATCCTATTAGCTATTGTAAGTACGTTTGACTTGGAGCTAGAACAACTTGATGTGAAGACAACATTCTTGCATGGTGAGCTAGAGGAGCAGATCTACATGAGTCAACCAGATGGGTTTGTAGTTCCTGAGAAGAAGGATCATGTTTACCTATTAAAAAAGTCATTGAACGGCTTGAAGTAGTCCCCAAGGCAATGATACAATAGGTTTGATGCATTTATAATTGGAAATGGATACAACAAAAATCAATATGATAATTGCTTCTACTCTAAAGAGCTTTCAGATGATTCTCGCATTTATCTATTGTTGTATGTAGATTATATGCTAATTGCAGGTTGCAATAAGGCTGAAATTAGTATATTGAAAACTCAGTTGGAAAAGGAATTTGAGATGAAAGACTTAGGTGCAGTAAAAAAGATTCTTGGTATAGAGATTCATAGGGAGATGCATCATGACAGATTGTGCTTGTCACAGCAAAATTACATTATAAAAGTGCTATAACACTTTAATATGGATCAGTCTAAACCAGTTGGAACTCCTTTAGCTGTGCATTTTGAGCTATCTTCAAAGGAATGTCCAGAAACTAAGGAGGAAGTGGAACATATGACTCATATACTTTATTCTAGTGCAGTTGGCACTCTTATGTATGTCATGGTGTGCACAAGACTTGATCTTTCACATGCAGTAAGTGTAGTGAGCATATTTATGAGCAAACCTGGAAAGGAATACTGAGAAGTTATGAAATGGATCATGCGGTACTTGAGAGGTTCCACTGATATCTGTTTGGTGTTTAATGGTCAGCAGACCCGTGGGGTCGTAGACTATGTAGATTCTGATTATGCAGGGGATTTGGACAAAAGGAGGCCATTAACATGTTATATCTTTACAGTCTTTGGATGTACTATTAGTTGGAAGGTGACATTGCAATCCACAGTTGCATTGTCAACTACTGAAGCTGAGTATATGACATTGACTGAGACTGTAAAAGAGAGCATATGAGTGCAAGGTCTTTTGGGTAGTTTTGGATTGGACAAAAAGGAGCCAATCGTATATTGTGATAGCCAAAGTGCTATTTATCTAGCAAAGAATCTAGTCTACCATGAAAGGGCAAAGTATATTGATTTTAGACTTCACTTTGTTAGAGAAAGTATCAACAACGGCACAATTGCAGTTCAAAAGATAGTTACTGCTGGGTGCTTTTAACATGAACCGAGTGGTCAAAGGTTCATCGATGAACCTTTGACTTAACTTGCTATACTAAGTTTTTATGTATTATAATAAAGTCTATTTTTTATTTTATTTTACACATATAACTATTATTATTTGCATATGGATCCTTGTATACATGTTTCTCTGTCTTATCTCCATCCAATGACATTTCTGGTGCGATGAGGTTGAATATTTCCAAACAGAAGTTTCTGTTATTCATTGAAAGATTTCTCATCCATAGTAGATTGTAGCATAAGTGGGGTTGAATTTTGCCAAACATTATTATACTCCTTTGATTATTAAGTATTGGGTTTCTAACTTTCTGTGGTTTTCTGAACTTCTTGATTTGATTATCATGTGAAAAAAATAAATTGTATAAAGACTGAAAGATATGGAAATATTAGTTTTTGATATACATCAAAGGTGTTGGTCATTCTTGTATGTATACTGAAGCTTCTTTTTATGATACAGATATGACAGATGATTGATCTAATTTATCGACCAGAGGAGGAAGTGCCGGCTATTGGCGGCGAGGTTGGATTGCAGCAGTTGTGTCCTGGTCGTCGACAGATTCCAGGTGGTGGGGCTATCTCTTGAAGCTATTGTTGAAGGGAGGACCACAGTGGTTGTGCCCATTTCGATGTTTTGATGTTCGTGATGTATTTTTTTTTGTTTTTTTTTTTGCTGTGTTCAGAAATTTACAACTCCCATTAACAGTTCCAAGCACAACCAGTTACCAACCATGTGATTTCTTATCCACCTCCATCAGGAAGAGTTCATGGAATACAAATGCCTTCATGAAGGACAAGCGTTAGGAGGGGGAGCATCGGCATTGTAGAGCATGATGACGACGCCAACGATCACCAAAGAGAAATGGTAGTCACCGGCAACTCGCCGACCCTCGATCTCCCTCTAAAGCACAATTTGGTTTTGAAAAATGGTTCATGGTTGTATCCACTCACCTCACCCACAGAGGCACCAGAAGGAAGAAGTTGGTTAATTTTGTAAAATCAAACAAATTTGGGAAAAAACACATTGATTTTTGTAATATTAAACTTTTTCACAAAACAGGTAACAAATGATTAATATTAACCATTGATCTAATTTTACAGACATCCTACGGTCTAAAACACAAGGACCATGGATGGCCCATATGTCAAAGGGTTCATATTAAAATGACCCGTTACTGCTAAGAATCCCGCAGACATGATGATGAAATCATTGTCGATTGATAAGTTCAAGCATTACTTCGACTTGGTCAATATTTGCAGAAGTTAAAGACTCTTGCAAAATGCAAGCCAAGGTGGAGAATTGTTAGAATGACTTGCATTTTAACAATTATTGCAAGATGACTTTTTCTTTTCTTTTTCTGTGGTTGGCAGAGCACTTTCAGTGGATTGGTGGTGGTTGGAAGATGGGAGATGAGCATTTGATGCAATGCTTTGCTGAAAATCTCTATAAATAGAGATCATTTGTTTCATCCGAAAATACACCAAGCAGAAGAAAAATAGCTTCTATAGTGAGAGTAAAAATAGAGTGTGAGGAAATTGCAAAAGTGTAATGTGTGAGTATATACTGAGAATTTTTGAGTTTATTCTCTAATCTCTGTAATACTACAAATTGTAGTAGAAGAGAATCTCACTGGAAAATACTATATTTTATACTTCTTGTGTGTGAGAGTGTAGATAGGATATTGTAATTATCCTTGCTATAGTAAAATATTTTTCAGAATTTGTCCCATGGTTTTTCCCTCTGTGTACAAGGAAATTTTTCCATGTTAAAATTTGATATGTAGTTTTTGATCTATTTTGTTGGTACAAATAGTACTGACTAGTGAGTCCCACTATAAAAATACTATTTATATGTTTTACAATTTTATCAGTTTTTCTTCATAGATCTGAGTACGTTTTCGTTCACATCTATAAAATGTTCAAGAATACTTGAGATGTATCCAACCCTGATTTTCTAACGAGATGCTTATTGGGTATCCTCCATTTTGTCATGATGATCCAAGAATGACCTGCCGTAAGGTATTACGATTGAATGAATTTTATGTTCTTTAATCTCTTCATATCCTCTATTTATTCATAACAACTTGGTGTCTCTGTATTGTGTCAGACAATTAACTGGAAAACATGCGTAAAATTCCCCGTAGAACCCAGGATATCAGCTGAAGCTAAGGATCTGATTTGTCGCTTACTATGTGATGTTGACACAAGGCTAGGGACCGCAGGAGTTGAAGAAATAAAGGTAACAACTCTCTTATGTATAACTATGTTATTGTGAGACTTACTAAATAATAGGAATAAGCTATATTCCTTGTTTTTCCTTGTCTCAAGCTGTTATTAGTCTGTGTGTGCATTCGTAAGTCAAGTAAATTTGAGAGGTGCCCCAAGAAGATTCCTGATATTATTTAATCTGCGTTAGTCCACTATTAACATGTTATTACTTGATTTTTCAGACTCATCCATGGTTTAGGTGTACTCAGTGGGAAATGCTTCATGAAGTGGAAGCTGCATATAAACTTACAGTTACTGGAGACTTGAACACACACAACTTTGAGAAGTTCCCTGAAGTAAATACATAAAATTTTGTGCATTGGAAATGTGCAAGTAGGTGAAATTTATGCTCTGTAAATTCTCTATCTGAAATTAAAAAGGTGAACTTTGATGCATGTAATAATTTCTCCAAGCTCTAAAATCATTTAATTTTATTGAATTTTCAAGAATGGGAATCAATAATGTCAATTTGAATGTGCAAGGTAGTATCCTAAGTGGTTTAGTTATCTTTTCTGTCAATTTCTTTCCCCATTTTCATCACACTGCAAATTGATTGTTCCAGCTACTGTTTATTTAGGGTTTATTTGGATAAATAGTTTTGGAGGGAAAGGAAAGGAATGTCTTATTTTTATTTTTTAAATTAAGAGAATTATAAATATTTATAAAAATAAATAAATGATTATTGAAAGGTTATATGATCATATTTTATTTTATTTTTTAATTTTTAAAAAAATTTCAAATATAAAAAATGTTTACTCAAAATAAAGAATAAATCTTCCATTCTCTTTTCCTCCAAAACCCTCCAAAATCCTAACTCTCAAACACACCCTTAATGTTTAACTGATGGCCAGCGTAGTTACAGTTTAGCATACTTACCTAGCCTTCTCTTTGTATCTAGAAGTTATTTAATATTGATATTTGATACTAAGCAGGCGGCAAAAAGGGTAGTAAACAAATGATTTAAAATGGTGCTGTTAAAATTAGTAAGTTTTCAGCGACTAAGTAAATGTTAGCTTTGGATTATTATTATTATTATTATCATCATCATTATTATTATTATCATTATTATTTGTGAACTGCTTCCCTAGTCTTTTCTTGGTTCATTTTGGTTTTGTCTAGGAGTGCCGTTTGCCTTTTGCCTTTTGCCTTTCAATTTTGTTATCATTTGTGACAATAACAAAATATATTAAAAAACTGTAAACTCTTTCTCGGAGGTTCTTGATAGTTCTGAGCACATGAGGTGATTTTATGTTTCTATTTTCATTATATCTAAGCACAGCTAAACATGTGGTTTTCTCTATTGGCAGGTGGACGGCCCACCATCCACAACAGCTACCGTGGGACCTTGGCGGAAGGTAATTACTTTTTGTTAGCTTGTAATTTATTATGATCCTCAAAAAGAGCTAGTTTGCTGATTTTGTTTCAGGAGTAATGTTTAAGTAGGTATAATTTATTATAGATATTTAAATTATTATTTAATATATGTATAAAATAATAAAAATTATTATAAAATTACACTAATTATTAATAATATTTTTATATATGTTAAATAATAATTTGAGTATCTAAGTAATGATATGATAGATTATGCCTACATGAGAATTTCTCTTGTTCCTGTCATGTCTGTGTGCGTGTGTGTTTGGGTGTGAAAAATTTTAATTTTGTATGCCTTCTGTTATAAATTTTACAGATATGCAGAGGTTAGTGCACTACTTTTTTTGGATGTTTATATTTCAATTCAGTGTTCTTATATTCTGATGGACGAACAAGGTCTAGTCAATGCATTTTGTCATCTATTACTATGTATTGATATTATATAATTTATTGTTCAAGATTTTCTGTTTCTTCGGAGGCATTCTGTATTCTGTATTATTCCTCTTGAAACTCTGCTTCTGTAGGTCTTTTAAGTGTCACACTGCTGCCAGCGAATTCGAACTTTTCCAGCTCCCTCGACAATTTACCATTTCCTTATGATATTTTATGTAAGTTGCAATGTTATGATATTTTACTTTTGTTTTTGACATCTCTTGCAGATGTTGACATCCAAAGACACCAATTTCATAGGATATACTTTTAAGAACTCAGACATCCTTAAATCACTTGAAAGTTCAGGTTTGCAACTTCGGGTGCTTGATACTTTGGTTGCACATTATCAAATTGCAATATTACATTGTAATTTGGATTTATATTGGTCCATCTTTGTTGAATTTCCTAAATTTTAATCAAGATGAATTAAGAAAGCTGGTATAGTTCATCTGTTCATAAGGAGAAAACCCTTCATTGAAATTATTTTACTAGCAAAACCTAGTGTGGCAATTGGGATAAGAGCGGCATCACACCTTAAGAGAATGCTATCATGCAAAGCATATCATACCTAACATTGAAAGAGAATGTTGCGTCTGTCCCTCTTTCAGTCTTTCTCAAGACTACCTAAAATCTAGGTTATGACATTATTAAGCATTCCTCAGTTTTTTTTTTTTTTTAAAACATAAACAATGAATATTTTGTTGAACATTGTCAAATGAATGAACATAATGCTTTGCAGGTACTGATGTCAGATCAAATGGATCATCAATAGCCCTTTCCCTAATTTCCTTGCTAGGTATGATCAGCCTATACTTCTTGCATAGATGCACCTGATTAATTACACGCATGCATGTGTGCACGTAGTCTTTCTTCTGAGGCTCTTTATGGGTGGAGTAAAGAATTTAGTTACATGAAACCATTTAAATTACATGTTTAAGCAAAACTTCTCCTGACACTGTCATTCTTTGACAAATAAAAATTGCAGCAAGAGAACTTATTCTGTGTGGCTTTGTATCTTTCAGCCCTTCACAACATTCATGATTCCTGACTTCACCCCGTTATTCTATGAAGCAAGAATACTTCATAATGTTACGTGATCAGGTAATACGATACGTCTTTCGATCTTAATACAATATGATACTTAGATATTTGATAAATATTAATTTACATTGTATTTACAATGACTAAGTTTAAAATAAAACTTTTTTTCTCCACTTTTTCCCTCATGAAGTGGTCCAAATGTTGTGTTTTGTTTATGAAATTTTATTATGTGTTCATATTTTTTTTATGATTTATGAGATGATATATAAATTTTTTGATATGTATGTTATGTCATATCTTCCTGTATCAGTATCTTAATTTTTTAACAAAAGTCATATCTTTTATCATACTTATACATGTACCTGTATTCGTGCGTTATAGCCCTCACTTTTCCCCCTTTCCTTCTTATCTACCCTTCTCTTTCCAATTTAAAGAGAGGGAGTATGATGCACTTACTAATCATAGTCCCTTCTTCCAGTATGAGTATTATGGGCTGATTGCCATAATCTGGTAATGAAGATTCAACTCTACTATCTGTTCAGCTGATGTTTTAACACGCTTTGGTTATGTAGATCGGAATCGGATTGATTTGCAAGATACTGTCATTCCAGAATGTAAGCAGAAGCCAAAAACTTGAGTCAAAACTTCCTTGTTTTGCTTCTACTGGAGCGTGTATTCTATTCTTTGTACAAGGCATTTGAAGAATATAGTAGATGACTGAATTTTAGCAACAATATTCAATACAGGCAAGATGGAATAAGGTCATGGATCGTGGGGAAGTTAATACCATGCGGCTCAGTTCTACTGCTTCATGCGCTCTCAAATATGATGCTATCCTTGACACGAAGTCAAACATCTGCAGTTCAATGCAGTTCCATTTCTGCCTCATGAAATCCAGTCATTTTTGTTCTTCAGTAATGAACAAATTTTAACTGACTTTTTTTATACATATCTTTTGATATAAATTTTGCAAATCAATTATTTTTTTATAATATAATCCTGACCATTATGCGAATGGTTATTAGTACTTTACTTTTAATTAATTTTGTATTAATTGCAATACTTTCCCTTAATTTTTTCAAAAAAAAGAAAAAAAATTAATCCACAAGAAATATTGTGTAAAATAAAAAGTAATTGCTGTTAAAATTAACTAAAAAATTAACGTTTTTAACTTCCATCAAAGTTTAGAAAAGGTAAGAAATAAGAAAAAAAAAACAACTTTAGAAGTTTAATATGTGTTTGGTTGAGCTTTTTTAAGCTTAACTTAGTTTGTTTTGGAAAAAAAATTGTTTCAACAGTGTTTAATTATGTTTGACAAAATCAGTTTTAGCTTTTGTACGAAATTCAATGTAAAATAAAAATTTTTTGAAACTAATTTTTAGTGCATGTTTGGATGCACTTATTTTAGCTGGAAACATTTTTTTTTTGGGAAAAAAGTTGTTTCATTAATGTTTAATCATGTTTTAAAATCAAAATTTTTACACGAAAAAGTAAAAAAAAGCTTTTTTAAGCTAATTTTTATAATATTCAAGATTGAAACTTATGATTTTAAACTTATAAATTATTCTTTACATTTTGATATGTAAATATCATTTTATCCTCAATTAAATAATTTTTTTAATCATTTTATACCTAAGTAATTTAATACATAAAAGCGATTCTTTTTTATATTAACTAAACAAAATAGATTAATTTAAAATCACTTTTAAATTTAATATATCCAAACATAAAAATAAATCGATTATAATCGATTATAAAAAAAAATTTATACAATAATCTATTATAATCGATTATTGAAATAATCAAAGTTTTCAGAAGTTAACCAAAAACACAAGATTTTAGATTATTCTTTATATTTTGATATGTAAATACAATTTTGTCCTCAATTAAATAACTTTTTTAATCATTCTATACCTATTTTGATAAAAAATAAAAGCGATTCTTTTTATATCAACCAAACGAAATAGATTAATTTAAAATTATTTTTTCAAATTTAATATATCCAAATATAAAAATAAATCGATTATAATCGATTATAACAAAAACTTTTATACTGATAATCGATTATAATCGCAAATAATCAAATATTGAGAAGTTTATGATTTAGTTTATAGATTATTCTTTACATTTTGATATGTAAATATCATTTTGTCCTCAATTAAATAACTTTTTTAATATTCAACTATTTTGATAATTTAATTAAAAGTGATTTTTTTATATCAATAAACGAAATAGATTAATTTAAAATCATTTTTAAATTTAATATATCCAAACGTAAAAATAAATCGATTATAATCGATTATAACAAAAAGTTTTTATACAATAATCGATTATAATCGATTATTGAAATAATCAAAATTTTCACAATCAACCAAACACATACTTAAGTTTTAATCTTCAAAGATTATAAAAATTATTTTAAAAAATTTATATTTTACATTGAATTTCATATAAAATATGAAAGTAATTTTATTAAACGTGATTAAACACTATTAAAACAACTTTTTCTTAAAAAATGTTGTTTCCAACTAAAATAAATACATCTAAACATACACTCAATTTTTAATATTATAAAAATTAACTTAATTTTTTTTATTTTATATTAAATTTTATATAAAAATTAAAACTAATTTTATCAAATATAATTAAATACTATTAAAACAATTTTTTTTCAAACAAAAAAAAGTATTTTCAACTACAATAAATGTATCTAAACATGCACTCAATCTTCTTCAGCGTATGATTATTTGGAACGAAAGGGAGAGGCGAAGTTCAGGCGTGGACGACAGGATTTCCCGAATTGTTGGCGACATTGGCCACGTGTGTGGTCAACTATGAACAGTGGCGGTTCACGTCAGGTGATGACTCATGTGCGAAGAACAAAAATGGCCTAAACAGCCACGTGGCTGTTCCACATTTGAATCCTTAAACAACCGTCTCATTCAACGAACGGCCACCAAAACCAAATCTCCCCCTTTCTATCCTTCTCTCTCAATCTATCAACTTTCTACCCAAGAAATCTGCACCAAACCTTAATAACTCATCGCATTCCTTTCTCGATTTCGCGTATCCTTTCATTTCTACGTTCTTGCGATCGACAATTTTTCGTTTCCTAGGGTTTCACTTTCACATTCTTCTGATTTCGTTTTGATTTCGAATCCCAATCTGTGATTCTTTCATTCGTTCAGATTTTTCCGATAATTCCTATGAGCTATGATTCTAGCTGCATTTGAATTGTAAAAAGTGCACAATTCTGATTTGGTGAAAATTTAATTAGGTATCCCCAATTTTTTCGGAGTTGTCAATGCCGCCATTTTTGTTCACCTCTAAGGTATTGCGTTCCTTAGCATCGCGCAAAAGTGGTGTCAGTCAATTGATTAGGTCTGGCAAGAGCAGTGGGAAACTGGATGGGTGCCGATGCCTTACTACCATTGCCGGCAGGGCCAACCATCAGATTAAGCCCTTTGGCTGTGGCATAGGTTCTTCACCCTTTATGGGAGGGTTGTGTAATAATAATGCTGTTCAAACGAGGCAGTTTCTTGGATGCGGAGATGGTGAAGAAGGTGTTCTATCTAAAACATATGAGGAGAGGCGCGTTTTGGGGTAACAAACACGATTCTATTCCTCTCCCTCTTCGTTTATGCTTCCGAACATATGCGTGTTTATATTTGCATTGATTTTATTATTATTGGTTGCAGATTTTCCCAAAATTACTTTGTTTTGGTTGCGTAATAATTTTGAAAATAAGTGACTTCTGTAATATTTTCTGGTGTAGTTCGTGTGTTCTGTTACTAATCTTTGTGTGTCAATCAGAACTTTTCTTGATGAAATTTTAGAGTTTCAATAGGTAACTCTGCTGATTGTTGAATTTCTTCTATCATCATTATTATTAGCCCTCGCTTCTTACGGCATTTATTTCTCTCCCTAGGAGAAAATTACTCTGTGTTTGGATGTTTTTTCATTAATGGAATGGAACGGAATAAGTGGAGTTGAACCGGAAAGGAAAGGGAAGGAATGGAACATAGTTACCATTCCCTTTGTTTAGAAGTTTCATTAACAGAACAGAACGAAACTTCATTATCCATGTGTTCCTTCCATTCCACCTCAATTTTGGAGAAAACAAAAGTTGTGCATTTGAGGGGAAGAGAAGGAAAATGGTTTTTCATGTGTTCAGTTTCCTTCTCATGTATTTTAAAACTTCCAAACAATGGAAGTTATTTTCCTTCCCCTCATTCCCTTTCTCTTCCCCTCATTACCTATCATCCAAACATAGTGTTTTGTGATGTCTAACTACTTTTATTATGTTGGGATATATTCTACCAATAGTTTGAAGCTTGCTTCAAACGTTAAGTTCGCACTTTTTGCAAATAACTATTTTTTTTTGTTGGCTGGGTTTGTACCAAGATTATCTGATAAATCTCCTATATTTGAATTCTATAAGAAGTTTTATGAATTTGACCGTATGAAATACTTTGAATGAATATAAGTGTATGAATAATCAGCTTATCCTGGGCCTTGTATGCATTACTGTTGTGTACAGAATATTTATACTTTTTCATTGTTTTCATTCTTGTATTTGTAAGCTGATATACTTACTGATTATTAGGTACTCTCCAGAGCAATTATTTGATGTTGTTGCAGCTGTTGACTTCTATCATGGTTTTGTCCCATGGTGTCAAAGGTCGGAGATACTTAAACACTATCCAGATGGATCGTTTGATGCTGAGTTAGAGATTGGATTTAAATTTCTTGTTGAAAGTTATGTTTCTCATGTTGAATTGGACAGACCAAAGCGTATAAAGGTATTCAACCTCCTCTAGTCTATGCTAGTTACTTTTTTCCTGCATTCAGGAGGATCATGGTTATGAGCTTTTTGTGTTTTTTTTTTTTTTTGTTTCCAAAATTGATGAGATCTGTAGGAATATTCAAGGCAAAGTTTGATATTACCCTTGATTTTGCTTCTATTTTATTCAGAAAACTAGTAGCTTTGGTGTTCAGTAAAAACATTTATTTGTGCTTTTGGAAATATTGATGGCTTATGTTGGCATTGGGTACTAACTTCAGATGTCTTTTTTAACTTTTGTTTTAACTTAGACTTAATTGCACATATGGTCAAACTCTAGTATAAAAATGTTACATTCTCGTCCTTTTAGTTTCAATTTGAACAATGTTGCCTGCATATTGTTCAAACTGATGCAATTAAGTCCCTTCGCCAATCTGTCATTGGTGTGGAGATGTTACACAATTCCACATAAGCAATAAAGTTGCCTTATTAGCATCACTCTGATGCACAGAGTTAGTTGCATCAATTTGAAAATTAGATGGCAAAATGCAACTTTTTTAAACTAGAGGAAGCGAAATTGTAACTATGTCTATGTATTAGCAATGTTTTTACATTTTTCTAGGGACGGGTCTAGCCAAGTGAACTGCTAGCAGGCTCGGGTTCAACTCGTTTAATATAGGCAGCACAGGCTAAGCTTGTTTATTAAATCAGCCTAAATTTGTGCTTAAGCTTAGTCAATTTGGTTATTATAACTAGTCCATATAAACAAACTCAAATGAGCCCGAGCCAATTATGAACAAGCTTCAAATATACACCTATACAAAATTTTATATGTAATATCATCATATAACATATAAACTGTTCTTGCTATGTTTCCACACCATCTATTCACGAGCCAAGCCAAACCAAGTAGTAAAATTCTCGAGCTTGGCTCATTTATCAAGTGAGCTGCTCACTTGTCTCAAGATTGGTTTGTTTATTATGACATGAGCCAAGACAAGCCCAAGCATTTTCCCCTTAAGTAGTTTCTGATGGTATCTTTTCTCTGCAACTTTGGATAAGGTGCAGCAGTATCATTTTTGTCTTATTATTGTGCATGCATGCTGCTTGAGCATCATGTGGTCAATCCATGTGTGGCATGCAATAAATTATTTGTGGAGTGTTAAACCCTTTGGAGAAAACTGCTATAACCATGCCACCATGATATGTGTGCTGAGATGAGCATTGGCATATGAGATGCAGATTTGCACAACTGAGCTTTGTCATATCTTTATTATTGCTATGGTGCTGATGTGATCCTTTCTCATAGAAGATTGAATGTTATATATATGCGTTTTACATTCTTTACTTGCTATAACCAGTGCATGGTTCAAACTGTTTGATCATGAACATGGCTCTTCCATTATTGGCGTTGCTCTTCATTTTTTTTGTGCAACAGAATTTTACTCTTCATTTCTACTGATTGCTATTGTATTGTACTTATACTGTATATTTTTTGTGTTTCCAGACAACTGTGTCACAGAGTAACCTGTTTGACCATTTGATAAACATATGGGAATTCAATCCAGGCCCAGTTCCAGGAACTTGCAATCTTTATTTCTTGGTGGATTTTAAGTTTCTGTCCCCACTTCACAGACAGGTATAGTTCTGTCATTCTGTATCTGTTCTCAACTTCCATTTTGGTGTCTTTATGCTTACTTGGGGAATCAGTATTCTGCCCTCACTTTTTATTTTCTAGCACTGAACCCCGCATGTCCTTCATTCCCTGTCTGGTGAAGGCTTAATTGGTGGATACATGTGTATGTTAAGGATTAAGGAACATGTGCTTTTACTGATCAAATACTGCTCAGTAGCATTACCAGTATCTTGGCATGACTTTCCCTCCTATGCACCTGCATCTGTATTCATACAATTGCCTACATCATCACAATCAACACTGTTAAGAGTTAAGACTATAAAGATTGTGGTTATATTTTGTATTTTTCTGTTAATGACTAATCAAGTATCCTTGTCTGGTTGTCAGATTGCATCGATGTTCTTTAAGGAGGTAGCCTCTAGGATGGTTGGTTCATTTACTGAGCGTTGCCGTTTGATATATGGACCGGAAGTGCGGGTCCTTGAAAACTCTCATGGAGAAAGGGCATAAAGTTGTTCTCCACATCAGTTTCTTATCTTGAACATAGTTAAGGTCAATTTACATTTTCAGCATTAATTGGGCGGGTTTTTGATTGTTTGCCGCTCAATGCTGAACGATTGATCATTTACCTTTCTAATCGCTAGTGATCTTTGTAATTTATGTAGATGAATTCTACAATATACCGTGTACAATATTGAAAGTGACATGAAGTTAACATTATTTTTTTATTAAAAAAAAGTGACTTCTAACATGTTGCCAAAAAAAAAATGGGTTAGCGCACATTCCAAAAATTTAAGAGTGTAGTTTAGAAATCATCAATAAAGTAAGGTTAGATTTGCGGTAAAATATTTTTTTTACCGCCATCCCAAGTTTATTACTTATTTGGCCCACATGATTGCATTCTGTTAACTGTAATTTGGATCAATTTTCATAGAACACTAAAGAGCTAAGGGGACAAAAACGGGAGTCATATTCAAGAAACACTACATCGCAAGGGTCAAGTTGTAATTGTTTATATATTAGATATTAGAATTTTACTATTTCCAATACTTCTAGAGCAACGAAGTACACAAATTCTTGCAGAGGTGACAAAAGCTGGGAAGGAATATGTTCCCTCAGTTCAGTAGGTGCGTTGGTTGGGTGGTGCTAAGTTTGTGATTCCTTTAACTCGAATGATTAAATACTTGCCACTAAAAACTGATATTCTTACTGTATATAACCAAAGCTGGGAAGGAATATGTTCCCTCAGTTCAGTAGGTGCGTTGGTTAGGTGGTGATAAGTTTGTGATTCCTTTAACTCGAATGATTAAATACTTGCCACTAAAAACTGATATTCTTACTGTATATATAACAATCCTTTTTGTAGTTGTTTATTCCACTATCACAGCATATGTTAAATACTTGTGATCTCACATCTAGGGGTCCCCTCATTCTCTTTTGAAATAATACTTGACAAAACTCATTTTAAGTACTAAACCAATAAACATATAAATATATCTACTCTTGCTTGGTGGAAGTATTCCTGCATGTTAATGTGGTTTGTCTTCCTCATTCGTACTCTATTTTGTCAATTAGCTACTTATTTGGATTTTGTTTCTCAATAACGGATATCGCCTTAGTCTAAGGCTTAGAGATACAGTTATCCTACTAAATTTAACTACGTTTAAAATATCGAAGTCACAGTAATTATCAATAAACTTACATATACTCAATTGAATTATTGAATCACATTCACAGGCACGGGCATCGCCCGGCTTCTCTTCTATTATCCATCAGCATTAAAAGGTCTTGGTCAAATATAAACAGACACATCACACAAGTAGAAAGAAAATTTTATTTAATAATTTATTTATTGGTATTAGACCCTACAAGGGCCCAGGAGAGACCCCAACAACACTGGGGAAAGGGGAGGGATGTTCCATCAGGGTCATTAAACCCTCCACTGGGAACTAGCAAGTAAATGTCCTAACCAAGTAAATTTATTTTGAGTATACAGAATGATGTTTAATGAACTTTTCATATACAAACAGACTAATTTCCCAGCACAACCGTCCCTGAGGGTGCTGTGACACCATCCCTTAAAGTTAACTCAAAATATCTTGGGGTTCAAGAGATGAGTACTTGAGGATGGCTGCAACAATCCTATCTTTGTCTCTGGTTGGGAATGCTTCCAACAGGACCCCATCTTTGTAGAAGTGGAAAAGAGGCACGGCCTGCATTAGTTTGTTTCCTTTTTAAATTATCATAAAGCATGAAGACTGAAGTGCTATGATTATATGCAGTTGTTTTTAGTACAAATGATGCATAACCGGATATCTATCGCATACTGGGAGAAGAAAGAATTATCCATAAAGGAGAAGGGGAGAAAGTGAAGACTGAAGATAGTTTGAGAGATAAACGTAAAATGAAATGACAAGATGAGCCAGAACCAAACAAGAAAATGGCATTGTGCACCAATTAAATCGTGTAAACGAGACAAATCATGCAAATGAAGGCACTAACCACAAAACTTTAGAGACAACAAAACATGTAGATCAGCCTGATGTTTAGCTGTCTCCTAGAGAGGCAGGCTAGTTTTATATAGATTAAGTTTCAATTTAATACTCAGTAATCAATAAAAGAGAAATACCCTGATTCTAAGTCGCTCAGCAACCTCGGATTGGTCATCATACTCATCAATTACCTGCAAGCAATGGCGTAATAAGAATCTTTGCAGATAAAATTTTAATATGCTCAATCTAATAATTAAATCAAATAAAACCCCAAGTTTGAGAGACAATGATAAACTAAGTAAATATTAGTTGATCATGACTTTCTTCTGAACAGCTTGGTGAGAACTTGGAAAAATAGGGGGAAGGGACGTGCATATGTTGTTTCTGAAATATAAAGGAGCTAAACAGATAGCTTACTTACATTATGCTTTAGAAAGATTACTGGAGCTTCATGGTCACCAGATTTCTTGCACAATTTTGAAAAACCCTGCTCTATATACTTGCAGCTTCCACAAGAGGTGCGAAAGAAATCTACCACAACCAAAGATCCAGCTTCTTTAGCCTTGTCCAGAATTCTACAGAACTCTTCATCGGTCGTGAATTCTCTTACACATTCAACAGGACAGAGATCGTCATCTTCATCAGGCAAATCTTCTTGATATTCATCTGCAACTCTTATACTACTAGGGAAGAATGTGTGGCTGATTTTTATTATAGGTTCAATTTTTGTCCCACCAAGACATATTTTGCCATGACTGTGCCTAGGAACCATGCTGAAAACTACATGGGAAATTCTAGAATCAACTGGTTTCCGTAAGTCAAGTCTGACATTGACAAAGGACTCCCTATACAGAACATTCTGCCCGTGGTTGACAACCTGTGGCATCTTTTCCAGACAAGATCCTGTATGGCTTGTAATCAAGAATTTTGGAGACAAGTTTTGTTAAGTTAGCTGGTAGCAGGTGGTGTCTTATAGAAATTAAGGAGTAATAGGTTTCAATAACCATTTCAAACTCTCGCAATCACCAGAAGCTAAACACCAAAGTCTTGAGAGATCATCTCTATAACTTTGCAGAAACAGCAATCTGTAATCCTTATGACAACATGACATTGCATGTCCACTTGAAACTGCAGCGCTTCCTCTGAGAGAAAAATAAAATAAAAATAAACACACTAACGCCAAGTTCAGAGACAATAATACAGTATATGATAAGCAGCCACCAGCCAGTGTTTATGTATGTAAATTGCAATTAACTTGGCTCGTGGGAGGCCACACTACCTAACTCCTAAGTCCTAACCTCCACCAAACGCTCAATGCACTCCTTGCAGAAGTAAGACTAATTGGTAGGAAAAATGGTTACTTGATCCGTAAATGGACGGGAAAAAGAACCATAATTTGAGCTTAAACAATATCACTTACCAGGGAAACAGATTCTGATATTTTTGAAATAAAACACACACACACACAACACAAGGGTCAAATATCAACTCTTATATTCTTATATCAAAGAATACATACACTTATTTTCACACTTTATCTAATATTATTCATTATTCATACATTTTTTTATCATTTTTTCTCACTCAATCACGTCTCTTAAAAAGAGTGTAAATAATACTAATACTTCTTTTAAGAGTGTAAGATGATCTTTATTCGTGAACTATATATGGATAAACAGAAGCATCTAACCTCTCATTTTTTTTTCTTTTTCGAACCTAAAACTTTTTTATCAACATATTTGATACTGGCAATTGAGCTAACTCTGTATTAACTCGCAACCTCTCATTCTAATTTCCGGGATACCTACGTTGTTGTACTACATAAATTCCAAATTGAATTATAAAAAATATATATATAATCCGAAAAAGTGGAAATGAAATGAAAAATTGAGGCAATGGAAATGGAAACGAATAAATAGTATGAAATAATAAAAAAATAGGGAAATTAATCACAAACAAAAACGATGGGAAAATAATGCATAGTGGCAGTGTACAAGAGCAATGCAAAAGGGATAAGCTTTCATTTTGATTTGAGGAGCAGAGTGGCACTAACTAATACAGGCACAAAGTACAAATCAGAAGGGGAAGGAAGAAGGGATAGTTAACGTACCAGTTCCAAGGGATTGTCGAAAAGCGCGCTTTGCGATATCTCTGCACAACAAACTTCAAATGCGGAGAAGCCACGCACTCGCCATTCACCAATATCCGCCCTGCATTTTGGGATTCTATTATTGTATCTATCTTTTCAGTTTGTGCTTGCGTGTCTAATGTATAGATTTTTTAAAAAAAAATTAAAAAACAGTTTCTTTATTTTATTATTATTGATAAAAATTTAGGTCAAGGATTGCCTCACCCCAGATTTCAAATCAAGGCAGGCCTCCAGTTTCTTTGTTTTTTAAGTAGCATTGTGTTGTACGGGATAAATAAATAAATCAAAAGTTATAATAAATAATTAGAATATATAATTTTAATTAATTTTAGATTTCAAAGATTTTTATTTGAATATTACTTTTTATATATTTATTTATTTAAATATTTTATCATCTTATTATTAAAAATATATTAAATTTATTTTAAATATCAAATTATACTCACAAAATTTAATTTATTTCAATATAACTATATTATTATAGCTTTACTATTACATATTTTTTATCAATATTCTCGTTGAAGTCAAATTTTTACTTTTTTATCATAAAAACTATCTCAACTTTTAAAAATAATTTCACTCAAAATATTAATTAGATTTTGATATTATATGATATGAGTTTTACTGAGTTGTATTTAAGCAAACTTAGTAAAAATAACTTTATTATATAATCATACTTTTCAATCGATTTTATCATGTTTACTTGTAAAATTATTTCGTAAATATAAATATTAATATATTTTTATGTAAAATTGTCAATATCATGAAAAAATATATTAATATATTTTTATATAAAATTATTAATTTAGTACGACATGAATATAAAATAATAATATCACTTTTAATTATAAGTTATAATTTATTTATTTAATTGAATATACAATTATCAATATTAAACATGTATTAAAAAATTTCAATAATACGAAAATGATTAAATTTCTAACAATATATGATTCTTTATATTCCTATGTTTTATTCAATGTCAAAAAAATTTAAAAATTTTAGCACAATATCAAAAGAATCAAAATTTATTTAGAAGATAATTAATACAAAAAATTCACAAACTTGTATTACTCCAAAGTAAAAATACAAAAGATATCCAATCAAAATTATAATGAATTTATTTTAGAAATGCAACAATAACAATATTGTCATAATAAATTATTAGGGGTGTTCATGGGATGAGTTTGGCTTTACCAAAACCTGATCCGATATTTTGACTGAGTCATTTGACTGGACCTAAACCTCACCTAGTCATGGCCTGATAATAATTAGACTGACTTGATATGTAGACATAATGTATAAATTTAAATATTATGTATAACTAAGTCATAAAATTATAAAGTAAAAAACTTATACTAAGATATATTTATAATATATATTTCAGAATAAATAATATTAATATAAATATACATCATTTTAAAATAATGCGTAACATCAAACCGTATTAAAATGACCTAAAACATGTCCTTAACCTATGAAACACGATTACACGGGACACAACACGTGGACGTGACACAGAGACACACTAAATTCAAAAATTATATAGACACTAACACGATATATATATATATATATATATATAGGGAGGATCAATACGATGTAAGTCTTTTTTGACTTATATTCATTTTCAACCGTTAGATCCACTTTCATCTAATGGTTACTTTTAATGAAATCATCTCAACTATTAGATGAAAGTGAATCTAACGGTTGAAAATGAGTGTAAATCAAAAAGACTTACACCTAAGCCGAATATATATATATATATATATATATATATATATATATATATATATATATATATATATATATAATTACAAAATTTAAGAAAAAAAATTCATAATTCATTAATATCATTTTATAAGTTTGAAGATTTACAATATCTTAATATATATCATATGTGTCAATATTTGCTACTTAGTAAGATTCCTCCCAAAAAATATAAAGCATAATTTCTATTGACATTTTCTAAAAAATCTCTTAAACTAACTTCTCTTAATAAAACTAACCATATACAAGTACATGTGCTTAAAAAAAATTAACTAGAGGGAATATTGGTGTGAGACAAGCTTCGGTGACGACAAAGTAGACGACTTGATACGAGCAGAGGTAGAAGAAACATATGAAAATAGTGGTATGTAAAAAGATAAAACTTAAAAGTTTAACAGTGACGTGTAAAAAAATAAAACTTAAAATACTGATATGTAAAAAGTAATTAGTTGAAACGTCAGTCATGTGATTGAGTTTTGGTGAGTTACGGAACTTACTAATTGAACGTTAGTCATAAAAATTATTTTTTTAAAAAAATATATATTAATAGATCGTGTTCAAGTCGTATATTAAATATGTCCAAATGTGCTCGAGACGTATTTAAATTTAAAAAAATAATTTTTTAAATTAGACACGTAAGACATATATATTATATGGATATTTCTAAATCTTAAACTCTAAACATGAACACATATATAACACACATACACAACTCAAAAATGACATATTCATATTTCGTTAATTGAACTTAAAAAATATATTGAGTCAAATGTTTAGAACGTATATTCGTCCCAATTAATTTTGGGGAAGAAACTGCTTTAAAGAGACTCCCATCCTAAAATTGCTTAATTAATTTTGGGAAAGAAACTGCTTGTAACACACATACACGACTCAAAAATGACATATCCATATTTTGTTAACTGAACTTAAAAAATATATTGAGTCAAATGTTTAGAACGTATATTCGTCCCAATTAATTTTGGAGAAGAAACTGCTTAAAAGCCACTCACATCCTGAAACTGCTTAATTAATTTTGGAGAAGAAATTGCTTATAATACACATACACAACTAAAAAATGACATATCTATATTTCGTTAACTGAACTTAAAAAATATATTAAGTCAAATGTTTAAAACGTATATTCGTCCCAATTAATTTTGGAAAAGAAACTACTTAAAAGAGACTCCCATCCTGAATCCAAAGGCTTAGCAAAAAAAAACTGACCCTTTGACAGCATCTTTCTACACCTTCCACGTGAAGTTACTGTATATGAACAGTACTTGAAAAGTATGTGGATATAATGTTTATTGATTCCTTGTTTTTCAAACACTCTGAATTTATAAGGATGTCATAATAAGACTAAATTTACTTACAAAGTTATTATCATAAAATTGAAATTGATTTTATTTCATTTTTTGTATGCTTACACTCAAATTCTATCATATATAAAGTGATTTGATTTGAAAATATACATCAAATATTTTTCTTATAATATAGTTAAGAACCTGTGTTTCTTATTTTAAATATTTACCCTATATGTTAAAAGTATAACAATTTTATTTTAAAATTACTTATTTTCTTATTTTACTTTCCTTTAAGAAAAAAAATGTGTCATTTTTAACTGTGTGACTGTTTTAATTCACATTAAAATTTACTAAGATAAAATGATACATAAAAACTTTATACACTAATTTTAAAAAATGAATAAATTTGATGAGTTTAATTTTGATATATTGTCAATATAATATTTTTATACTATTAATTAATTATACATCATCATATGTGTAATTTTTTATATAATTATTATGAGATTCAAATATTTTAAATAATATAATAATATAAGATTAGTTAATAGTATAAAAAATTTTTACACTGAAAATCACAATTAAATATAAACTTTAATAACACAAACTGTAATTTACTTAAATATAAATGAAATAATATTGTTAAGAGAAGTTAATATAACTTTTTTATTTTTTAAGAGCCGTCTCAAATTAATGTCGGGAAAAATGAATGTAAAAAAAAAAAGTAAAAAAAAAGGGTATATCCCTCACCTGGGCTACGGCACAATACACAGGCCAACATTGGGCCTCTTGTTTTGTTATAATTTACACCCACCGGGAAGACTGAATTGTCTGATCAACAATGCAGCTGGTGTCATGGGCTCATTTTTATTTTTTATTTTTGGGTATAAGAGAAGCCCTGAAGTAGAGCTTAAGGGTGTCCCACGAAGAACCCAAGATGATGGGTGAGGAGAAAGAGGAATAGGAATGGCAATAGGCTTCACCTCATCTAATTTATATGAAAAAGTGAGTATTTATAAATATTTACAGATATTTAATAATTAAAAAAATATAAATAAATTTTTTCATTATATATTATAATATTTTTTAATAATTTAAAATTCTTACAAAATTAAAAGAATGACATAAACAATATATTAAGTTTAATTATATTTTATAATAAATAATTTATATAAATAATTATTACAAGAACGATATATATTCATTAAAAAACTTAATTGTAAAATAAAAAAAATATAAATTTTCATCTTATCTAAAAAAAAAAAAAAAAACATAATATATATATATATGTAAAATACTAAATGAAACAATATAATTATAGGGTGAGTAATATAATTCCTACCCTCACTCTTATTTATTAAATAAGTAATCATCTCTTATTTTATCTCGAATAATTCCCACAAATACTCACATATACATATATTTTTACCATCACTAAAGTGGAATGGGATGAGGATAAAGAATATTTGAGAAATTGAATCCTTATACTCTCTATAACACCAAAATGCCGGAGGTGTTTAGCATATAACAACCATGAACACAACACCCATATTTACCTTTAATCACCGGTTTTTCCTCTTTTTTTTGTACTTTTGTTTATTTTTTAAATTTGTTTGAGTATATGTACAGATTTAAATATATGTAAATATTATCAATTAAAATTTATTAATTTTTTATATATATAATTATTTATATAAAAAAATTGTCATCCGATTAAGTCTGTGTGTGGATATGAGTATATGTAATATTATTAATTGAAATCTATAAAAATTTTTGTATATATAGTTATTTATAAAAAAAAATTATCTAACTTTTTTATGTGTAAATCTAAATATGTGTATAAATATTATTAATTAAAATATATAATATTTAATTTATGTACAATTATATATATATATATGTGTAGTGTAAGTTTTTTTTTTTATAAATATTATTATGATTGTTTTTAACGAAATAATAAATATATAATGGATTTAATTTATGTAAAAAAAAAAACACACTGATTACCTTTATATATATATATAATATATATATAACTTACTTGTACTTAAAACTACATGTTATCAATCACCACCATTTATCTATTTGTTTTTAAAGATCAACGGTGATTTCATGCATAACAATCTTGTTGTATCGAAAATGCAACCCCAAAGGCCCAACCAAATGAGCTAAAACTCACGGGCTGGCCTCCTTTTCTTGATTTCTCATTAACTCATTTAATCAATGTGTTTGTTACTTTGTTTCTCAATCCTCACCCTCCAACTAACTCCCTCTCTTTATTTCTCATTAACTCATTTAATCAATGTGTCCGCACCTATAGTGAATTATGATTGAAACAATAAATCATAACAAGATTATGATTGAAACAAAATTTTGAAAATTAATTTAATGTCTATGTATATATGAGATTTTTTTTTGGAAGCTAATAAAATAAGAATAAATTCTATTTTGAAATTATTTTAGTTTGGTTGCGCACACGTAAAAAGTCAACTCAAAATTGATTTTGAGTAGATGTAATTAATTATAATTATAATTAATTATTTAAATTAACAATTTTATATTAATTAGTTTAATTATTTATTTCCTTCATCCACTTTTATCTAACAATTAAGATTATTACACAAATATTAAGAAAATTGTTAGATATACTAAATGATAAAAATATATAATTTAATATGATTAAATTATCATTTTTTCTCTTAATTAATATTTTCTCTTTTCCCCTCTATCTCTATTAATATGTATTTATTGAATTTAATGAAGATAATAAAATATAAAGATAAAGTTAAAAAATCTACTTTATTTATTATTTTTTATTTATATTTTTAAAAAATTATTTTATTTTAATTTATCTATCATTTGAGAATTTTAAAGATAATTAATTAATTTTTCAATTTTACTTCATCATTTATTATTTCTATTAAACTTAATAACTATATATATTAATTAAATTTTACAATTTCTTATGCATATTTAATTGAGTGAAAAAGAATAATTTAATCATATCAATTTATATTTTATTTAATTTGAAATTATTTAATAGTATCTTTAATTTTTGTGCAAAAACCTTAAAAGATAAAAAAAATATTAACAACATATTCTTTTATATATTCATTTCAATATTTATTTTATTATTAGTCTGAAAATAAATACTATTAGTATTCTTTTTCTAATATTTTTTTAAGTATATAAAGTATATTAATAATAAAATAAATATTAAAAAATATTTAAAGAAATATATTGCTAAATAATAGATACTCATTAAACTTCCGAATTGATCGATAATATTAAACAAAATAATTTTTTTTACATAAATAGATAAAAATAAACAAAGACGAGAGAGTACTTATTTTAAGTATAAAAGGACCTTGCTATACAGGATCTAAGGTCCCGAACCACGCCCAGAGCACTGCTATAATTAAAGGACAGTTTTCGAGAAATTATCTTATAATCTTGTAGAGCAATAAATATATATTATAGAATAAATTTTAATTATTAATTTTAAATTAATAATTTTAAATTTATATAAATTTATTTAATATTAATAATAAAAATCCTATTTAAAATATATATTTATTATCTTGTCTTAAATGGTTTGATTATGTAAAAAAAATATTTAAAAATTTCAATAAAAAGAATAGATCAAGTAAAAGATAATCCAATAACTAAAAAGAGAGAAATTAAGTTAAAATAAAATACAATAATATTATTTAATCTATACAACCAATCTCACTTAACAAAAAATGGATTGGTTGTTGAACATAAAAATCAACTTTTGTTTACGTTGAATCACATTCACGGTAAAAAGAAATCTGCGCCATATTTTTTTTTTCAAAATAAAAATATTAACATAAAATAAATTCAATTCATTCTACATTTTAGACAAAAACAAATTTAGAAACATATTCAAATATTTTTGTAAAAAAAATTCAACAAAAGTAAATTTCATATCAAATCAATTTCATTTACATCAAATCAATTAAATGTTTGACGAAAAAAATCAAATGACATCATTTCCATTTTTTAATTCTTCCAAACACAATCAACGTTTATAAAAGAAGAATTCAGGTATTGCTCCAAACTCTGGGGGAAGAGCAAAGTGAGGAGAGGCCATGGCTAATTCGAAGCAGACGCAGCTAAAATCAGACGCTATAATGGAGCAGATGAAGCAGCATCTGGCCACCGACGCTGGCAAAGAGATGACCAACAAGATTGGCCTTGTTTATCAGTTTCATATTGCCCCAAAGGTCCTCCATTTTTCTACCTACATCATATTATTATTACTCTCCTCCTTTCATGTCACCTAATTCCTTTTCATCATGTGTATATAGAGAATTGGATTCGACGAGGTCGTTTATACGGTTGATCTCAAAAAAGGGCAGGTCACAAAAGGTTAGCTTTTTTAAATATGTCCCTTTTTTCATAATAATTTTTTCATATTTTCCAGCAACAAATAATTTCATTAAACATTTTCCTTCTCATGAAAATGTTCTTACTTCATACTATAGATTCATATATCACACAAAGAATAACACGGTGCCACTATGGAGTGTTCTGCATGATAAGCAATACCTATTCTCTACATCGATGAGACTGCAAATATTCTTAATCCATCAGACATTAGACATTTTTGGTTCGAATTGAATGCTTCATTGCTTAATTTGGCCAATTTTATCAAGTTTTCCTATAGAAAAATACCTCCAATGATATGCCTGTGTGAATTGTGATGTATGATTATTTGGGTGTACGTATATTTAGGGACATATGAAGGAGGAAAGCCCGATGCATCCTTTTCATTTACGGACGACGACTTTGTTAAGGTTGCCTTGGGCAAGTTGAATCCACAGATCGCTTTCATGAGGTCCAACCTTTGAATGCATTTTTTCACCTAATCTTTTTGGCTTTTCTTCTTTGTTTTTGTATCCGTGTCCATTTAACTAATGTGCTGATGAACACAGGGGTGCAATGAAGGTTAAGGGAAGTCTGAGCGCTGCTCAGAAATTCACTCCGTATATCTTCCCAAAGCCTTCCAAAATATGAGCAGAGTGCCGACAGATATGTCAATGACTACGTGTATTACGTTGCTTAGATTATCTTTTGGAAGCAATCAAAGAAAATAAACACCAAAAATCTGAGAACTATATCTTTAGTTAGTACATGGATCATCATTCCTAGGGATGTAGATGGTTCATGAGTGTAGTACAGTTCTAAACCCTGAAGGATACTGAGATAATGCTCTGCAAATCTACCGAAGGTGTTGAAATTTTTTTCTTTTTTGGGTTACAGTGTTGAACATTATTATTCTTCTATAGATGGATGCTTCAAGTTCAAAATTAGTTCACAACTACCTTTCTATTCTTGTCGCCATTATACTTGGATCAACGCATCACTGAGCCAATCATCGAAGTCCATATCTAGTAACATCTGTATTTAGGGACATGGATCAAAGTCCATATCTACTAATTGTTTATTTTGATTTTCATGTGCATCGGCTGCATAGGGGATATATATCTTTGCTTACATAACATCCGTCACAACTGCACGAGTGTCCCTATTTGAGTACAAGTGGTTCCACTCAATTTCTTTTCTCATTCAATATCGAATATCAACATATATTCAGTTGTAGTAGTGTGAACCGTGGCGTTTGACTAGTACTTGCATATGATGTTAGTAAATAGTCATTTCTCCATTCATGTCATCATGTGGAACCATTTGCAATTTTAAATCCCAACCATATTATTAGGATTTGTAGAACTAACTTGCGTTTAGTGTACGGATGTAACTTAAAATACTCACATCGATGAAGAGTTACTCTCATTGTGAAAATATACAAAATCGTTTTTTTTTTTGTAACAAAATAGACAAAATCGTTCTTTAGTTAAAACCATTATTTCAGCACACTTAACATTATTAAAAAAAAAAAAATAGAAAGAGAAGAGGCTATCTCATTACAAGAGCAGGGCATATCAGAGCAATAGCTTACAATGATAAGTGGAAAATGAATTTAAACCTTACAACCAAAATGTTTCATTACCACTAAAACATAAAAATAAAGTGTCGTTATTAAAGTATTTTAAATTATTTGTTCTCTCTTCTTTAAACTGGACTTCCTTATAAAAAGGGGAAAAACTTGTGCTTGTACGAACGTATAAATATCTCTATAAATATATCATCCATCTTTTTTTTTTTCTTTTTGGTTAAATGTTTGTAATCTGTTGAGGCCGTTATTTCGTCGTTTCGCTCATCATTTTTAAAAACGACACACGAAATTCAATGTAAAATAAAAAGTTTTTTTAATTTAATTTTCATAATCTTGAAGATTGAAACTTATGATCTAACTTATAGATTATTCTTTACATTTTGATTAGTCGCTCAATCAAATAACTTTTTTAATTATTCTATACTTATTTAATGATAACTTGGGCTGGCTGCTCCTGCCTTTATTGCCGAAGATAAGTATTAGTCATGAAATATGAAGGTGGCTTCAACTACTGGGTGCTGCAGAAGCAGAACTGCTCCTAATCTCACATTCTTTCACTCTCTGCTCCAGAATGCGAGATGGGCACTTGTTATCTTTCGTCAACTTTTAGAGGCTAATGCCAATCCCAATGATCTCACTTTTTCCTTACTCATCAAAGCTTGCCTTTCCTCTTCTTCTTACGCTTACGGCTCATCCACTGCGGCACTTCAACAAGTAAACCAGATTCACACCCAGTTGCTGAAACGGGGCATTAACCAATTTGTTTATGTAAATACCGCTCTTGTTGACTTCTACATGAAACTGGGGTTTACCACTCATGCCCGCCAACTGTTTGAAGATATGCCTTCTAGTTCTAAAGATGTTGTTTCATGGAACGTATTGATTTGTGGATATTCACAAAATGGGCATCGTTATCATGCTCTTCAGCTCTTTCTACACATGCTTAGAGAGGGTTTCAGACCTAATCAAACTACATTTGTTAGTTTGCTACCTTCTTGCGGTCGCCATGAGCTGATTCTTCAAGGAAGATCCATTCATGGGTTTGGAATCAAAGCTGGCCTTGGCTGGGATCCTCAACTGAATAATGCCCTTGCCTCAATGTATGCTAAATGTGATGACTTGGAAGCATCCCAACTCTTATTTGAAGAAATGGCTGACAAGAATGTTGTCTCTTGGAATACCATGATTGGTGCCTATGGCCAAAATGGATTTTCAGACAAGGCAATTCTTTACTTCAAAGAGATGCTAAAGGAAGGTTTGCAACCCAGTCCAGTGACAATGATGAACCTTCTGTTAGTAAATGCTGTTCCGGAAACCGTCCATTGTTATATTATCAAATGTGGCTTGACCAATAATGCTTCTGTCATTACTTCGCTAGTTTGTCTATATGCAAAGCAAGGGTTCACTGATATGGCAAAATTGCTTTACAAATATTTTCCCACAAAAGACCTGATTTCTTTAACTGCAATAATCTCTAGCTATTCTGAAAAGGGTGATATAGAGTCAGCGGTTGAGTGTTTTATCCAAACTCTGCAGTTAGACATAAAACCAGATGCAGTTGCCCTGATTAGTGTCCTTCATGGAATTACTAATCCTGCTCATTTTGCTGTTGGATGTGCTTTCCATGGTTATGGATTGAAGAGTGGCCTGACTACTGACTGCTTAGTTGCAAATGGGCTAATAAGCATGTATTCTAGATTTGATGAGATAGAAGCTACGTTGTCTTTGTTTTTTGATATGAGCGAAAAACCGCTGATCACTTGGAATTCTGTGATATCTGGTTGTGTGCAGGTTGGAAAGTCAAGTGACGCCATGGAGTTGTTCTGCAAAATGAACATGTGTGGAGAAAAACCAGATGCCATTACTATAGCTAGTTTACTATCTGGGTGTTGCCAGCTTGGGTACCTGCGGATTGGGGAGACACTGCATGACTATGTCCTGAGGAACAATGTGAAAGTGGAAGATTTTACAGGAACTGCTCTAATAGATATGTATACTAAGTGTGGAAGATTAGACTATGCTGAGAAGGTATTTTATAGCATCAATGATCCATGTTTGGCAACATGGAACTCTATCATATCAGGTTACAGTTTGTATGGACTTGAACATAAGGCTTTCAGTTGTTATTCTAAACTGCAAGAACAAGGGCTAAAACCGGATAAAATTACCTTCTTGGGAGTTTTAGCAGCATGCACCCATGGGGGACTTGTCTGTGAAGGAACAGAATACTTCCGCATCATGACAGAAGAGTATAGATTGATGCCAGGTTTGCAACATTATGCTTGTATAGTTGGTCTCTTGGGCCGAGCAGGGTTGTTCAAGGAAGCTGTTGAATTTATTAACAACATGGAGATTCGGCCTGATTCTGCTGTCTGGGGAGCTTTGTTAAGTGCTTGTTGCATCCAACAACAGGTCAAGCTTGGGGAATGCTTGGCGAAAAAATTATTTTTCTTGAATTACAAGAACGGTGGATTTTATGTATTAATGTCAAATCTTTATGCGATTGTTGGGAGGTGGGATGATGTAGCAAGGGTGAGGGATATGATGAGAGACAGTGGAGGAGATGGATGTTCAGGCGTTAGTGTTATTCAAGTGACATCAGTCAAAAACACCAATAACAACTCACGCCCGAGTGAAATCTATTTGAATACAAGCACTTGGCAGCATTTGTGTCTATATTGACCGCATAATACAATAACTACCGATTTTTTTCCCGCAAAAAATTGCAGCTTGTCGACTACCCAAATAGGAGATTTAAATCTTGAAAATAAGCATAACCTGAAAGGAATTTCAGGAGAGTCGGGAAATTTTGTATACTTATAACGACGTCGACGGCTGTTCGTCACCCTCTGTTGTAAGCCGACGCCAGCGAACCCTCCCTGCGAACAGCACCAGCTAGTCCTCCCAAGTCCTAATTTTCATCCATTTAATAGACACAGCGACACACACAGAACACATAAAGAGAAGAGAAGGGAGAATCTAACGCCATGAAGGATCGGTTTGGATGGAATAGCGAAGGTAGAGTTGTTCAAGTGGTGTTATCCAAGTGCGTCTTCAGAGTGAAATATGAGGAGCTGACGGCTGCTCTGGCTGTTGTCGTTTTTTCTGTTGTCAGTCGTGACATGCAAAGAAATGAGACAACAAAATCGTGAGGACTGAAGCGTGTAAAATACTATACTCAAAAGATTATTTCTGCATAAATAAAAATCTCTTAGAGTACTACAGACTTTTTTTATTTGATACAAAACTATAATTTGGTAGTTAGGATAGGAAAGTTATAAGAGATAGGATAAGTAAGATAGAATTAGAGGAAGTTAACTCATGAGATAAAAAGATAACATTATAAAAGATGATTTGAATGTTTTCATATTTTATTTGATTTTATTTTTTATAATTTTAATTTTTTTTAAATTATATAAAAAGATAAATTTATTATGATAAAATTACATATAATTTTTAAAATTTTGAAAATAAACTTAAATTAATTTTTTATAATTTTAAAAATTTTTAGACTTTACATATAGTTAAATTATTAGAATAATTTTATATTTTTCAGTTTTTAAAATAATATAAAAACAAAATTAGTTAGATAAAATAAAAATAATTTTTAAAATTAATTATTAGTATTTTATTATTTTAAATATTTTATATTTATTATATTTTTTTAAGTAATCATGTTATATTTTATTATACTTTAATTATTTTATATTTAAAATATTTTTTTAAAGGATTCAAGCTATCATGTAAATTTGAACTAAATAGTCGATAGGATAGGGAATCAAATCATATCATGATTTACCAAACAATAGTTTGAGATAAGATATGATAGTTTATCCTATCCTGTCTTCTTATCACGGCAAACAGTAATTTCAAGAGATTTAGAATAGAAAGTAACTCAAAAGAAAAGATGATGAGAGAATAGAATTAAGTGAACAATATTTATAAAAAACAAAAAGAGCTGTTAGCAGAAAACGTTAGAAAATAAATTCATTTTTCATGTAAGCTCAAAAAATTAATTAAATATTTAATAAAAGGATTCAAGCTATCATGTGTAGGGAATCAAATCTATGATTTATACTAACCATGAACTTTTAGCTCATTTTTAAGCGTATGAATTTACCATCTAATTTAATTTTTATGAAATTCAAAACACAAGATGATATATAAAATTTTTCAAAGTCTTATTTTCAATTAATGTGAGATTTTATTTTTTAAAAAATATAACACTTTTCACGACATTTTCTCGCCGGTGCTCTCTCCTATTCCCCTGAAGCTCCGCCCTTTTTTCTTTGTTCCATCATTTCTTTTTTAAACAACCGCTATTGTCGTATGGAACAATAGGATCGTCTCTAACAACAATGTATGCTTAATGGGTGTTTTTTTTCAGGGTTAGATAGTGAAGCCAACCAATTTATGTTTTTAGTTACATTTCAAACATGACTTAATCCTACTCTTGCTGGTTCTAGAATACAAGAGAAGCAGGGAAGCCTGATTCAGTCTATTTCTTTTGCTGTGAAGAGTTTCTTGCTAAACAGTTTCAGTCTGTTTTTCTGAATTTGTTTAAATTTTGTAAAATGCCTGACTTTTTATTATATCTTATACTATTTTTCACTTCCGATTATAACCTTATTTCTTTGTTTGTGTTTCGCTTTGAAGTTTTAACTAGCCTTTCACTTTTTCTTTATCTTTTTATTTATTATGACATAACAGATTTGTTGTTACTGAAGGGCTATTTAATCTTTTTTCCTTATCTTATATACTATTATATAACCTATGAAACTGAATTCTTTCATGTTAGTCAATTACAAGAGAGGATCATATTAAAATGAAAAAGATATAGTTTTTTTTTAATATAACTAATAAGTCTTATAACCAATCATAGTAAATTATTGTATAATAAAATGTGTCAATTTTTTCTAATACGATGATCATGTTATATGAGACGATCTTATTCCATAATCTACCGTAAGTTTAATATCATGTGTATATATATTTTTTCCTCCAAACTCATATTCTGTTCTTAATATAGCTATGTCATCAATTAATTAACCTTTATTTTCTATGCTCTAATTAAAAAAATAATAATAATTCAATTCAGTTTTTAGTTATAAATTAGTTTATTTCATTTAAGTGATTAAATATATTTCAGTCCGCTCATGATAACAACATAATTTGAATTCGATTCTTATTATCATTGATAGGTGATTATAATTCTATTATAAATTTTCACTAAAGTTAATAGTTTGCTGTGACTTTAAAATAGGAAGAGTCTCCCTTCATATTAAACTTTTTATAAAATATATATATATATATCTTATTCCTTTCAACAATAGTAATTAATTATTTTAAATTTTCAAATGTTAAATTAATTCAAATATTTTTTATGTTGTAATCGTGAATTAGGATATAATTGTTTAATTTTCAAATTTTAGTTAAAACTTCTTAATTTGTGTTAATATCCTTGTCTGCTGTACTACTTAATTTGTGTTAATAGCCTTGTATGCAGTACTACTTATATCACTCTCTTTTTCTATTTGTTACGAGGATAATGTTTTGTGTTTATAAAAAAATACGTTTATTATATGTTTATTGTATATTTATATAAAAAAATATCAAATTATATTATATATAATTATAATATTTTAACAGAATACAAAATGAATTTGTGAAAAAGTTAAAAAAAATAAAAATATAAAAATTAAGTGAATAACAAAATTGTTGTTATGATGAGTAGTTTCAAATGTGAGAAATAACTTTCTTCACTTACACATTTCTCTCCCTTCTTTTTCTTTATGCTAAATATTTAATAATTTGTAGTTTCAACATATTTTTGTTTGACGCACTACACATCTTTATCTCGTGAAGTAATTTTTAAGTGAATATGATTTATTATAAATACTTAAATTATTATTTAATATGTGTAAAGTAATAAAGATTATTATAAAATTATTTTAATTATTAATAATATTTTTATATATATTAAATAATAATTTATATACTTAAGTGATAATATAATAGGAGTATTCATCTAAAAATTTCTTTTCTCGTGCTCTCAAGCTTTCTTTTATCACACAAATTTTTCTGTTTGTCAGGTGCATTTTTTTCTTTATGGAAAATCATGTTCCTCTCTGTTGGGAGGGTGTTGTCTGAATTTAAGGTATATATTGGGTCTATACAGTTTGAGATACCAGCACAAGTTGAGAATTTCTCTTCGTTCTCTTTATTGGCATTCTCTTCTTGCTACATTTTCATTATTTCTACTATGTGCCATTCGATCGGTATGAGATTGCGGTACGGTTGAGGTACAAAGGCACTAGGTATTACGCAAAGGTTTAACAATGAAAACCTATAATCTTCCTCATTTTAGTTCACTTCTTCTTGCGGTGATTTTTTTCCCACTAACAGTATAATTTTAAGTGTTTAGTTGGTTTTTAGAATTTAATATAAAATTAGAGTTTGAAATTAAAATTAAACTTATTAAATCTTATTTTTATATTTGAAATACTATTTAGAATTGAAATTGTAATTTCATAAACCAATATATACAAATTAAAAAATAATTAAGTTAAATATTTTTTAATTCTTAGTCTTAAGAATTATCAATTCTATAACTTGAAAATTAAACTTTATCTTTCTTTCTATCTTTACATTTATTTATGAACAATCATATTTATTGAGATTCTATATTTATATAATTTTTTTATATTTATATAAAATTATTGTAATAGCTATTTTTTCTAAAAAAAATCATGAAAATTTTTTTATGAAAAAATATGACTATTATATTATAAAAATATTATTGTATGAATATTTTATTAATTTTAATTTTGTAATTTTTTTAATATTTTAGATCATACATTTAAATAATAAAATTATAATTGAATTTAGAATTACAATTTCTTATCTGAATTTTTTGACAACCCCAAATATATAATTTAAGATTTTGGACTAATTCTAATTCTAAAAGAATTAGAATTGAAATTAAAATTCTATATTTCAATTCTAATTCCGCTATCCAAACGGACCTTAAGAGGTATTTTCTTCCTTTATGGTTTTTTTGTAACATAGTTTGGTCTAATTGTTATGTATGAGGCAAAGAAATTGTTATAAGTCTATGTACCCCTCTTTTTGGTTTCATATAGTATCTTCTCACTCGAAAGTGAGAGACTAATCTCCCGAATCAGGCAGAATCCCGTAGAGCGACAAAACTCTCTCAATCGAGTTTTAACGCAACTGCATACTCAGGGTTCGAATCTAAGTCCCTTAGTTAAGTTAGAATAGTCCCTTACTAGCTGATCTACATACTCGGTGGTAAAGTCCCTTAGTTAAGTTAGAATAGTCCCTTACTAGCTGATCTACATACTCGGTGGTAGTCTATATATATCTCTCTAAAGTGACATTCTTCGTACTTCTATTTTTTCTTTTTCCTTTTTTCAAGTTTCTTAGATTGAATTGTAGGACCATATACTCAGTTCTTCAAATTGTAAATGACAATAAAACTCAAGGTTAAAGCAATTCCATTAAGATGATTTTGGGAGCCTATTAGGAAAAGAATGCACGTGTTTTCCATTTTCAAATGTTGACTATATATTTTACATATAAAATTAAGGGTGTAAATGAGTTGATCTATTCGTGAACTATTCGAGTTTAATACATTGAATGCTCGGTTAATCTTGTTTATTTAACTAAGCAAATAAGTTTTACCTTAAATATAGACTTCATTTTATAAATGAGTCAAATTTAAGATTTATATGTTTGACATTAAAAGTTCATAAATAACTAATGTGTGTATATGTGTTTAATCACAATTTTTTTTTGTAATTTTACATAAGAAAATCTTTAAATAATAATAATTTATATGTTAATATTACTTAGTAAATTTTAATTTTATTTAGATAATTATATTTTTATTTATTATTATCTACCACTTACTTAACTTAGAATTTTAAAATCTGTCTATCTCTTTTTTATTTGTACTTTATCTTATAGCTTAATTAAAGATGTCTATTAAATACTAAATTAATAAATTTAAACAATACTTCAAAGGAGAAATTTGATAAAATAAATGAAAATAACCAAGATATAAACGAGCTATACAAGTGAAACTCAAGTTTTATATTTTTTAAACAAGTCAAAATCAAGAGTTTTAAATTTGACTTATTTAAATAAATGAGTTATACTTGAATAACATTTTTTTTCATAAGCCAAGTCTCAACTTCAAGTATTCGAATTAATGATAATCTTATTTTTAATTATATTATTATATATTTTTAATAGGATTTATGGTATTCTTCTTCTTCTTTAAGCTTAATATATTATTTAATGTAATTTTTTTTTTTATGTAGGTCAAAATTTCAAAATTCTATGAGTTAAATAAAAAGAATTTAAAACTTGTGAATTGAAATGAGCCCCTGGAGTTTTTTTGGATGGACTAGTAAGGATGGAGAACTAGCAAATGAAGTTTGTTTAGGGATAAAGTTATTCTAAAGTGAGTAAGTAAAATTGTATCAATTATTAAATTTTAGTGGGTTAAAATTATAATATACTTCAAATTAAATCAATAGTAGATACACTCTTATTTACTCACTTTAGATGAGTTTTTTTTTTTGGTTTAATAACAAGAAGCAGCAATAAAAGCATATTCTAAAAGGATCCCTACCATTGATTTAAGTTGTTTTCTTTAAGAGTAAACACTCAATCTCGTACCAACTTACGTTGGTCCAAGTGGCAATGGGCTTGGGCACATTAAACATGTATTCAGGGGTTCGATTCCTGACTCATGTGTATGGAGAAAAATGCAGTTGAGAGCGGTTGCTTTTTACGGAGCCAATCGTACTACGGCATATTAGTCTTTCGCCTTCCGGACAGAGAGATACTACATGGAAGAACAAAAAAAAACATGCAATCTCGTCTCTAAGAAAAACTTCGCTTCCCATATTATTTATGGAAAAAAAAAACCCTAACTTAGGCCCTGACAATCTAAAAAATCGGATCAAATAAATTTTTTTTATTGGACACTTTAGTCCTTATTATGGACTAATTTGACTTGATTTTTGATATTCTTAGAGACCAAATTGAGTGTTTTTCATTTCTCAATATCTAATATGGGAGGTGTAACGCCCCAATTTTTAGAAAATATTCTGAATGTACTGTTTTCTGTTTTTCATGCTTTTGTATGAATGACCGTTGTGTCCCTATTTTTCCGTTCTCGATTTTTGTATGAAAACAACTACGATAATCTGAGGTTCAAATTTTATTTGATCGTTTTACGTAGTTGCTTGAGACGGTAAAATAAAAATTTTTCCAGAACTCTTGTATTAATTTTTTGAAAGATATACAACTATATAATATCTGCTTTGGATATTTTATTTGAACGTTTTGGATGATTACCTACGTTGTGGGAAAAAATGAAAAAATAACCGTTACGTCCGAACGTCTTGTTTTATTTTTTTGTTTTTTAATTGTTTTCTTCTTGATTTAATGCACTGAAAAAATACTGTCATGATTTTATATGGACTTTTTGTGTGATTTTTCGGCGAGGGGAAAATAATATTTTTCGGGTAGGGAAAATCTTATTTTATTATTTAGAATTAGGGGATCTTACTTAACCCGATTTGAAACTAAAAATAATCTTTTAATTTTTAGGATTTAATGTCAAATAAAATAATTTTATATTATTATAATATTATTTTATTAGTCAAGTATAATTTAGTGAAGTGGCTAAATATTTTGCGGGAAAATAGCTTAAAAGGGGTTAGATTGGTAGCTTAATTAATCACCGATGTAGAACTTTTTAGAAACAGTGAAATAGTGACTCGTGAGCATTTAATATTGTTGTGTGACTCGGCATGTGAGTCAAGGAATAACCAATGGGAATCAAGCTTGCTCACCAAGGCTTGATCTTGGCCTTTGATTCATCCAATGGCTTGGATGAAGCCAAGCAAGGAGCCACCTTGCATGCCCTTAGAGAGCTACGACCAAGTGAAGGAGGGAGGACCAAAAATCACTTTGTCTTCCTTACGTTTCTCTCTTCTCTCTCATCAAAACCTTAGCCACCATTCTTGTCCATTTTCTTCACCATATTAAACCAAGCTTATTTCCTAACCATCCAACCATCCAAAAATTTTTCTAACCAAGTTTCCTTAACCTAAACACCATTCTAAGAACCTTTGTAGTTGGGAGTTTCTTCAAATTCTTCCATCTAGGGCTTGAAACCAACCTTGAAAGTTTTACCTAGAAGGTGAAATTTCATGCTTTTCTTTTCTCTCTTCTTTTTCAAAGTTCTAAGCCATGATTTTTCCATGGTTTAGCTTCTTTTTCATGGTTAGTAACATGTAGATTTTGTTTGAGATTTCTAGGTATTTTTGGTGGTGAAAACCGTGACCTAGGAGGTGTGAAAGCAAGCTTTTGTCTTCATTTAAGGTAAGAGGAAGACAATTCTTATCATAAATGATGGTGGTAAGAAGATGGGTTGTTTGTAGAATCCATAAGGGTTCGGTTGTGGTGTGTTTATTGATGTGTATTTGTTAATTTTTGTGGTTGCTAGTAGCTTAAGTGTTATGTGTTAGTAGCTTTCTTGTTTGGTGATTGTAATAATTTTGCATGTCTATTAGCTTTTGAAAGCATGTCTACAAGCTTTAATTTAGGTTGTATGTGTTAGAAAATATTTTTGCATGTGTTAGAAATATAATGCATGTGTTAGAATTGTATGATAAAATATAGGATGTGAATAACATGTGTAAATTTGCATGAGTGTTCCAAAGAACACATCCACTAGCTCACGGCAATGACCAAGTGTGAGGACCAAAATGTTCTCTTCATTTTTCCTAAAGTGCAACTTAATTAATTAGGAGAAATAAGAAGGTTTCAAATTGTTTTGATCCAAGAAAAGGAATTTAGAAATCAATTGGTAAAGATTTAGTAAATTTTGGGCCAACATGCCTAAAGGATTTATTTGATTTAAAATCATTACTTTATAACATGATTTAATGAACTTAGATAAGATAATACCTTTGACATGATTTAGAAATCAAATGAAAAAGTTTTACAAAATTCGGCCAACATGCCACTATAGGTAATTAAGATTTCTAAAACTTGATTCCAAACCTTTTTCAATTAAAAAGAGACAATACAAGTTAAGGGGAAATTTTCTATGATGATTTTTGAAGAAACAAATTGAGTAGAATTAAGTTTAAAGGATTAAAATTAGTGATTTTATCATTAGGAAGTAAAATACAGAAATTTTGAGAAATTTTCTAACATATAGCTCACTTTAAGTTTTGAAGCATGTTAGAGATTTCAAAAAGAATTAAATGATATGGTTAAAAATTAGGTAAATAGAAAATTTTATGAAAAATTTAGAAAACCATTATTATAAGTTTATAAACAAAACTTTGTCAATTTTTAGTAAAAATGAACCTATAAGATAGTAAAAATATCCTAATGACGATTATGCGGTATGAAAAATTATTCTACGTAGTTTAAAGGTACTAAGTACTATTTCTATCTGCTTAAACAAGTAATTTTAAGGGCATTCGAATAAGAAAATGATTTAAAATCCTACGCGATTGAGAAAACGTATTAAAAATGCTTTACGCGATTTTAAAAAAAGAAAAATATCTTTACCCGATTTTTAAACGTTTGTAAAAACGACGAGATTTCAAAACGCGATAAAATTTCTACGCGATTGACCGTTACTATATTTATTTTTTTTTTGTCGGGAAAATGTGAACCATCTGTGCTTTTGAGGTTATTTCTTTGTCGGGAAAAAGTGCTTTGCTTTTTTTCCATTGAGGGCATATTTTTATCTTGAGGGCATTTTCGTAATTTCATATATTTGGAATTATGTTTTGTCTTTATACCAATTTTTGGTGTTTTGGTTGACGAGACGAATCACATCGTGTTGTCGATGCGATAAATGTAGTGTGGTTTATTGTTCTAATGAACTTGGAGACTTTAGTGTACGGGATTCCACAGCGTGGGTGTTGGTACAGTTTGAGTCGTGGTAAAGAAACCAGATAGCACACTAATGTACTCGACATTCACTATATTTAATCGAGGTTTGTAAAGTCTAGTAGTGCATTCTCTATAGTGCCACATTTTCGTGAACTATACTACGTCTGGATGGTGGATTCCATTCGATCGGTATGAGATGTGACCGCGGTAGTTGGTTGAGTGGTACTAATAGATTTTGCAAGTCACTCTCGATATCTGTTTGGGTTTAGCTCCATGGAGTAGGGTTGTGTTTTGGTGTATTTGATTATATCTTGGATAATATTCCATTTTTCTCTATTTATCTTTATCACGGTAATATCTTGGATGTTTTTACATTTTCTCTATTTATATTTATCGATAATTCTTATGTTAGTTGTCCATTTCTTATCTTATTTTATACGTGAGATTGATTTATACGTGTGATTTCCTTTATTTGTGTTATATCTATGATGTTTGAAACACTAGGATATCTAATATGTACTTATTATAGCTTATTTTTTGTATTGTATGAACTGTGTAGTTGTTATTTGTCGTCTTCTTATTGGTCGTGTTGTGATGGTTTTATGTTGTCTTACCTCTTTATTGTATGTGTCTCTTGTCTGTTTATTTTATACGGTAAAGAGTTTGAAGAGGAAGAAGAGGAACAACCTCTTGAGATCGTGTACCCTGAGGAAGAGGAAGGTCAGCAAGCCGACGATCAGTTTTACGATCAAGAACCATCCGATCATCCATATCCTCTGTATTGATTGTGTGGGATGGCGACTCCAAAGCATTTTTGGGATTCATAAGCTGGTATTTCATGGAGGTGATCGGCTTGGCATTTACGAGGAGATCGTGCTACATTTACCTATGAACGGACGTATGGCCGTGATTCTACGTCATCGGTTTGATGGAGATCCGATTGTGACGACGACGTTATTTCGCATAGAGTTACCCTTATCCATTAGGCGTTATATAAAATTATTGAAAACCCCGAGCCTAGTGAGATAAGCATCGTAATCGCGAAAATTATCGCCGTGTGTCGAGACAAGGGATATCTATCTCCCGATGATCATTTTCGGACCGAGAGTGATCCATCCGAGGATTAGATAACCATGATGTTTTTTTTAGGCGCGTCGGAATATTATATATTAACTCTTTTATTGCTTTCTTTCTTTTTTGTTTAAATATTTTTAGTCTTAGTTGTAAATTATTTGTACATTATAACTTAATCATATGTATATTATCAAGTAATGATGTTTTTATTTTTATTTTTTTATTTCGTATTTTCCGCATTATCTTTTTATTACATATTTTGTACTATCGGAATTATTTACAACCCGTAATAATTTTTAACAAATGTTCCGCAACTTGGGTAGATTTTATTTCTATTTATTTTATTTCTTTTATGTGTAACATCCTCCAAAGGGTGTTACATTAGTTAATATCGAGCCCAAGTTAGAGTCTTTTGGGGTTGTGGTTAGGGTCATTTTTGTTTGTCTTTGTGTGATTCTCTGTGATGTTTGTGATTTATATCCTTTCGAAAATATCTAGAAGGATGTATCTAACTTTGTTTTGTTATGTTTGAAGAAAGAAGATTGGTAGAGGTAGAGGACGTGCTAACGTAAATCGTGATGAGGACCCGATGTTGGTTTCTTTTGAGGTTGCGGCGGAGACATAGTGATTACTCAAACAAAATTTGAGAAGCCCCCAAAGAAGATGCTACGGTGATGCCCTAAATTTATCTGAATTTAGGCGCCATAATCCGCCACAATTTAGAGGCGAGGTGGATCCGGAGAAAGCGAGTCAGTGGATGCAAGATTTAGAGATAATCTTTGAGGGGATGAGATGTACAGATGAAAAGAAAGTAACTTATGCTGTTTTCATGCTGAGAGGAGATGCAGAACATTGGTGGATAGGAATCTGCCGAGTGTTGCAAGTTGAAGGGACTGAGATTACCTGGGAAGTGTTTTCTAATACTTTTATGGATAAGTATTTTCCTGCAAGTGCTAGGCATGCCAAGGAAATGGAATTTCTTGGTTTGCGACGAGGGGAATATGACGGTGAATGAGTATGCCACAAAATTTGAGAGTTTGTCTCAATTCTCGGATTATGCTCGAGACACGACAAGATGATGTGTGGAGATGCGGGAAGTTTGAATCGGGTTTAAGGGGAACCGAAACGAGGAGTGGTATCTTTTTCATGCTTTGGTGGATGCTTGTGCTCGACTTGAGGAGTTAGAGCCATCTAGAGATCAAAGGAATCGGAATTTTGGACCGACAAGGTTCCAGAGAGGTGGAGGTGGTAATGCAAATCGGTTTGACGTAAGCCGTATACCAGGCCAACAGAAGTCAATCTCAACGACCATCCGTTAGTGGAGGTGCAAGTGGTAGTTCGATGCAGGAGGGTGGCGTTTACGCCAACATGTTTTAAGTGCGGGAAGAAAGGTCATATTTCTCCCGAGTGTTTAAAGGTACTATTTGTTTCAATTGTAAGCAACACGGGCACATATCAAAGGATTGTCCACAATACGGAGAGAAAACCTGCACATTCGATATGTTAAAGCTAATCGGCAGAAGTCGGAAGTACTCAACCGAGATCGGAGGACGAGTGTATACAATGATGGGATCGAGATTTCTAAGTCGATGACCTTATTCAAGGAGAAGGAGACATTGGAGGTAACCTTCGACCGTTGTCTTGTATGACTCGGGTGCTACACACTCGTTTATTGCATATGATTGTGTAGAAAGGTTGAAGTTGCCCATATCTTCTCTCGAATGTTATGTTATATCTCTACATGCTAAACCCGTAGTTACTTCTAAGATCTGTTTGGATTGTCCTATTATTGTGAAGGGCCGTTTGTTTTGGTCGATTTGATTTGTTTGCCTCTCATTGAGATAGATGTAATCTTAGGGATGGATCTGGTTATGTTCTAACCATATCCTCATAGATGTGCAAAGAAAACTATAGTTTTTCCTAAGGAAGAAGAGTCCGGATTCTTAAGCGCCGTTAAGGTCAAGTCTTTGTTGAGAGATGGAGCGCGAGGATATATCGGTATTGTCTTCTCTAGAAGTTAAGAATGAGAAGGATGTGAATACTATTCCTGTTGTCAACGATTTTCCGGATGTTTTTCCTGACGATGTACTAGTTTACCGCCGAGCGGGAGATCGAATTCTCAATTGATTTAGTACACAGGGAACAGGTCCTATCTCAATTGCACCATATCGTATGTCGCCGGTAGAGTTGGAGGAGTTGAAAAAGCAATTGGTTGTTGGAGAAAGAGTTTGTACGACCTAGCGTTTTTATGGGGTTGTGCTTTTGGTCAAGAAGAAGGATGGAACATCACGACTTTGTGTAGACTATCGGCAATTAAATAAGGTGACTATCAAAAATAAATATCCGCTTCCAAGAATCGACGATTTGATGGATCAATTGAGAGGAGCTGTGATATTTTCCAAGATAGATCTGCGATCGAGTTATCACCATATTCGTGTAAAGGGGAAGATGTGCCGAAAGCGCTTTTCGAACTCGTTATGGACATTATGAGTATCAGGTAATGCCATTCGGGGTGACAAATGCTCCTGCCATATTTATGGATTATATGAATAGGATATTTCGTCCATATCTAGACAGATTTGTCGTTGTCTTTATCGATGACATTCTGATCTATTCTCAATCGAAGGAAGAGCATCCGAACATCCGAGTGTTATTCTTGATTTTGAGGGAGAAGCGATTGTATGCGAAGTTGTCTAAGTGTGAGTTCTTGGTTGGAAGAAGTTCAATTTCTTGGTCACGTAATTTCTAAAGAAGGTATTGCGGTGGACCCATCGAAAGTGGAGCTTTTTTACGATGGGAGAGACCTAGACGGTAATAGAAGTTCGAAGTTTTGTTGGACTTGCTTTGGTTATTATCGGAGATTTATCGAAGGTTTTTCCAAGATTCTGGACCGCTTACACAATCGACGAGGAAAAGTCAAGCTTTTGAATGGACGGAAGAGCGTGAAGCCTTGTTTTCAAGAGTTGAAGAAGAGGTTAACAATGCGCCGGTGTTGATCCTACCGTATTCGACAAAATCTTTCGATGTGTATTGTGGACGCTTCTTATCAAGGACTAGGATGCGTGTTGATGCAAGACCGGAATGTGGTGGCGTATGCTTCTCGACAATTGAAGGTTCATGAGAAGAATTATCCTACGCATGATTTGGAATTGGCTGCGGTAGTTTTTGCTTTGAAGATATGGAGACACTTTTCTATGGAGCAACGTTCAACATCTTCAGTGATCACAAGAGTTTGAAGTACTTATACGATTATGAATATGAGGCAGCGAAGATGGTTAGAATTTCAATAGAGAACGACTACGATTTTCAACTTTTGTACCACCCTGGTAAGGCGAATGTCGTGGCCGATGCCTTGAGCGGGAAGATTATTAGTGTTTTTGCGCTAATGATCAAAGAAAAGGAGCTCATTGAACAATTTAGAGAAGTGGTCATTTGTTGAGTTGAAAAGGGAAGATCTGTATTAGCATGGTTACTATCTCGAGCGAGTTGATGGAAGACATAAAGGAAAAGTAAAATGCCGATAAATTTTTGCAAGGAATAAGGGAGCAAATGAAACAAGGCGAGACACTAGAGTTCAAAGAAGGAACTGATGGGATTCTGAGATTTCGGGGTATAGTCTGTGTTCCTCGTAACCGAGAACTGAGAAGATATATTGTGAAACATGCCCATACTAGTCTATTGAGTATGCATCCAGGCATAACAAAGATGTACCAAGACTTGAAGAAGTTATTCTGGTGGCATGGAATGAAGGGTGATGTGGTTAGATGCGTGTCAACTTGCCTAGTTTGTCAAAAGTCGAAAGTTGAACACCAAAGACCAGCTGGGATGTTGCAACCATTATCGATTCCAGAATGGAAATGGGATAACATTTCTATGGATTTCGTTACTGGTTTGCCGAAGACAAAGAAAGGTCATGATGCAATATGGGTTATAGTTGATAGACTTACGAAATCGGCTCATTTCTTACCAATTAATATCAAATATTCATTGGAAAGAAACCAGATTGTACATTAGTGAAATTGTCGACTACATGGTGTACCGACAAGTATAATTTCGATCGTGATCAGGTTTACGTCAAGATTTTGGCGAGGTCTACAAGAAGCTATGGGAACTAAGTTACACGAGTTCGAAGGCGTATCATCCATTGACGGTTAGAGAGAACTATTTGATCCTTGGAGGATTTGTTGCGGGCTTGTGTTTTAGAACAACGGGAAGTTGGGATGAATTTTTATCTTTGATAGAATTCACCTACAACAAAGTTTTCACGCAAGCATCGGAATGGCACCTTATGAAGCATTGTATGGAAGACGATGTCGGAGTATTTTGGTATCAAGATGGGGAAAGTATGTGTTAGCCGGAACTTGTACTCTTGGCGGATAAAGTCAAGATGATACAAGAGAAGATATGTTTAAAGCAGACAAAAGAGTTACGCGGATAAGCGAAGACGACCTCTTGAGTTTGAGGAGGGTGAGCATGTGTTTCTGAGAGTTACTCCTACGACTGGTGTCGGAAGAGTGATTAAGTCTAAGAAGCTTACTCCTAAATTCATTGGACCATATCAGATTATCCGACGTATTGGTCCTGTAGCATATCAGATTGCTTTGCCGCCTTTTCTATCCAATTTGCACGACGTGTTTCATGTGTCTATTTTAAGTATATACCGGATCAGACACATGTTATACAACCGGATGACGTGCAATTAAAGGAGAATTTGACTTACGAAACTTTACCCGTCGGGATAGAGGACGAGAAAGGTAAAACGAACGAGGGAAGATGATCGAGTTAGTGAAAGTCATATGGAATGATATGACGGGTGAAGCTACTGGGAGTTTGGAAGATAAAATGAAGGATCGGTATCCTCATTTGTTTGGATGAACATCGAATTTCGAGGACGAAATTTTTATTTGTTAGGGGGAGAGTTGTAACGCCCCAATTTTTAGAAAATATTCGAATGTCTTGTTTTTCTGTTTTTCATGCTTTTGTATGAATGACCGTTGTGTCCATATTTTTCTGTTCTCGATTTTTGTATGAAAACAACTACGATATACTGAGGTTCAAATTTTATTTGATCGTTTTACGTAGTTTGCTTCGTGACGATGTAAAATAAAAATTTTTATTTGTATTAATTTTTCGAAAGATATACGATTTATATATTGGATATTTTATTTGAACGTTTTGGATGATTACCTACGTTGTGGGAAAAAATGAGAAAATTTATGTCCCGAACGCATCTTGTTTTTCTTTGTTTTTATCTGTTTTTTTTTCTTCTTGATTTAATGCCACGAAAATAATGTCTATGATTTTATATGGAAATTTTGTGTGAAGGCGGGAAAATAATATTTTTCTGGTGGGAAAATCTTATTTTATTATTTAGAATTAGGGGATCTTACTTAACCCGATTCGAATTTACTAAAAATAATCTTTTAATTTTTAGGATTTTTGTCAAATAAAATAATTTTATATTATTATAATATTATTTTATTAGTCAAGATAATTTAGTGAAATGGACCCAGGAAATATTTTGCGGGACCCACAATTTTTAACAGTTAGATTGGTAGCTTAATTAATAATCACCGTGTTGTAACTTTCAGAAACAGTGAAAAAAAGTGACGTGAGCAATATTGTGTGACTCAAAGCATGTGAGTCAGGAACCAACCAATGGGAATCAAGCTTGCTCACCAAGGCTTGATCTTGGCCTTTGATTCATCCAATGGCTTGGATGAAGCCAAGCAAGGAGCCACCTTGCATGCCCTTAGAGAGCTACGACCAAGTGAAGGAGGGAGGACCAAAAATCACTTTGTCTTCCTTACGTTTCTCTCTTCTCTCTCATCAAGAACCCTAGCCACCATTCTTGTCCATTTTCTTCACCATATTCGGCCAAGCTTATTTCCTAACCATCCAACCATCCAAAAATTTTTCTAACCAAGTTTCCTTAACCTAAACACCATTCTAAGAACCTTTGTAGTTGGGAGTTTCTTCAAATTCTTCCATCTAGGGCTTGGAAACCAACCTTGAAAGTTTTACCTAGAAGGTGAAATTTCATGCTTTTCTTTTCTCTCTTCTTTTTCAAAGTTCTAAGCCATGATTTTTCCATGGTTTAGCTTCTTTTTCATGGTTAGTAACATGTAGATTTTGTTTGAGATTTCTAGGTATTTTTTGGTGAAAACCGTGACCTAGGAGGTGTGAAAGCAAGCTTTTGTCTTCATTTAAGGTAAGAGGAAGACAATTCTTATCATCCCTTGATGGTGGTAAGAAGATGGGTTGTTTGTAGAATCCATAAGGGTTCGGTTGTGGTGTGTTTATTGATGTGTATTTGTTAATTTTTGTGGTTGCTAGTAGCTTAAGTGTTATGTGTTAGTAGCTTTCTTGTTTGGTGATAATAATTTTGCATGTCTATTAGCTTTTGAAAGCATGTCTACAAGCTTTAATTTAGGTTGTATGTGTTAGAAAATATTTTTGCATGTGTTAGAAATATAATGCATGTGTTAGAATTGTATGATAAAATATAGGATGTGAATAACATGTGTAAATTTGTATGAGTGTTAAAGAACACATCCACTAGCTAGCAATGACCAAGTGTGAGGACCAAAATGTTCTCTTCATTTTTCCTAAAGTGCAACTTAATTAATTAGGAGAAATAAGAAGGTTTCAAATTGTTTTGATCAAGAAAAGGAATTTAGAAATCAATTGGTAAAGATTTAGTAAATTTTGGGCCAACATGCCTAAAGGATTTATTTGATTTAAAATCATTACTTTATAACATGATTTAATGAACTTAGATAAGATAATACCTTTGACATGATTTAGAAATCAAATGAAAAAGTTTTACAAAATTGGCCAACATGCCACTATAGGTAATTAAGATTTCTAAAACTTGATTCCAAACCTTTTTCAATTAAAAAGAGACAATACAAGTTAAGGGGAAATTTTCTATGATGATTTTTGAAGAAACAAATTGAGTAGAATTAAGTTTAAAGGATTAAAATTAGTGATTTTATCATTAGGAAGTAAAATACAGAAATTTTGAGAAATTTTCTAACATATAGCTCACTTTAAGTTTTTAGCATGTTAGAGATTTCAAAAAGAATTAAATGATATGGTTAAAAATTAGGTAAATAGAAAATTTTATGAAAAATTTAGAAAACCATTATTATAAGTTTATAAACAAAATGCTGTCAATTTTTAGTAAAAATGAACCTATAAGATAGTAAAAATATCCTAATGACAAGAGTATGCGGTTAAAAATTATTCTACGTAGTTTAAAGGTATCTAAGTACTATTTCTATCTATTTAAACAAGTAATTTTAAGGGCATTCGAATAAGAAAATGATTTAAAAATCCTACGCGATTGAGAAAACGTATTAAAATTACGCGATTTTAAAAACAGAAAAATATCTTTACCCGATTTTTAAACGTTTGTAAAAACGACGAGATTTCAAAAACGCGATAAAATTTCTACGACATTGAGGTTACTATATTTATTTTTCCTTTGTCGGGAAAATGTGAGGCTTTTGAGTTTTTTGTCGGGAAAAAGTGAACCCGCATGTGCTTTTTTCCATTGAGGGCATATTTTTATCTTGAGGGCATTTTCGTAATTTCATATATTTGGAATTATGTTTTGTCTTTATACCAATTTTTGGTGTTTTGTAATCACATCGTGTTGTCGATGCGATAAATGTAGTGTGGTTTATTGTTCTAATGAACTTGGAGACTTTAGTGTACGGGATTCCACACGCGACGGTTGCAGTATTTATAAAAACCGATAGCACACTAATGTACTCGACATTCACTATATTTAATCGAGGTTTGTAAAGTCTAGTAGTGCATTGCCTATATGCCACAACGGAGACCGTGAACTATACTACGTCTGGATGGTGGATTCCCAATGTCGTAGGCTATTGACGCAACGGTGTACCGCGTAATAAGATAAGCCGTAGTACTAATAGATTTAAAAGTCATTCTCTCGATATCTGTTTGGGTTTAGCTCCATGGAGTAGGGTTGTGTTTTGGTGTATTTGATTATATCTTGGATAATATTCCATTTTTCTCATTTATCTTTATCGGTAATATCTTGGATGTTTTTACATTTTCTCTATTTATCAACGATAATTCTTATGTTAGTTGTCCATTTCTTATCTTATTTTATCCGTGAGATTGATTTATCCGTGTGATTTCCTTTATTTGTGTTATATCTATGATGTTCTGAAACACTAGGATATCTAATATGTATTACTGTTATAGCTTTTTTTTGTATTGTATGAACTGTGTAGTTGTTATTTGTCGTCTTCTTATTGGCCGTGTTGTGATGGTTTTATGTTGTCTTACCTCTTTATTGTATGTGTCTCTTGTCTGTTTATTTTATACGGTAAAGAGTTTGAAGAGGAAGAAGAGGAACAACCTCTTGAGATCGTGTACCCTGAGGAAGAGGAAGGTAAAAGCCGACGATTTTTACGATCAAGAACCATCCGATCATCCATATCCTCTCGTATTGATTGTGTGGGATGGCGACTCCAAAGCATTTTTGGGATTCATAGAAATTTGGTATTTCATGGAGGTGATCCGGCTTGGCATTTACGAGGAGATCGTGCCGTTACCTATTCGGACGTAACCGTGATTCTACGTCATCGTTTGATGGAGATCCGATTGTGACGACGACCGCACAGAGTTACCCTTATCCATTAGGCGTTATTAGGGTGGAGCCTAGTGAGATAAGCATCGTATCGATGCGCGATCCCGTTATCGTGTGTCGAGACATCGGGATATCTATCTCCCGATGATCATTTTGTACGAGAGTGATCCATCCGAGATTGATAACACGATGTTTTTGAAGTAGCGTCACAGTATCACGTATATATTAACTCTTTATTGCTTTCTTTCTTGTTTTGTTTAAATATTTGTAGTCTTAGTTGTAAATTATTTGTACGACTTATAACTTAATCATATGTATATTATCAAGTAATGATATTTTTTTTATTTTTTTTATTTCGTATTTTCCGCATTATCTTTTTATTACATATTTCTGTCTATCAAGAATTATTTTACAACCCGTAATAATTTTTAACAAATGTTTCGCAACTTGGGTAGATTTTATTTCTATTTATTTTATTTCTTTTATGTGTAACATCCTCCAAAGGGGTGTTACAGGAGGCGAAGTTTTTCTTAAAGATGAAATTAAGTGTTTACTCTTTCTTTAAAATTTTCTGTGAATATGTTTAAAATCAATTATAAACATCTTGGAGCAAGTAGTAATTCTGGTTAAATTAAAGTTTTGGTCTATAGTTTTATACTGATTTTTAATTTAGTTCATATATTTTGTTATAATTCAAATTATTCCTCATACTTACAAATATTTTTAAAATAATTCATGCCATTAATTTTTATTTTAATACCATTAATTTAACCTATACTAAGCATTTTACAAGAAAAAAAAACATATAAAAGAACATTTATTAAATAAAAGAGTATTTATTGATAAGAAATAAACACTTTTTAAAATAAATAAATATCTTATTTAACATTTTACAGAAAAAAAGAACATATAAAGAAATTCTTATTGGATAAAAAAGTATTTATTTTATTAGTAAATTGATAATATTATAATAGTGTTATAACAAAATTAATAACGGGAATTATTTTATAAATTTTTATAAATGTGAAAATTAATTTAAAAAAATAAAAACTGAATTAAAAATAAAAACAAAAAATAAACACCAATATTTAATTAACTAATAATTTTTCTTATAATCTCGATTTTCTTGTATCATTTTTTTTGTACATTATTTTTTATATTATATTATATCACTTATTATTAAAATGAATATTTACATGTAAATATTTTTCTCTTATTTAATTATAATTGTTGATATATAATAAAAAAAAAGTGATGCGTGATAAATATTTTTTTTTCTTGCATAGCAATCTGGCCTGTAATCACATGCAATTGGAGTGGAATCATCGGGTGCGCATAAAGCTACAGGAAGGATCAGAATTTGTGCCTTGCACTTCATTGGTCTACGTGGGGCCACCAATTATTTAAATGAAGAAAAAAAGACACATGGATAGCATGAGTAAAACACTGCACAAAACAATAGAAGGAGAACACCGCAGCAGTGTGGCGACTACTGACTAGCGTGGAGAGAAATTGACCAAAGGGTCTCAATTTCAGTTTCTTTTTCGTAAACTCTTTTAATTTGATTTTTTTTAATCTTGTTATTCTATATTTTACTTTTTAATATTTATTATTATTCTTAACTTCTTTAGATGTTTAATCATTATTTAATTATTTTAATATTTATAATGAAATTGAGAAGTAATATATAATATTTATTTCTTATAATAAACATTATAAATTGAGCGAAAGTTAAAAGTAAATAAATACAATTTGTATGATTTTAGTAGAAATTCATAGAACTTAATAAACTTTTGCTTCTCTAACAACACTAAGAGATTAAATAAGTCATTGGGTAAAGATAATTTGTCATAACTTAAGAAAGATTGTTGAACAAAGTATGTATTTTGGTCTTCAATCAAAAGAATTTAATTGGAATAAGAAGACTTAGAAGTTTTTATTTGGTTAATTAGGTGAAATTGAATTCTCCAGTATTTTTTCTAGTGTATTTTTTTCCTTAGTAAATCAATATTTTGTTTTAATTTTTAGCTTTATTTAATTTTTATTTTATTTCATTTATTTTTAATTTTTTTACAAATAATTTAACAAAATTTTGATTCATCAAATAGTGTCAAAATTAGTAATTTCAATACTTAATAAATTACTTTCCTCATGAAATTATCAACACTCTATTCACGACTTTATTATTTGAAAGATTTAGTACATTTGTTAAAATTCGCATTACTTGGCTTAATTCGTGTATACCGAATGCACAATTAGACATAGGTTAGTTGGAATTGGGATTTTATCCCTTTGTTGGAGTTGAGATTTTCAGATATTGCTTTGCATAGTGTAGAAAAAGGTTAGGTTAAGTTTTTTTCTGAATAGGTCTAATTTTTTGTCTTGTAACTAATCATATGTATTTTTTTTTTTAAGACTCGACTTAACCTGTTTATAAAAATATAAAAATTTACTTAATTTGATAGTATATTTAAAAGTCTATATTATATACAAAATCTTATATGGATCAAGAAATTTAAATTTTTAAATAGGTATAACCTTTAAGATAATTATTATGTTTAATATAAAATAAATATATCATTAATAAATTATGAATGTATTAATTAAATAAAATATATACATTAATCAATTTCATTTATATCATTATCAACGAGATGATGGTTGGATGCTATCAAACGACCCTCCACTGTGAGATTATCTTGGCAAAGAACCAAATTGTGAGAATTGAGATGCTATCAAACAAGTAAAACTTCTATTTTCTTCCCTGCATGGAAATATAAAAAATACTTAAAATCATAGACAAAGTAGAATAATACTCAAAAGTGACACTGGTCATTGCATGGTTTCATGCCATTTTTAAGTTCAAACCAAACTGGTTCTACTCAGTGAAGTAAACCAACAAATAAACTTTATGGATGGATTACCTGTACATGCACGTCGTCAAAATCGTGTTTCAACTCGTAAAGTTGTACGTGATATCGATCCAGCTCTGAACACGATTTGCTAGGATCACTATGAAATCGCGTGTTTGATCATAAACTCACTGGGTTCGTGTGTGTCAAACGATAGCACAACAAAGCTATGTTGCGTTGGTGTGGGTTAGGCAACTGAGAAAAAAAATCCAGCCCAACCCAAAAATAAATCACACTTAAACCTAATTTCAAATTGCATTTTGAGCATTTCTATAAGTTTGGAGCTTCATTCTTTGAACCCTTGATAAGTGGGTGGCATGGGTTCTTGTTACTGAGTATAATTCAATGTATATCATCTTAACTATAATTTTAAAAATATTATTAAAGTAAAATATTATACTACAGCTCACATATTCAAAGTTGAATACTTTGAATGATACATAATAAAAACTCTTTCCTACTCCAAAAAATAGCTAAGAAATTTTCACACACCATAGTTAAAATATTCAACTAACTTATAATTAATTGGGTAGGGAAATTGTAGTAAACAAATCCTAAGGAGTTAGTTTAGCGATAGACGAGTATGCAATGTATAGGTAAACACATTATCATAAGTTTAAATCTCAGCTGTGAACAATTTTTTAATGTCAGACTGTAAGAATTATTTTTATAAATTCATTAATCTTAAAATAAATGATTTACTTCTAATCGAATTGAGAAAATATATTGATTGAGATGCAAGTAAGTTAATTCAAAAACTACGTGACTGCAATACTAAAATAAAATGCTAATAAACATGAAGTGTGTAAAAACGCTCAAAGATTTCAGATTTATCCGTCGGATTGACAAATTTTCCTATGGTTTGTGCATTTTTTTAATTAACGAAAAAAAAAACTAACGGTTGAACTTTTTAGTGGTACATCCCTATCCTTAATTGGTATCATTTCTACATTTTTCCAAATGACTTACCTTACTTCCCCATTCCAATTTTATTTTTTTTTAAATTAAATAGTTAAGTTCACTCAATCAACATATGTTAATCTGAATAAAAAGAATTTAGATTTTTTAAATATGTAATTCTGAATTTAATTATGAGATTTATATGTATAAAAAAATCATTAAAAAAGATTTCTACTTAAACATCTGATCGTGTTTTAAAAAATTAATCTCTCACTCATCGAACATGGAGGAGAACCAAAAAATCACGTCATCTTATGTTCTCGTACAAAACCAACCCAAAATTGAGAAAACCAAACGACATTGCGTTCAATCGTTGCAGCCGGTAGGTCCATATCACAGGGGAAGGGGATGATCTCATGTCTACATTTAACAAAACCTGATTATGTGAAATGATCTGACCCTTCCAAAATCATTAAAAATGAATCCATGGTGGACAGTTAACAGGGCTAGATACGACAACATTTGCCATTGTGAAATCTCTCCTTCTCTTTTCCCTCGTCTTCTTGGAAGCATCCCTACCCATGAGAGGCAGAAACTCCTTCCTTCATCCCACAATAAAGTGAATCAACCCACCACAATTTACCGTTTTCGCTGCTGCCACTGCCACCGCGTGACACCGACGCGCCGCCTCTGCCATTGATGTTTTGTTTCTTTTCTTTTTGCTCACTGTATTTTTCTCACTTCCAATGTATAGAGTGCATCTCCTATGAGTTTTCAATAACATTTATAGTTTCCTTCTAAAGCTAATACGTTGGCGTTCCTTGTCAGTTTTGGCATTTTGTTTGTGGAATGATGATGGGAGGGCTCAGATGTTATAGGAAAATTTGCTTGAAGAATTAATCTCTTTTGCAATATTTTTTTTTTGTTTCAATAATTCATATGTCCTAATGCTTTCTGTTTACTATGCCCTATCATAAAGCTCTTATTTTTTTATGTTACTTTTTTTTATTTTTTTCGGATTCCTTTGTTGGTAAAGCCTACTTCATGCTGCTCTCCATGCTTTTTAATGATATTGTTGGTCATGCTTTTTCTATTGATAATTTTTAAAGCTGGAAATTTTTTGTGTTCATGATTTTTAAAGCTGGAAATTTGCTTTAAGCCAAGTGTTTATAATGTGTTTAGGCAAAATGACAGAGCTAGCACATTACAAACATAGATAAAATTTTAAATTTACCATATTATTATAATTGGGGTAGTTTTTTTCTGCTGCAGAAGTTATAGCAATATTTTTTAGTTTCATATTCTGTCTAATTTTTTTTCTTCTTTCTGAGTTCAACAGCATCGCTGGAATTGACCACAGTTATTGCACCCACTCGTATTTATGTCCTGTGGCTGCACATCCTCCAGCTGCCCCACACACACCATCTCTTTCAATTAAGAAGCCACAATTTAAACCATCAGAGGTGTCTGAGCATTCACATTCAGAAGAAGAAAGGGCTAATCACAGTGAAGGAGTTGTCATTCAAACTCAGTCTGCTATTAGAACAATACTACACAATCATTGAATATGTTAAATGTTAAGACTTTAGACCTTTTTTACCAATTAAGCTTTGTTGAAGAAAAACATGATTATTCACTTTCTGCTCCAAATTAAACCAACAACAAACAAAATTTTGTATAATGGGAGCTCATTATTATTCTGAATGGGAGCTTATTATAATGGATTGCTTAGAAAATTGCATCTATATACCAGAAGACATTGGGAAAATTAAAAAACAATGTGTCTTTGTTTAATGCCAAGAAGTAACAAAAGTCATTCAATTAAGATGAGGGAAAAGAGACACCACCGAAAACGTTGTCGTATCTAACCCTGATAATTTTCTACCGTTGATTTATTTTTTGTGATTTTGGACGGTTGGGATCAATTTGGAAGCCGGATTCCCTTCTTTTTCAAAAACCCTACCCTAGTCTCTAGCTAAAAACAAAACGCTCCGTTTTCGTTTTCAAAATTCGAACTTGGCGCTCTACCTCTGGGAATCCCATCTTCTTCTTCATCTCCGAATCCGAATCCGATCCCATATTTTGGATCCGAAGAATAATGGGTGCTTCTCACAGTCGCGAAGAATTGTTTGAAAGTTCCGAAGAAGAAGATGAAGGAAACTACGAAGATGTCATTGGAAATGCCACCGAAGGAGGTTCAGGTTCAGGTTCAGGTTCAGATTCAAAGCGGAGAATCAAAACCCCATCATCACTCGATGACGTCGAGGCTAAGCTCAAGGCCCTCAAGCTCAAATACTCATCATCAACATCAACCCCTAATGCCGTTAAGCTTTACCTCCACGTCGGTGGCAACACCCCAAAAGCCAAATGGGTAACCTCCGACAAACTCACTTCTTACTCTTTCATTAGAACCCACCGAATTGACGGAGACAGCGACGAAGACGAAGACGAAGCCGAGGAAGGTGGGGAATCTTGGTGGGTTTTGAAGGTTGGTTCAAAAATTGGATCCAAGGTGGCTGCGGAGATGCAATTGAAAACCTTCGCCGACCAGCGTCGCGTTGACTTCGTTGCCGGCGCTGTCTGGGCTATGAAGTTCTACACCGAACAAGATTACAATGCCTTTGTCACACAGTTTCAGAACTGTTTGTTTGAGAACACGTATGGTTTTGAGGCCACGGAAGAAAACAAGCTCAAGATTTATGGAAAGGATTTCATTGGGTGGGCGAAACCAGAAGCTGCTGATGATTCAATGTGGGAAGATGCTGAGGATAGCTTCTCCAAGAGCCCCGGTTCAACGACTCCGGTGAGGGCCACCCAAGATTTGAGAGAGGAGTTTGAGGAAGCCGCAAATGGTGGGATTCAGAGCTTGGCGTTGGGTGCACTGGACAACAGTTTCTTGGTCAGCGATTCTGGCATTCAGGTTGTGAAGAATTTTGCTCATGGGATTCATGGGAAAGGTGCTTTTGTTAACTTTGGTGATGGATATCAGAATTTGGTGCATTCTACACCAAAGAAAACGCTGCTTATGAAAGCGGAGACAAACATGCTCCTAATGAGTCCAATGGATGGGTTTAAGCTTCATTCAACAGGGCTTCATCAGCTTGATATTGAAACTGGGAAGGTTGTGACGGAGTGGAAGTTTGGAAAGGATGGGACTGAGATTACAATGAGGGATATCACCAATGATAGTAAGGGTGCACAATTGGATCCTTCAGGCTCTACTTTTCTAGGATTGGATGATAACAGGCTTTGTAGGTGGGATATGCGTGACCGCAATGGGATAGTTCAGAATCTGGCTGATTCTAATGCTCCTGTCTTGAATTGGGCACAAGGCCATCAGTTCTCAAGGGGAACCAACTTTCAATGCTTTGCCACCACTGGTGATGGTTCCATTGTTGTAGGTTCTCTGGATGGGAAGATCCGGTTGTATTCAATCAATTCTATGAGGCAGGCAAAGACAGCTTTTCCTGGCCTTGGCTCCCCTATTACTCATGTGGATGTTACTTTTGATGGAAAGTGGATTGTGGGTACAACTGACACCTACTTGGTTCTTATTTGTACCATCTTTACTGACAAAGGCGGAAACACAAAAACTGGTTTTGCCGGACGCATGGGAAATAGGATTGCTGCTCCAAGGTTGCTGAAGCTGTCTCCTCTGGATTCACATTTGGCTGGCGTGAATAACAAATTCCGTAATGCTCAGTTTTCATGGGTAAGTACAAATTTTCTGTCCGCTTGCTTATGGTTGTTTCACTGTTATTTTGCAAATTTAGAATCATGATATCCTCTAATAATGTCTTTATTTTTGGATTTAGCAGAATCAATAAAATTGTGGATAGTCATGGCATCAAATGTTATTATTATTATTATTTTTCTTGTTCTTCTTCTCTTCAATTACCCTTTCTTGAAAAGAACATGTCTTGTGCTTCAAAACATGGTTTGTTGGCCTTCTGAGTCATGGTTTATTGGTGTGTGCAGTATCAATAATAAATATATAGTTGACTGGCCGTATTGCAATTTGCAATACAAGGAGATGTTACCTTATCTATCATACGGTAGCCAGAACAGTTAGCTTTTAATATGTTTGAGTTATTTGCAATACAAGGATATGTTAACTTATCAGTAGTACTACAAATAACTCAAAACAAATACACTTAGCCAACCATATATTTACTATTGATACAGTTAGGTAACATCTCCTTGTATTGCATCAGAAGATGGGCTAAGGTCTATGTTATCACCTAATAACTTTTTCTTTTGTTGCATCTTTTCCATAACTTGCTGACATGCTCTTATTTCGTTTTGTGAACTGAACCATTGCCCTTGAATCTGTAAGTGAAGAACATTATCATACACTGAATGGAAACTTCTATATTGGCATTCCATCTGAATGTACTCTTCTATGTAAGTTTATTTACTTCTGGTAAAAGTGTATCCAGTGTTAAGATTAGGCATTAGCAAATTCATAACACTTTGCATGTTAGTTGTTTATTGGTTTTCAAGTGAATGTCATGTTTGCTGAAAACTTAAGAGATTGCAGTAGTTTTGCATGATGTTTTTTTCTTGAAGTATATCATGACCATTCTGTTCCCATTTTTGCTGAGAATTGACATATCTTGGTTTTTCTTGTGTCTTTCATATTCTTATGGGAATATATATTATGATTTCAACTTCTTGGTTGCTTAGGTGACAGAGAATGGGAAGCAGGAACGCCATATAGTAGCCACAGTGGGGAAGTTCAGCGTGATATGGAACTTCCAACAAGTCAAGGATGGTTCTCATGAGTGCTACCATAACCAGCAGGGTCTAAAGAGCTGCTACTGCTACAAGATAGTCCTTAGGGATGATTCCATTGTTGATAGCCGATTTATGCATGACAAGTTTGCAGTCACTGATTCTCCTGAGGCTCCATTGGTAATTGCCACCCCAATGAAAGTTAGCTCATTCAGCATATCCAGCAGGCGATGATACTCTGGACACTGCCATTAACCTATTGTCAGCTCTTTTAGTTTAATTAATGACATTTCAGACGTTTCATATAAAACTTCTCAATTCCATTTAGGATGTTTAAGGTGTAGTTGAAGGGGAAATCCCAGATTGTTGTCAAATTGTACCAGTATATTCTGTTTCCTTTTAAGATAATGTTAGTTGGTCCCAGAATTCTATCATTTTCATTTTAATCCCTTTTTACCTTTTCAGAGTTACTAATCCCTAATGTAGTTGAATACTTCCATGAGTTTTGTGGTGGTAGGGGGCCTTCCGAGAGTCTCAGCCTCCACTTCTGGTTTGCGTTTTTAGTTACAGTATGAATTGAAATAGTCTGAAAAAACTTTAAGCTGCTGCTTCAGGCAGTACGAGGTGAAGATTATACAACTTGTTTTTTGTTGTTTTTACTGTCAGTTGATTATGGAAGATGTTAAAGTAACGTCTGACTTCGTTTATTTTAGAAATTTGGAGAACGTAAAAGTTCTGATTTCTAGTGTGGCCATGAAGCCGCTGTCTCTACTCTCTAGGTTGGAGGAAATTGTTACCATGACATGACGCCTCGGAAGCAGACGTTTGTTGGCCGATTCTAAGGTGTACTCTCCTTATTCTAAGGCGCACCTTATAAAGCGAGGTGTATCATACATCATTTGATCTAAGTTATTGATTTAATTATAAAAATAATTAATAATTTAGATTAAGTACAGAAAACTTGTTAATTAATTTTTTTGTTTTATATATATATATATTTTTTAGTTTTTTTTTTTTAATTTTTTTGGTCATCGCTTGTCGTCGATCGCCTGTTACTGCCGCCGCTGACCAATCACTAGCACTTGCCACCACTTTTTTTTAAGATTATACTGTTTATTTTTTTAAATTGTATAATTGTATAAATAATATCAATTAAAATACAAGTAATAAAAAGCGTATCAGATTTCTTTTATTTTTTAATAAACATTTATGTATACTAAAAATTTTATAAATTTTAACGATAATATTTACACATACTATAAGATTTTCAAGATATCACAATTATTTATAAAAAAATATAAAGATTAATACAATTTTAATTGATAATATTTACATAATTACATATCTTAAAAAAATTAAGTAATAATGAATAGTAATTTTGGTGGTCGGGAGATGCCACGCACCATGCATGGCCAACGGCGGTAACGGTGACAGTTGACTAAAGCAGTAGTCGACGGTGGCCAATAATGATAGCTTGAAAAAAAAACAAAATATATATAAAAAAAAAGACAACATGTGAAAAAAAAACTTACTATTACAAGTAAAAATTTAAGTGTATAGTGCATCTAAATTTAACAAGTATACAGTAACAACCGCCAACGTTTGTTATCCAACTCTCTAATCTCCATGGTGGATAAGTGGGCCCATGTTTTGTTTTTGGGTTATTTTTTTCCCCTTTTAAACTAAAATAACATAAACAAATAAATGAATATGTGGTTGTAGTGAAAGTGGCATTTTTGAGCACTGGATTTGTAGTCCTCGAATACGAGCAGATAATCAGAAAATAATGGCCGTAGCAATAGGAAGAAGCTTCCCTTTTCAGGCATGCTCTTTATTCAACAGTAAGAGCATAGATCATAAACCTTCACTAGGCGGAAGATACTCGTGGCTTGGGCCTGCTGCTGCAGGAGGAGCAGGAGTCACTCCACGTTGTAGCCGAACTCGTGTTGCAGCGCAACAGCGACCTACATGGCTCCCAGGACTTGATCCCCCACCTTATCTTGATGGAACGTGAGCCCCTTAGGGCTCTCTGCTTTTTGACCCTTAATTAATCTTGTTCTGCTGGTGCTTGTTTCTCTTTGTTGAAGTTTTAACACAAAAGGTAAGCTTTGCAGTCTGGCTGGAGATTATGGGTTCGACCCACTTGGACTTGCTGAGGATCCGGAAAGCTTGAGGTGGTTTGTGCAAGCAGAGCTGGTTCATGCTCGCTTTGCAATGCTTGGGATCTTGGGAATTCTAGTCACAGATGTGAGTCACGCAACTATTAACTTTTTTTTTTTTTTTGGCATTTGCACATACTAAAGATTAATTGTAGTAGCAACGTTTTTATATTAAGTTGATACAATCTAATTCATCAAAAAATAATAATAAAGTTGATACAATCTTTCAAGATCCATAAGTTTGAGGTATTTAAAAAAAAGTTTACTATTAGAATAGTAGCGCGAGTTACAACCATATTTCATCCTGAACTACTTAATAATCTGTGCAGCTACTTCGCGTCACAGGACTTAGTAAGATACCAGTTTGGTTTGAAGCCGGTGCAGTAAAATACGAGTTAGCCAACACAGAGACACTCTTCATTGTTCAACTACTTTTGATGGGGTATAATTTTAGTCTTAGGCTGCCAACTTCTGCTTGATGAGTTGGTATTTTCATAATTTCATTATCCTTCAGAGGATTCATGGGCCTTTACGTGCGATTTCATCACTTTTACTTGCACAGGTATGCTGAAACAAAGAGGTACATGGATTTCGTTAGTCCTGGATCTCAAGCTAAAGAGGGGTCTTTCTTTGGATTGGAAGCTTCACTAGAAGGCTTAGAGCCTGGGTATTTCCAATAACAAAAAAATAAATATCTGCTGCATATTTATCTCTTATATTTCTCCCCCGGTTTTGAATAGGGGTGTCCGCTAAGTGGGTTGGGTAGGTTCAGCAACGTTTTTTGATTCGACTCGTTCACTAGAACAATGAGTTGAGTTGGGTCGAAGAAATTTTTTTAGCTTAACCTGACCCGACCTGCTTAAGAGTAGATTGAGTCGGGTTAAATCGTTAATTCAACATAATTTTTTTTAAGAAAAAATTTATGAAAAAAAGGTCAAAATACAAAATCTAACAAATTAACTTCTTAAGTCTCAATTTCAAACATAATAGGTTTCAGTCTAACAAATTAACATCATAAGTCTCAATCTCAAACATAATAAGTTTTAATCTAACAAATTAACACCATAAGTCTCAACCGATTTTACTCAAACATAATATGTTTCAATCTCAAATAAACTAAATACCATAAGTCAATAAGTGCATAACAAATTAACAACTAACAAGTTTTACTAAGTCTGAAATAAACTAAACAAAACTAGTCATAACTCAAATAACAAATTAGTCTAACCAATCGAAATCAGTGTCATCACTCATGTCATATGTATTGACATAATCGTTGATTTCACTCTCTATTTTTTCCATATACTCTTTATCATCTAAACAACTTTTTACTAAATAAAAAAAATGTGGATAGATTGGGTTTGTACTGGTTAGACGTATTCCAACTCGCTACTCGACTCACACATTACGGGTTAAAGCATATTTCAACTCAACCTAACTTACGAATCCAACTCAATCCATACATTGTAAATTGGGTTGAGTCGAAACTTGTAAATTTGTAGGTTGACTCGACCTATTGAACACCCCTAATTTTGAATATGATTATGTATGTTTGTTAACTATTGCACTGAACAAGAGTTGTTGTCCTCAGCCGAGACTCATGCATTCTCCTCAGCAACGGGAAAAACTGTCATAGGGCAATATAATTTTATTGTACTTGCATAGTTGCATGAGTAGAACATTGAGGTATATATTCTTGTTTCAACAAACAGGTACCCTGGGGGTCCTCTGCTAAATCCTCTTGGCCTAGCTAAAGACATAAAAAACGCTCATGACTGGAAGCTTAAAGAGATCAAGAACGGTATCCTTTTTCTCAGTTCTTTAATCTTTATCAATTAATATATAATACTCCAAAGATCGTTTCCATAGTTGTAAATCTTTGGTTACAGGGCGACTTGCAATGGTGGCAATGCTTGGCATTTTTGTACAAGCTTCAGTGACTCATGTTGGGCCAATTGATAACCTTGTGGAGCATCTCTCTAATCCGTGGCATAAAACTATTGTTCAGACCCTTGCCAGTTCTAGTTCTTAGTTCTAAGAAGTGCCTGTATTAATTTTATGTGACATGGAATGGTACCCATAAGGAAATTGCTTTTCTGTTCATCAAAAAAGGAAATTACTTTTCCTTTTTTCTCCTCGGCCTTAGTCCAGTCAAGGCTCAGGTTTACATCTAGGGGTCTTGAAGTAATTGTGTTCTAATTGAGTAATAGACTAAGACTATGGTGGGTGAAATAGAATAGAATGGGATGAGATGAAATGTAATAGAATGATAAAATTTTTCTATATCATTGTTTAAATATTTAAGGATGAAATAAATGAAAGTTTTCATCATATTATTTAGAATGGTGGGTGAAATAAAATGAAATAACAAGAATTATAATGTTTTTGTTTCTATGTCATTCTATTTTATCTCATTTCGTCCAATTTGAAAGAAAGAAAAAGTGAGATTTAGAATGAAATGAGATGAAATTGATGTTCTTATGACATTCCATTCCATTCCATCATAATTCTAAAAATCTAAACAATGGAACCATACTTCATTTCATCTCATTCCACTTCACTCCATCCCTTTCCACTAATCCAAGCAAAGCATAAGGGTATGGTTGGATTAATTGTGAAAAAAGATTATTTAAATAATTGATATATGTATGGTCGATTATGATAGAATTAGTTTTATATTTAGAGATGTTAACTGAAAAGTGATTTTAAGATAATATGTTTTATTTAAATTGTATAAAAAAATCGCTTTTATATAGTAAATTACTAAAATGGTATAAAATAATTGATTTAAAAATTTAAATTATATAATATTTGGGGTTAACTTGGTAAAAATGTTACAACTTCAAAATTATCAACTTTAGCTTATAATCAAAATGCTGAAAAAAAAAGCTTTTGAAAAAAAGTTGTTTTCCATTGTAAAAAATAATCCATAGATTATAATGAATTTTAATAATTTTTGTCAAACATGTTAAGAAGCACTCAAAAAAGTTTTTTTTGAGAAAAAGATTTGGATTCTCTCATGTTAATCAATAACATGAGAATGTCATGTAAAAGATAAAAAAATACAATTTTCTTTTAATATAACGAGTGAGTCATATAACCAATCATGATAGATTTTTATATGATAAAATTTGTATATATCTCTTTTTAATATGATGATTATATTACATGAAAAGATTCTATTCCTTGAAAAAAAAAGTTGTTTTGTGGGAAAAAAAATCTTTTCCAAACATGCTCTAATACATTTCAACAATGAGTGAGGACTTTCAACTGTTCATCGTGGTCAGTTGACTTATCTTAATTATTCGTTTAAACTTGGGAAAATTGACTCAAAAGTTTGGCTCAGCAAGATGTTTTCCATTTCATTTCGGATCTTTTTTAAGCAAATAATAACACGATTTTAACCCAAAAAATAAACATAATTAATCACTCGTAAAGTTTTCAGTTCAGTTTGATTAACCAAGTATCAAATTAATTTACCTAATAATCTACTTACATTTTGATACTTTAGTTAAATGTAAATAGATTATTAGTTCAATTAGATACTAGATTAATCAATATAGGAATTAAAATGAAATACTTCTTGATAACTCGAATAAACGGGTCATTCTCCCTCGAAGCTTCATTCTACATGAGTGAAATGATTTAACTAGAATGGACGAGCATACTACTGTCAGCCTCAATTACTAGTTTATTTTGTGAGTGTCAGTTGGACGAATCCCTCTATCTTTCTATTTCCTATTAAATATATGAACGAATCTCTAGATTTATGCAATGCTTCAGGGTTCAACAACGAGCCGGCAAAATTTCAGTGACATCAATTATTCCTACTTTCATATGAAACCATTCTACTGACCTCCTATCACAAGGATAAAATTCTTAGAATAATATTTGGTACATATCTTTTAGATTTACATAACCTCATATTAAGTTTAGATATAGAATCGAGTGTAAAAAATGAGATAAGACATGCTATAATCAAACGATAAAAGATGTATAAATCTTGGGTGATATATATATATATATGTAACATTATTGAATTAGACTTTTTTTTTATGTCTATTACATCTATTTTATCAATTAAGTTATGATATGTATTTATTAATGTTATCTATCTTTTTTTTTTTCAAAATAATATACACATATCATAATTTAATTGATAAAATAAATATAATAAACATAAAAAAATAAAACTAAATTTTGTCCTGTTAAATTCTTATAATGCAGTGTTTGTTAAATAAGTTGATGTAAGTATATAATTGGATCATTAAAAATATTTTCCAAAAATTTAAAATTTAATGTTGCATAAGAAAAAGAAAATGCAAACAGAACAAAGGATAAATCTGGCAGTGACAACTCATTAAGCAGCATCACGGAATAAGCCATGGAAAGTTACTTGCACAAACAAGTAGAACTGAATCCCTTGATGGCTCAAGATTTGACGAATACTCCAGATAAATTATTTCATAAGATCTATGACTTTAGACTTTATATGGTATATTCCATGCATCAGAAGATCCACAATAATCTACCTTTTGATTGGGAGCTATTTAGAAGCTTCTTCCTATTTAGAAGCTTCTTCCCGGTTTCAATTTAATGAGGTGTTACCAATATGCACACACCATGCCATTCAATGTGCTTCAAATCTCAAACTGGGAAAAAAATTTCTTTCATTTGATCAAATCTCAAACAAATTTTTACAGAAGCCGAGGTTCAATATATCAGAAGCCTATACACAATACAGAATCATCTTATTTTCTGTTTTCCCACCGAAGATTAACATATTTTATGTCCTCATAAAGCACTGAGCAGGCGACCATATACCACCATCCTTCCAGTGAGACAATAAAATCCAGTCAAACCATAAATACAGCAATCACCAACATGTACAGGTTCAGTATAATTTTGAATAGTCCAGCATTTCAAGTCACTGTGAGATCTCCAAAAGGATGAGAGGTAAGATAACTGCAGCATAACAATGCATACAATTTCAATTCGGAATTACCCTGACTTGGTTGTATGTGCTTTTCTTCTAGCAAAGAACATCAAAACCCTTGGGAACAATGACCTCTTCTTCTTTTTTCCATGTTTTGATTCTGGGGATGATCCACTTTCATCATTGTCTGCATGCACAAAAGCCTTTGGACTTGACAAGTACTGTGCAGGATTAGCTGCACCATGAGCTTGGTCAAAATTTTTTGCTTCCTTACTCCCCTCAAAACTACCCCTAGGGCTTTTACTCTGGTTTACCACTCCTTGGCCAGACTCACCAGCCTTTCTTCGTTGCTCGTTTTCAGCCCTCCATTTTCTTAATTCTTGTTCTACACCTAATTTACCCTCCTTTGCCTTCTCAGCTTTATCCATTGCCATCTTCAAAGATTCCCTTCTAGCAGCTATCTCTCTATTCACCTCATCCAACTTCTCGAAGGATTTCAATTCAGACTCCTTAGCTATCTCAATTTCAGAATTAGCAGCTGCAACCCTCATATTGGCTCGCTCTTCTGCCTCATGGGCTCGTTTGCTAAGCTCATAGTACTCCTCCAAAGAAAGTGTCACCCCAGTGGATGGGTCCACTTCATTGTTGCTTCTAGTTGATTCACTCTCCTGCAATGCTTTAATTGCTGCTATTGCCAACTTTTCAGAAGCCTTTGCAGCCTCTATCTCTTTTTGGGCTGCAAGTAATCTACTTTCCATCGTACTTACTCCAGCTTTGGCTTGCTCTGCTTCTGCCTTTACTTTCTGCAGCTCTTCACGAAATGCTTGAGCAAGCAAGTTGGCCTGATTAGCCTCTTCAGCTGTTTGTTGTAGCTTCTTGGGAAGCTCGGTCATTCTCTCTTTGGCTTCTTTCTCCTTCATCTGAATCAAAGCTATTTCTGATCTAGTCCTGTCCAATTCAGCTTTGAGAGATGCAACTGCAATGGAAGCCATTCCCTCTCTTTGCCTGATGGAGGCAAGAGTTGATTTCTCTTGTTCGAGTTCCGATTTTAATGATGTAGCAGCTACCTTCAAGCAACTAACCTCAGCAGCTGCTTTCTCTATGTTAAGCTTTATGTCCTCAAGTTCCTTTTTGGCTGATGCCACTGCTGCTTGTATTTCAGTGTGTTTCTTCTTCTCTTGTTCCTCTAGGTCTCCTTTTGAGATTCCTTCTTCATCACCTTCCTGCTTTAACTTTGATTCCATATGAGCAGTTAATTCAGCTTTCAAATCAAGCAGCAAAGCAGAGGCTGTTTCCAGTTTAGATTTGAGATCCTTTGCAGACAAAATTTGCTGGTTGAGTCTCTGGAGCTCTTCTTCTGCCTGTTTAAGTTCCTTCTCCCAATTGAGAGAATCTTGATCTCTTGCCATGACTATTCCTATTCTTTGTTCCTCTGCTTCCATGTGTGCAGTATGTGCAGTCTCCAACGACTCCTTCGTGGCAATTAGCTCAATAGTTAAATCTTCCACTGACTTTTCTACTTCCTTTGATGCGGTAACCGCCTCTTCAGCTTTCCTAATAGCTTCGTCTTTATCAGTCACTAATGAAGCGTATTCCTTACACAATGCTTCCAGCTCCTCTTTCACAGATATCATATCTGAAACAGCTGCTGTATACCTGGCTTTAGCAACCTCAAGTTGCGCCTTGGCTGCAACACTCGAATCTTCTGCAATACCCTGCTCCATCTCTTCAACTCTTAGCTTTGCAAGTTCTGAGTCCTGTCTTGCCTGACGCTCTTCTGTTTGTGCCCTCTCTAGGTTAAGTTTTAGTTCTTCTATTAGTCTCTTAGTGCTATCCAGCTCCTTTAGTACTTGCACTTTTTCCTGTTCAGCAACCTCTGCTTGTTTTCTGTACTCTGGGATCTCTTCATGTGCTTTTTCAAGTTCTTGTTCTACAAGATTGCGTCTCTGTACATCCAGAGAAAAACTAAAGTTAACTGCAGTTCTGACAGACTAACATGTATGGTCACGAGTACAAATAATTTATCTTCTGCATGGCAGGAAGCAAGCCAGGAAGAATTATCATCAGGAGGAAAAATTTTGACATCAGGAAGGACATAAATTGGGCAAAAAGTACTATAATTCATTTACTACTTTGTATCTGTCCAAAATGAATTGATAAAAAAGGAAATCATAAATACAAGCATGTAAAATGTATGAGCACTGCAATTGCTTTATAGTGGAAGCAGAAGCATTCACACAATTCATAGTTTCCTTGTATTATTACAATTAGTATCAGCAGAGTATCACCTTCTAGAAATTCAGCCTGTTTAACACTCAAAACTGATCATAACATATGTTACTATGCCTTAATATTGGGCGACACACATACAGACACTAATATCCTAAAATAACAGTGTTCATATTAGTGTCATAAAATTGAGATATAGAATATGCTCAGCTTCTTCCTCAAAAGTTGATAGACAAAGACTTGTAAAAAGAAAAAGACAATTTGCACCATAAGGTCCAGCAACAAAATGCCAGGATAGTAAATTTTACACAGAAAACATATCTAAAGGCAAATTTGTTGATATGCCACATAACTAGCATTGAGGAATATACAGCAAATAAAAGTGCCATTCGACTATATGTGTGCATGCCTCATAAGGTATGATTTTCCCTATACTGTTGTGACTTGGGTCGACAGAAAATGAGTTTCACATTGTTATCATCAACACTAACATGAAAACAGCCATCAAAGCAACCTAGTTAACCTTCTAGTAAAAGTGGTTGTTGCTTAACTACCACAACTGCCACTAATAATCTAAATAATACTGAAGATTATTGCTCTCATCTTTCTCTCCCATAGTACAGCATTTACCTCTTGCCTATCTTCTAATGGGTATTTGGTTTAGCTTTTAGAAGCAACCAGAACAGTCAAAAGAATCCTTTACTCGAAAAGCAATAAGAGTAATAGAGTATTTCAAATTTTATGCAAAAAGTGTCAAGAAGGTAAAACGGAAATAATGGCCATACAAAAATATGCAAGACAGATATACCTCCACAGTCTGGATTCTATGAGCCTTCCAATCCACAATTCCTCCAAACTTGGAAACAGCTGCCTTGACAGATTCAAATGGAGCTGTGGTATCAATAAGGCCTCTTTTTGCATCAACCTGCTTGGCATGAGTGGGTAAGTCAACTGTTCCTACAGCAACATCGGCAACCTTGGTTTGACGTGGATCTATCTTTAGTTCATTGTGATCATTCAGCAAATCTTTTGTTTCAGAAGAGGTAGCTGAGAGTATAATCTCATTATCAACATCATTGTCAGCAGTGACAGTAATAACATCATCCAGCAATTCATGCCTGTCAGAGATATCTTCTACAGCTCCTGGTTCAGATTCTTCAACTAAGGTTCCCTGATGGCTTCTTTCTGTTATATTATCAACTGTAGCATTTGAGGTTGAAGCTGAATTACCTATAGAGAGATATTCATCTTGTATTGTTTGACCATCAGTAGCATTTGGTGACGTTGCAAATTCAGAGAACTCAGTCAAGGGCAAATGAGTGCCAGACTCCACTTTTCCATTACTAAATGGGATGGTTGGAGCTTCAGTGGAGAATTGATTATCTGGTGGGTTTATCACTTCAGGATTTTCTTCAGGGGGTTCTGCCAGTGGTGACGCTTCAGCAATTTTTGAAGAGGATTCAGAGGGAAGCTTGTCTTCAACATGTTCTGCCAGTGGTGCCTCTTCAGCAATTTTTGAAGAGGATTCAGAGGGCAGCTTGTCTTCAACATGCTCTGCCAGTGGTGTCTCTTCAGCAATTTTTGAAGAGGATTCAGAGGGCAGCTTGTCTTCAACATCCTCCATTGTAAGGAGCAGTCGCGACTCGGGAGTGCTGATGGTGTTTAAACTCTAAAAAACAAGTAATAAAGAAAATCAATCAGTGAAAAATGAAAGCAAAAATAAGAGAATTACAGCCTGTATAAGCTTTTCAGAAAATACAATTAGAATTAGAAATTAAAAACTACCATATATAAGTTTCAAATTTAAGAGGATAGCAACTTCCAAGATCGAGTTACAAATTGAGAATTGAATTCTATATATACCATTTAATTATTTTTCTTTTTGCAATCACCATCTCTATTAGGCAGTTAAAATTAAATGAAATTAGATCAAGGTGTCAGCCAATTTCCTAAAACAATAAAATGATGTTGTTTCCGAAGTTTTCAGTGTTCGGAGGACAGATTGAGACTTCTTGATGGATAATTCTAATTTCACAAATAAATTAAGCCAAAATGGAATGTAACCGGTACGAAACAGATCATTCTAAAGTTATCCGTGATTTGATAGATATAGAGATCTCCTTACAAAAGCTCCTATATTTCAAGTTCCAACCACAATTAACTGCATTTCTAAAGTTATTTAAGTACCTATAGTTCTTGATGATTGATCAATGAAAAAAAGTCATATGATACATGAAAACCAATAGGTCTTCCCTCTCCATACACGTTCATATTGAAATGAAATTTACAATGACAAAGACAAAAGAAGACAGAATATATTGGTAATTTTTTTTTTTTTAAAAGATAGTAATTTAAATAATAATAACTGCAATAGAAAATAAATACTTGACTTCATATCTCTATTTTGGAAGCCAGATTAACTTTTGGTTTTTCTTACAAAAAAATTTAGACCTATACATTAGGCCATGTGCACTGGCTAACCTTTTGAAGGCAAAGACGTCAGCTTTCAATCGTTAACGATACTATGTTTGCGGTTGCTTGCTGGGAAAATATATCAGTGAAGGAAGGTTCTTGAAAATTCTTATCAAAGGAAGAAAAACAAAAACAGAATCAAACTTATGGAAAAGTCCATTTATGGTAATTATGGAAAAATTTGTTTCGTTTCCTATAAAGTCCAGGCAACTATGCAAGGATATGGGAAACATGTTATATCCAGCTCCAGTTATTCATAAATAGTAATTCAAACTTTGCAAGCGATAAAAGCTATGATATGATCATAAAAAAAAAAAAAAGAATTGAAGGATAAATTAGAAGAAAAAAACAGATTAAAGCAAGCAGTAAGCAGGTGCGTAGAAAGAGAAAGAAGACATTGGAGAGGAAGATACATACCCGATTACTGTAAGGAATAAGCAGAAAATTGAAAGAGAATGAATTTGAAAGTGGGGGCGATAGTAATGGTCTCTGAAATTTTGTGGACGAAATTAAAATTAGGTTATGCAAAAATAAATGAAGGTGGAAAAAGAGTGCAGCTAAAATTAGAAGACAGAAAAATACGGAGAAAGATACCCAGTTAGTGGAGCCTACCTCATCAGATCCATCTGTACCCTCTCCCTTTTTTATTTATTTTTCTCTCTCAATTATCAATTATGCCATTATTTATTAAAATATTAAATATTTAAATTTAAATCAAACAAATGTGTTCACTACCGTTAGCTTTTTTCTTTTTTTTTTTTGGGTACAACACTCCTGTTAAGTATTTACTGTCGCTATCTACGGTATTTGGCTTTTTCATATTTTATGAAGCACTCGCTAGTCGCCACTACCCAAGAGTTGTTCGTTATGGAATATTTATTGTTATGTAAATTAAATGAGTAAATTATTTATCTCTCCTCTTTAAATAATAAATATTCCTTCTGATTTAAAATAAAAGTCATTTTAAAAAATATATATTTCAATTTATTTGTGGCATTAAAAATTAGATTTTTCTAATGAGTATTCTAAAATACTTATTAAAAAATTTAAAATAAGAAATTTTATATAAAAAAATAGAATTTTTTAATTTCTAATGCATTGAATACACTATTCTTTATGAAAAAAATTTCTTTTTTGAATCACTAACAAATGTTTTTAAGACACTCTTTAAAAAGATCCTTAAAAATTTGAGAAATTATTAATTATATTTTTTTATCTTTATCCTTGTCTCTTAATATCTTTACCAAATAGAATAAAATAAAGCATTAATGAAGTGATAATATTTTGAGTATTTCTACAAAAGATAATTTAGTTAAATGAAATTACATTTTCTTGAAATTGAGACTATTTAGTAACTTTCTTAACACATATTTTGAACCGAGGAGTATACTTTTATATTTTAAATATACTCTTAATTTATTTTTTTACTTAATAAATAGTTTTATTTGTTAATCTTTTATTAAGCAAATTAATATAATACTAATTTTTGTAGGGTTTTTCTATCAAGTCCCCAAAATACACTTATTAAGGAATTCAAAATTTCAAGTTTTGTACGAAAAATATAATTTTTTCAATTTTCAAGCATTGAATACTTTATTTTTCATAAAAAAAAAATCCTATTTTGAATCCTTAACAAGTGCTCTACTTTTTTTTTAGCAAAATTCATATTTGTATTATGTCGAAATTATAATTATATGAATTGGACCAACTAAGTCAATTTGATCAGAAAACTTGCGATCTGGCCTTTAGACCTGTCCGATTCCTAGGCTCAACGAATTTTCTCGTCAATTCGGTTGACTCAATTTGATTCGGATTTCTTCTTTTTTTATTTTAAGTTTTAAAAAGACATTTTAAAATTTGAACAAAATACTTTCAAAACCTTTCTAATAAAATATATTTTACCATTATAATACATACTCTCTTGTTAAGTAATGTTATAATTTTTTTAATTTATATTATTATTTTAAAATTTTAATTTTAAAAAATTTTAAAAAATGTATTCTTGATCCAAATTTTTTAATTCAATCTTTTAACTAAAAGTTAGATCACTGACATGTTGACATACCTTTTTGACTTAGTCAACTTTTGATCTGGATTATATAAAGATAATCATAATCATTTTTCTTATCATTATTAACTAGTGTGCATCTGTTGAATTAATTTTATATTAATTCTGGTTAAAAAATAAATCAACTGTGTTTATTATGTCTATATGGTCTAATTTTATATTTTTGTTTGATTACAAGTAAATTTCATTAAAAAACTTGTAAGTAAACTATATTTACATATATATTTAAAAAAACACAAAATTCAATTTTATATTATTTTTAGTGCACATAATTTATTTTATATATTTTATGGTCAAATATAATTTTCTATATATTTGAAATATTATTTATATTTATTTATATTATAAGATACAATTACAAGACAAAAGTTGTTTTACATTACAACTATCTCATAGCAGCACAGCCACCTTGCAAACCCGGGCGAGGTGGTCCAGCTTCTATTTCTCTTTCTTTTGTTTAAAAAAAAAAATATATTCTGGCCATGGTTTTCTCTTTTGCCTTTGTGCTGCTGAGCAGCTTCACTTTTTGACTTGTTATTGCCTTTCAATAATAATTCATAATGATATTGCCCATAATAATGTAGTAAAAAGGAATTGTATTGCTGAAATACTTGGTATTTATTGAGGATGTGTTAGCGTTAAAACGAGAAGCAAAAACCAAAAAGTGACTTTAGAATTAAAACGTGATAATCAATAAAGTCACCGCCGAGAGTAAATGATGTGGATTCGGGCATGGCAAAGCGTGTAAATGAAGAGTTCCATTACACCCACATGATATCCATGATACCAACACTAATGCACCGTTGATTATTAATAAACTAATTAATTTGTGCTCTTTACTCTTTAGCAGTTGCATCATAATGGCAGGGTTTGCATTGCACGTAACGCAACGATCAAGTGGACCTTGTAAATTTGGCGTTGGGCACAACGGTACAAGAAATCCAACTCATATGAGAATGAGACGCGTTCTCATCCGTTGGATGCTGAAGTGTGCGGTCCATATCGAGTAATTGTCGCAGGGAGTGAATAGTATAGTTACTCAGACAGAAAGTTGATCTGATCATAGAGTTGGGCTATCAAATCAATTGTTCAACTGTGAATTAATCGAAAAATTTAAATAAAGAAATAAATACTTTTAAAAAATATTATATAAAAATTTACTTGATATAAAATATATTATATTAAAAAATATTATATAAAAAATACTTTTAAATAAATAATTATAATAATCAATTGATTGTATAATAAATTAATAAATTGAAAATAATATTAATAAAATATATATGATATAGAAATTAAATATATTTTTATGATAAAAATATTTAAATATAATATTTATATCTTAAAAATTATATTTTTAAATTTTTGTAAAAAAAAATTGACCAATCCAAGTAAACCTATCAATTTGAGCTTGATAGGAATGACAAAAAAATAATTCAATAGATAGAATCTGAATCAACTGATCTTATTAGGGATGACAATGAGGCGGGGTGGAGACGGGTAGGAGTCCCCCGCCTCTCGCTCTCGCCTCCATATTTGTATACAAGATTTCGTTTATTATTCTTCTGCAAGTAAGATATACGTAGATATCTGCAGTCTTAATAAATTTGAAAAAAATAAAATAAATTAAAAAAAATAATATTTGAATAATAATAAGATTTTTTTAATAATTTTATATAGGAATATTTTAATAATTTTATTTACAGGTATTTACGAGTAGGGGGGAACCACCCTCGCCCCCGTCCCGTTTATTAAACAGGAGATAACATAAACGGATATTTATATCCACGGGAAAAATTAGACGAGTATTACCTGTCTCTGTCACAGATATTACCCGCTAGTACCCGCACTTACAGATAAAATTGTCATCCCTAGATTTGATTGATCGAATTTGTACAATTATGATATACAGTGATCAATTATAATTTTTTTATTATTATTTTTCATATCATATTTTACATCTCTATACCCAGAGGCAGAGGGAGGGGAGATTAGGATGAGTCGTGATCCCCTTAGTTTTTTATATTTTTCTTATATTACATACATATAATATTGGTCGTTTAGTCTGTTATCAACTAAAAAAAGTAAGTGGGAAAACAATAAGAAGTTTAATTGTTAAAGAAGGAATGCTTCATCACGATCTCTTTAAATTGATATAGCATCCTTTGTCATATTTAACAGTATTTGTGTGTACATTTTTTGGATAAGCACTAAGGGATTGACTTTATATTCGGACAATAAATACTGAGTTTGATCTTTTTTTTCAAATGTTGTTTGTTCTGTTTTTATCATTGTCTTTTCATCATGGCTCATGGTGCTTGTTATTGTCGACTCCAATGCCTACTATTGCCAAAATAGTGACTTTATGACAACAACAATGTGTAATGTATAATTGTTAAAGTCTAATTGATTAACAAATGTTAGATGAATTTAACTAATAATATGATTAGACTCATTTTTTTTTTATTTTTCATGTTATTGTCTTTCTTGTCACATAATTGAGAGTTTATGTGTATAATAACGTGTTAATTTTGAAGTCGTATCATACCTTAGTTAGAATCTGACTCAAATCAAATAGTAATACTTACTAATAAGTTTAGTCTTTAATCTCGGCCTCATGTGAATTAAAATTCTAGTTCGGCTCTTGTTTATACCATTAATTATATTTTTTTTATTATTTTTTTCACTTAATTAAAAAAAAATGCTTCAACAAAAAAAATGTTGGACTATCATTTTACTATTGTGATACCTGTGATATGGGTCGTGGTTTTGACGCTTCGACAGATGCGATCTTCAACAGGAAACAATCAGAAGCAGAAGGTGTGAAACCAGGAAAGAAACAACACATGATTCTCGATCATCTGTTCTAATTTTACATTTAAATAAATATTTTATTTCCTTAAATAATTAAATTTGATTGAATTTAATTTATTAAGCTTGTTTACATTAATTATATCATTTTCAAATTTTTCTCAATTAAAATATTAATATTCATAAGTAATAAATTAATATCAATTTTCTAAATAAAAATGATCAAAACAAATTTGAAAAAACTGATGCAAATTGATTTTTTAAAAATTAAAGTAATATACAGTAAGTTTTGGGACCAAAAGTTTAATTTGTTCTTTTTGCTTTTATGCACTACCAACCCAATCATGCCACGTCCAAGGTCCCTTTAACACTAAAGTTGAGTTTAATACTATCTGCGTAAACTTCGGCTTTTTCTGAAGTATCATTGTTAGGTGGGGTTAAGTAAGTATGTGGTGGCTTTTTCAAAAAAAAAAAAAAAAGGGTTTTCTGTTATTGTGAATATTTCACATATTATTGTCTTTTTTTTTCCATTTTGAGATTATTTATAATTTTTATCATACCAATTTATAAAATTAAACGCCTTAGTATTTTATTTAATACAGTTTTTCTGTTAAGAATCTATCATCTTTTAAATTAGGGGTTTTTTCAAGGAGGATAAATTTATATATGATGACTGATTTTTTAACGAAAGAATTATCTAAAATAATCGTTCAATCGTATTAAAATTGAGAAGTTTATTTATCCTATATCAATTAAAATATTTATGACTTTCAGTAAGTGTTATCATGTACTTTATACTTGTTAAAAAATATTTAATACTTTTAATTTATAAATTATTTAACCTGTATTTATTGTTCAGGTTTGCTCAAGCAATCCTTTCACTTAACCAATTCCATCACTATCGTCTCAGATCCAAGCCTTCTACCCAATCATTTTTTAAGTTGTTGCTCTGGACAAACTTGAGAGCGATAGATACCATTGATCAGACAATTAAAATTATCTATAAGCAAAAGTTTTGTTCATAAAGTGATAAATCCAACAGAAGAAATCGTTAATCTAATCAATTAATGATTACGCTCATGATACCTTGTCAACCCAAGGATTTTCACCTATCGGCAGAGTTGGCAATGCATTTGATTTATCTTCCTAGAAGCAAATTTTGTTCGGTTTGTAAATTTAGCCACGATTCAGATTGTCTCCCGCAACTGCACTTCTAACAACATCTTTAGCATATTTGGATCATTTATTTTTTATTCAACAATTAATATTAATTTAATATTAAAAAATATTGATCATTTGATGAAAAATAAATAGTCCTGATGATATTGTTAAAGGTGTAGTTGCTAGAGAGAATCCAAATTCGTTTAGGCATGGCTTTTCTTAAAATTTGGGAGTATATATGGGAATGAGCAATAGCTAATGAAAGCTCAAAGCTGGCACATCTGTTACTAACCCGCAAGGATCAGAAGCATTGGCTAAGCCAGTTTAGCTCAATGCTTTTCTCTTTCCTCTCAAACAGATATAATTCCTAGTATTTTCCCCATATCGTTTCATATGGTGGGGTTTTTGCATACAGGTTACGATTAATGTCAAAATGAAGGCCATACTGATGTCACTCTGCCCATTCTTCCCTTTTTGTTTCTTTTAAGATTAAAGCATTAAGAATTCTTGTGCTTCACCACCATTAATTTTGAAGCATATTCTTTTCACTAGATTTTCGCTAAATAATTTGAATTGGAAATAAATTCTGACTAGGAGTGTGATGCTCGTGATATTTTTGTGTATATACAAAATGTATTATGTCATATTTACACACACAAAATTAGAGAAAAATGATAGTTATGAGAGAGTGTTTAACCACCACCCAAACTAATGCAGTCTCTTTCGCCATCGGGCGGCCAATCTCTCCTATAAAAGGAGTTTTGTGTACATCATTGTGAGTCTAGTTTTCCCTCTCATCCTTCGTGAGAGCGTGCCTATCCTAATATTGCAACGACTCCTCGTAACAACCGGTCGTGGCTGACATCTCCAACGTTGGCTTACTAGATCTGGTAACCTTTGATCTCTCCATTGGTGATCGCTCCAACGGCGATGGTGTTGTCATCAACAAATATCTATTCCACAACCCGACAAGCCCTTATGGTTACTGTCCCGTCACTCGTTTGGTACAAACCGCATGGTAGTCATTGCGAGGGGATTGAAGTAAACATCTACTATTTCTATTTCGTAGAGATAGAGAGGAATCAACCAGTGGTCTAGCCATCTCCTTATGTTATCATACCAGTGAGAAGGGCTTGCAAAATTTGCTGGGTTAAATCCACAAAAGTAACATGCTAGAGACACTATCTACCATTATCAATCAAAGGCAAGGATATCTAGGAGGAGGATCTAACCCAAGTTATATGCATATTATTTCCACACCAATGTATTTCTCCCACCATGCACCATACGCGTATTTGCTATGCTTCTAGGTTTGTTGGAAGTTTAGACACTTGTCTGTTTATCTTGTATTTGAAACATTGCTTGCTTCCTTTTTTATTATAGTAATGAATTTAACTATTTTTGAAAAAAAAAATTGAATTGGAAAGAATAAGATCATGAATAAACTTTCACTATTAAAAATGTTGCTTACTTGTATTTAAGTACATAGATGGATCCATTGGTCTTCTTGGAGGAAGGGAATGGGATGTGCGGATTACACATGCATTAGGTGAAGGTAATAGGGTTGCAAATAATTTCTTAGTCAACGTGGCCCCTTCTTATCCAATAGGACTTCACTTCCTGGAACGTCCTCTGCCTTTTTTTAATAGTAGTTGTGTAATTTGGGGATTTATCCTCATTAATACATTTTGAGTAAGTGAGATCTCAATTCAATAATTAATTGAGGCATGACCAAATTGAAACCAAACTCAAAAGATTAGCTTCATCAAAATATTAGATTGAGATTGGATCAGGTTTAACTTAACCTAACTCATGTACTCATAATCCAACATGTTCTAATTAAGGAAGCATTGATATTAGTGAATTTTTAGATTAATTTTTTTATATTTAAAAAATTCAATTAAAAGCTTTTTTATTTAATCACTTAATATCAACTAGTAGTGTACCAGTTAAAAGATTATAAGTCTAGAATGGTAATTTTCTTTCTAGTATATATATATATTACTAAATTTTAAAATAATTATTGTATCAATATATCTATATCCTGCAATATTTATGTGGCAGATTTGTATCAGTCCTTAACGGTATTTATCGGAAAATATTGTCAAGGTTCTGGAACGGAATGGAGGCTTCACACATAAATAAACAGCATGGAAAAGGCCTGCATGCGAAGTGTATTTGTGTACCGTATACCCGTATAAGAAGGAAAAGAAAAACAAATAATCGATGGAAAATTATCAAAATACAGAAAGCTTTTATTCCATCAAAAGAGACCCACGTCGTCTAGGATCCGTAATGTTTATTTTCCAATGAGCATCGGGCAATCCCTTCTTCCTAGCAATCCTTCTCTCCCAATTCAACTCAGTCCGACGCCGTTTCGTCAACCTACAGAAACTCTGCAACCTCTCATCCATGGCATCGTGAAGCTTCCACCACCTGCGGTGCGCTACATCACTCGCATAAACCCGCTGTTCCTCCACGTCCCAGTTGCAGTCATAGTCCTTGTAACAATGCCACGGTTTCCAACCCAGATAGTGAATCGCGTACACCTTGGGAGGATCCGACCCGAACAATCCGTTCTTCACCCTCTGCTCCAACGTCGTGTTTGACCAGAAATTCTTGAGGAAATTCACCCTCCTCGGCAACCTGTGCCACCACACGAACACCTCGTTCAAAAAACCCTGGTCCCCCCCGTTGTATGAAACGATGTCGTCTCGATGCCGCATCAACATGCGGAACGTGCAATTCGAGGGCTCGATCACCATGATCCCCGAGTTGAAGATGGATTGGTCGTTCCCCGTGGCCGAAATTTGCGGGAAGTGGAAGAGGATGTCCAGTTTGCGAAGTACGATGATGTCGGAGTCGATGAAGATGATCTTGTCGTAGTCGGTGAGCTGCCATAGCCGGAACTTGCTGTAGTTGTATTCGTTGTAGGTACCTTTCTCTGATTTCGGGTTCCGGATCCGGGTTATGATTCGGATGTTCCAGCCCGCATCGGACAGGGCTTGGCGTTTGGAAGCGGAAATAGACTTGTCAATGAGAAGGATAAGGTCGCGTTGGGTGCCAGTTTGGAGGAGGCTTTGAGCGAGTGTTACTGCGCCGCAAACGTAGGCTTCGGAGGAGTGGAGGACGGTGGCGTAAGCCTCGCGTTTGATTCTCGCTTTGCTTGTCACGCTTTCTTCAATCTTGGACAAGTCGTACACTTCGTCAATTCCTGAAAATCAAGAAATCAACATTTTGATTTGTGAAGCTTGACTTGAAAGCTAACTGCTGACTATGTTTCTAAGCTAGGAAAAATGGTTTCTTAAAAAACATTAGGAACAAATGCAAGTTTTAAACATGTCAACAAGGAGCCATCTAAATATAATATAGTAGTGGTTAGTAGTTTACCACTAAGCAGAGTCTTGTGTATTAAATAAACAGACGCTACTCCCTCAAATGTGCTCCTTGCCTAATCGAAAGATAGGAGTGCACCTCTTCTCCCGAAGTTACAGGTCATTTTGCCGAGTTCTTTTAACATGGTTCTCTCAAGCGTCTTAGTGTACTCTATTTATTCGCTTGTGTCGGTTTACGATACAGTCAATTCACTTGAAAGATCGTCCTCCCATTTTGAAGTTTTTTCTTAGAAATTTCAACCTTGTTGACTATGACTACAGTTGCTACTATAAATAGACTTGCAACTGACAGTCATATAGTCAAAGCAACTTCATCACTTAGGGGTATCCGTAACCACAATTTCAATGCATTAAGACGAAATAAAAAGTTTTTGATAAAAATAAGATAAATAGTAATTTTTTTTAAATTTTAATTTTTAAATATCTTGTTTTCATAAAAAAAAAATTATTTTGACTTTTTTAACAAATATTCTTAACTTTATCCTTCAAAAAAATCATTCATAAAGATTATAAATGACAAATTACAAAAAAAGAATTAATCGTTTAGACTATTCCATTGGATTACTAAGTTTATCACAAAACATTGATAAAAATTTATGGGTGGAACCCCTTAGGTTAACAAGCCCCATAGGTTAATAAATTTGCCTATGCGACAAAGTTAAAGTTTAGGTGTGGAGAAAATAAGTTTGGTCTAAATATAATGGTGAAAATGGTAGAGATGTAAGGTAATGTATGTAATATGTCAAACATTGTTGAAATTATAATATCCATATATTATTCATTTGTTCATTTTTACGAAAAATAACTTGATTAATGTAACTGTTTTTAATCAAATCTTTTAAAAATAATACATCTTCAAATATTTTTCTACTTAATGTTTGATTTGTTTTCGAAATGGCTTGTTATTTCAAAAGAGGAAGAGATCATTTCACATCACAATGGTTGTAACATTTGTGGAGAATATTTTTAGTTGATTATTACATCGAATTTATAAAAATATTTTCAGCTAATTCAAAATTAGCACCTATAATATAACATACGTAAAATACATTAAGAAAAATGTGGTGCGGAAAACACAAGGCTGGTTATTCAAAATTTGTATATAAATATAATTTTAACTAATAATAAAATAAGCCAGCGCCTGTAGCTCAGTGGATAGAGCGTCTGTTTCCTAAGCAGAAAGTCGTAGGTTCGACCCCTACCTGGCGCGTGCAATGTTTTGGCTCGGGCTTGCGAACCTTTTGGTTGTTTATAATGCATGCTTATTTTGCTGGGATGAAGGAAAACCAGATAGGGTAAACGTAAGGAAATGTTGAAGAAGGTAATGGAATAGCATGCATACCTTGTTCCCAGAGAGGCAACGCCAAGTTGCAGGACCCAACAGGCAATGAAACCTTCTGCTCCAACCTCTTCACTTCTGCTTCATAATACCACCACTCACCTTCCCGCCTAACCAAGTGGTCGCATGGGAATAGCTCCGGCATCGGTCTACACTTGCTCAACAAAACCACTCTTGTCTTCCAACTCCAATCCTTCTTCCCCTTCTTCACAGCTAGATTCGCTGCAATAAGATGAACTTGCAACCGAAAAACGTCCCTCCCCCACCCCTCTTCAGGATGCTTGCATGGCACCTTAGCCACGATCACGTCCATGCTTTCATATTCTGCATATTCTGGCATAGGTATCTCCGGGCATGATGGCACATCACTCTCTTCCTCCTCATCTATCCATTCAGGAAACAAGTCGGTCCAATTGAAAAACTGTGATACCTTCTCAAAATAAACTGGTATCATTTCTCCATGCGAGCTCCATTCACTGACATCCTCTTCATCCATATTCACCATTCCGATCTTCATTCCTTTCCCCAACTCGCGAAAGAAGCTAGGTACCTTTATCTTAATTGCGTTCTTCTTTGGCCTCTCTGATTTCGCTTCATGTTCCTCCAATACTGCTTTCATTTTGAAGCCTTTTTCTGTCTACAAGTTTGAAGATCAACCAAATAATTAATGGCTGATCAGAAAACATGCTTCATATACATGCATCAACTGAAGCACACAAAAGGGAAAAAAATGAGAGAAATTCTTGGTAGGCATGATCTAATATATAATCTCTTAAGTAATCAAATTATTATTTGACATGTGTAAAAATATTTTTAAAAATTAATGCATTGTGTATTATGAACCTTCACAACTCATGTGAAATAATGATTTAAGTGTTCATGATAGGCCGTACTTAATTAAGAATTATCTAAAAAATGAAAGAGACAACGCCACTAAAGTAGGCTCACCTTACCTTGTGATGACATTCGCGCAAGGAACACTTGACAAGGGTGGCTGCATTCTCGAAATAGGCAGAAGAAGATGGACGGAGAAGAAGGGTTGCATAAACAACCAGAAAGATGGCAAGGAAGACTAAATTGATCCTGATAACCAAAGCTTTAGATGATACCGTCTTCAACATCTTTTGAAGACTCGAAACTTGCATACCTTGAGGCTTGAGAAGTATTAGCACTTAGCAGGACTGCCTCAAATGGAGGACGAGACTATATATCTAAATGAACTCCCCACTCGTCAATTTAGATATCAAGTAAAAGTTAAATATGATGAAAAGATTAAGGAGCAAGGATTGGAAGTAGTAGTTCGAGAATTAGAGTAAATCTCAAATCAAGGTAGACCATTTATGTACCTCCATTTGTCCTTTCCTTGTTCTAGATTTCCTTTCGCGTGAGACAAATGAGATCGAACAAAACTGCTTTACTTATATTACAGGTCGTCGGTCAACTAAAATTTCTAACAAAAATGGAAATTACCTATATAAATTATATGTTTCTCTTGTTGCTTAGTGAGTTCAGAACTACAGGGAGGGACAGAGAAGTAAAAACATCAAGTTCATTAACAGACTGCTAATGGAAAATATAAAATTGGAAACGTATAATCGCAGGCTCACAGGCTCGCCAACTACTATTCGGTTGCCCCGTCAACGTCCAACATGCAAAGAATGATCGCTTTTATTTGTTCATGAATTGTGAGGCTCCACCAATTCTTGATGGTGGATATCTAATGATAAACTCGTTTTGCTTATCTTTGTTCACAATTGATATAAAATATGTTTGTAGGTCGCTCGTCCGCACATCATAAATTCCCTAAAATGATTTCAGGGCTAGTTTTGCACGGCTACACCCCTAGAGACTGGTAAACTATTGCATTGTTGTCCCCACGTCATCCTTCAATGATGAGACCAAATACATGAGACCAATGGGATGCTGCCCATCTCAATCTTAAATGAAATGGGGCGCGTCAGTAGGTCAACAATATCTTTTATAGGACTATGGTAAATCACCCTCTTCAGATGGTGAATCAATCCAATCATGTGCTTTAACAACCAAAAAGGTGATGATCAATTACGAACGACAATCCTCCTTCAAACCGTACCCCCTGCGGCCTGCCCAGCCATCCCCATCAAAACAAAGAAAGTAAAAAAATCTCAGCTCTCCTCCCATCTTCAAAAAATAGAAGGGATAACAAATGTAATTGAAGACCAGTCTCACCCCTGAACTCATAAAAGCAGAATTCAAGGAATAGGATCACAGCTATTGCCAAAATAAATAAACTGTACATGAATGAGTAGGAACACTTCTCATACATTTAGTTTTTAACACACTCAACAATGGAATTCCATCGTCCTCTTGAATGAAATGGATGTTAGCGGTTATGTCCTCTCACATACACATATACCTTAACTTGTATCCACTGAGAATCTTTAAAACAGTATCTGCATCAGAAAGAATTTCTATTGAGAAGACAAGGAAAAGGAAGAATACAACTATTGGAAGGCTGAGGTCCCGACATCTCACCAGCTGACTAGAATGTGACAACAACATCCAATTCGCTCATGAAAACCACATAAACAATGGTTAGCTTAATTTTGCCCCAGGGAATCATGCATTAATTTCTTGTATGTGTTGAGAGTGACTTTTTCCTGGTGGAATAAAAATCAAATCCTCCCATCCTGAATTCCTTTCACTCATCTGTAACATGGGAGGGAGAGAGAACTTATCAGAATTCAGACTATTTACCAACTTATAAGCTATAAAACTGTAAGCAGAATAATTACCTCCATTTTTTTCAGTACATCTTCCAAGCTACCAACCTGAGTTTTTTTAAGAAAAAAAAAGAAACGAAAACAAACCTAAATTAAAAGTGCTTAAAACAAATAAATTAAAAGTGCTTAAAACAAATCCACTCTAGCAAGTAACTGTTTTTTGTCATTTGTAAAACTCTCACAACACCATATATCTAGTACGAGGATCATGTAGGCACTAAAATCCACAAAGAAAACAAAAAATTCTTCTAGCTTTTATATCACAAGACACCTTCCTCCCTTACTTTACGTAAAGTTCCTACACTATTTCCCCTTGTAAATAACAAAGTAAGGGAGGTAGGTGTAATTCCAAAACAAGAGGAGTATTGAGTGTGATAAGGGAGGTCAGTGTAATGATCCCTAAGAATTAAATTAAAGGATGACTTTGAAACTTGCTTCCAAGTTACTGACATCCAGTAGAGAAAAGAAGAACAAGAGATGGCAGACTCTACCATTATATGCTGAGAGACTCCAGGTCCTCTAGATGCCCTGGAAACCTTGGACAGTTCCTGCTCAATATCTTCCTGTCCATTTAACCAGCAAATGATAACTACTATAAAATTATATTATATTCTATAGAGCAACATGCCTAATGATGTCTTAATGGTGCAAATGAAACAGTGAGGAGGTCAATGGGTCAAACAAACCTTGGAGAAATATACAGGGCAGTAACGCTTATTCTTCTTCTTCACAACCAAAAGGTCTGACTGTAAGCACATATGATTCTCAGTCAAATAGTCAAAGAAAGAACGAAGATCGAGGACTACCAATCTACCACAGATTTAAATTAGACTACTGATAAAATAGTTAAATGGCTTTATCCTGTCTCCAATATTTGTATATCATATACCATGTATGGTATTGGCTATTGTTAATTAGTTGACAGTTAGTTCAGTGAAAATAAAATGTACTGAAGTCCTTACAACTAGTAATACTCCCCCTACTATACTGATAAATACATTCTACAAAAGACATGCTCATACTATTTTGTAACTCCCAGTCCCACCCACACCCGATCATCGCCCAAAAAAGTCATCTTCAGGACTGAAGTTTACTAAGAAAACATACCTGAAAAACTGGAACTCCATCAAAACCTCCCTTATTTGCTGCTCTGAGCTGATAAACATGAAACGAAAAAATTATATTAAACACAATCTTACAGCTCAGTGGTTCAACCAACTAACATATATGCTGCATATTTATGTACAATTTAATGTAAATTGATGTCACAGGACCATTTCCCACACTGCAGCTAACATGTATATTGTTGAAGCTTATTTGCCCCATTATTTATATTCACACTGATTGGTCTAAACTCAAACAATATTGTTACTGCCATTGGACTCAAATGATGAAAAAGTACGGGTGCAGCTTAGAGTGATATGCTCCGTACAAGAACTATAATATATGCTAACCTCTAAAGCATTCTTTATTTGAATTGGATCAGGCAAAAATCGGAATGCAATGCCTTCAACCTTCAGCATATATACCTAGCACAAAACAAATAGTCATTTTAAAAAATACAGTATAAACACTAGGGTAAATTACACATTATCCCCCTACGGTTTTGTCCATTTTCACTTTTCATACATGAAATTCATCTTGTAACATATAACTTGCCTAAACTATGGTAACACGTGTAAACCTGTGTCAATTTTAATGGTAAGAGTCTGCACGTGATCTCTTTCAACGTAATTCTCAAACACTCAACTCCCAAACATATGCAGACTGCTACTGTTAAATTTAATAGAAACTACAGTTTACATTTTTTACCATCGTTTAGGGGGTGAGGCTATTGGCACTCCCAATTGCTTATCTAAACTCTCAACTAACCAATCATAATTTTCGTATTTTATTTTATAAAATTATGAGTGGTTAATGAGGAGTGTGAATAGGCAACTAGGAGTGCCAATACGCTTACCCAATTTAGGGGGTTATGGGGTTACAAAATAAAGTTTATGTATGAAAAGTGAAAATGGGTTAGATCTTAGGGGGGTACTGCGTAATTTACCCTAAACACTATATATAACGTGCTTCAAAAATTATCCAGTTGCAATCAGTGGCATGTCCTCCCCCTTTAAGAAGTAAGGTGGATGGACCATAAGATTCATGGCAGTAAAGCCCCTGTTATGTGTGCAGAGAACATGCCTATAGATGCTAACAATCACATAGACATGAGATAGTTTAACTTCAACCAATGGTTTATCTTTCAGAGCAATAAGTACTTGACAAAACCAGTATTATGATGAGTCAGTTATGAAATGGGAAAAAAAAAAAAAAACCTGGTCAAGAGTTATGGGGACAACCCTAGCCTTGCCTCGAAGTTCTCTCTTCCGTGACCGAACCTAAAAGATGGAGCAGTAAATTAGCATCGTGCAATTTAGAGGATGAAAATCCACCAATTTGCAATTGAATAATGAATTTAGAAGCATCCAATCGCAGATAGTTGATGAAAATATATAAGAGAAGAGGAAAGAACAAACTTGAGCAAGAAAGGCTTCAGCGTCCTCTTGGCGAAAGCAAAGCAATCCAATGGACTTGGCTCCTTCAGCATCAGAAATAAGAACAAATTCATTGTTGGAATTGCTGACAGTGTAAACTGAAGTGCCGGTAAGGGATTTAGCGACGTGGTGGGAACTGAGAGTAGCAGCAAGGGCAGGTTTGGGATGAGACAGAGAAGCGAAGAGAGAGAGAGAGAAATGAGGTTGAGCTAGGGTTCCTGCAAGTCGCTTGGTGTCCTCCAACCGAGTTGCAAGTTCAGCTCCTAGACGGGCGCAGTGTTGGTTGATGAACCTCGAAAATGATAGAAGCGGGTTGGAGTGTCCGCACGACTCCATCTTCACACTCCACGCTTTTGCAAGTTCAAATTAAGACACAAAATATGCCTGTGTCCCCAGCTGCAAATTGCTACTGCTAACTATAAATTATGGATACTGTCTAAGCTCTAAACTATTTTAATTATCGGTTAATCACTTACTTTTACTTCGATTCGGCCCATCACCTAATACGACTCCAGTTTTCGTGGGCTTATAGACTAGTCCATTTTTCTCTGTTTTTACTTAGTCGTTTATCAGACCAAAAAGAAAAGGACTTAGTCGTTTATTGTTTTTTTTTTTTTACGTGAATTAAATGACTCAATGATCGAACATTAAAGAAAGTTCAATTAAATAAACAAAGTTAGTACAAACATGTTAAATTAAAAATAACAAACTTGGAGTTGTGATTTTCGATAAGACTTTACTTAACTATTATTCTTGATTTAAAATTGTGTGAATAATTACTTGAAAAAAAAAAAAGTTAAGATATAAAATATGGTAATATGTTTGGACAAATTTGATTATGTTAACTAAGTGATTACAAACATGTCAAATGAAATAAGATGGAATGTCATGTACCAAAAAAAATAAAAAAAAAAAATGACACAAATATTTTTTTATTTTATCTTTAACTAAAGTATGTTAATTGATGTTACTGTAAGATTAATCTCTCTCAACAATTAACTTCTCAAGAGTTTGAAATTTAAACTTTAGTCGGTGTGTCTCTTATAAAAACATGGCTTGCTTACCATACGCCTAACTCTTCTTGGTAGAATTTCCCATAATTTGCCCCAACTTGGTCTATTAATTAAAAATAATAATTAAGTTTTGCTGCAGGGTGAAACCGTGAAAAAATCACAACCCACGTTTTAAGATGAATAATTATAGTTATTATAAAGAGTTTTATGCATATTATATAATATATAAAAATAAAGAGTTATGTATATGATATATAAAAATATATTATGGCTTAGTTTGTCAAACAAAAAATTACTTCATATTTAAACTATGCTTCAAGTTAAAATTTAAACCATTGTGAAACTTTGGAGAGGTAAGGTTCAGCTCCGAAAAGACATACTTTTATGGGGATTATTATGTTACTTTTATGAATATAATACTCAAAGTAAATTCTCAAGCATTTATCAACGGATGATTTTATAATAAAAATATATAAGTACTAGAATAATGCCCTACTTTTATAGATTTGCACTGTATGTCAATTGTCAAAGTATAGTATATAATTTCAAAAGAGTAAATCTTCACATAATTGCACAGACGAAGGTCAATTAATATGTTTTGATAAATTTACATGTAACTAAGCAAGTTTGCAACTAGATGTCCTCTTATATGCTTGTGTGTACAAAAATTAATTATTCGTGTTGGAATACATCAACTAATGATGATTAGAATAAAATTGCTACTTTCAATTATTTGAGTAGGACTAAAAGCATTGATATGATTGACGTGAACATATGATATAACACATGAAAATATTATGCTATAATAAAATTTAAAGTATTTAACTTCAAGTTTTAAAAATGATAAGAATGTTTAATGCATGTTTAATGTGAGCATAACTCTTTCAAAATGTTCATGCATCATAATTCATAGTAGACAAGTTAGTTTTACCGTGCATGGTAATATGGACATGCCCTCATCGTTCTTACTTGGTGCCTATAATCTATTGTAAACAAAATACAAACTTTTATTTGTTTCATATGCGAGAATGATACCAACGTCTTCTCTTTCTATTATTATTTTAGTATTTGTGTACATAACTTATTTGTTTTATATATCAATTTTTATATTTTTATATTAAATAATATATATATTTTTTTATATTTTATTTAATACTATTTATTTATTATATTTTTTTATTTATTTTTTCTCATTCAATTATATTCTTTAAAAATAATATAAATATTATATACACCACTAAAAATAATATATGACTATCTTTTTTTCTTTATATATTTAAACTTCCCGCAGACTCTTTTAAAGCCTAGATGTTGGTTTAAGCTTTAAAGCTTAAGATTTAATATTTCAAGTGGTTTTCTTTTCCCACCGCATGCTTTTAGAGTGGACCAAACGGCCCATAATCTAGGATCTAGATCTAAATGAACATCATGGATATTTATCTTTCTATAAACTAGAGTTGGCATAAAGTAAAATACAAACATAATAAAATAAAACTTAATTTTATTAAAAAAAATTAATAATAATTGATTAAAGTGTAAATAAAAGATAAATTTATTATGCACAAAAGTATTTTTAAATTTAATTTTAAATGAAAATAAATAAATAAATAAATACAAAAAAAATAATAACAAAAAAAATTATATATCATACCTTAAATTAGAAGTACATGATTTTAATTTAAATATAACGTGACATTAATCTAGAAAGAATTGACCAACAATTTTTATAGAAATGTAGAGAAAAATATTAACTAGACTTACCATTAACAAATATAGCAAGAAGTTGATGTTCTATCAAATAATTAAATAAGATGATAAAGTATTATACTATGACTTTATTAACTAAGATAACAACAATATTTGTAGGAAAACAAACTAGTGGAAGAGGAATTTACCAATGTGAAAATAATAACATGTGTGATTCAATGGCCTTTTAAATAAGTGGTGTACATGTTTGTAAAATTAATATAATACTTGTTCGCTATCTTCATCTAATACTTGTGTCATTTGTAAGATAATACCTAATTTGATGTAAAATTAGAAGAGTCAATCCTTTATTTAAGTATTCTCAATGTTTTATATTCAAGATTAGATATATTATTATTATTTGCATATTAAATAAATTATATTTTATACTTGTGGAGATTGACAATAAACTAATTATTGATGAATGATTCAATTTCAAATTACATGACTCCTAATTAAATTTCATATTGTATTTACATTTAAACAAAAATTATTTAATGAAATTTATTTTGCCTCTTACGTTAATTCTGAATTCTTTAAACCCATAAAACATGCAATTATCACTTGATAGTCTCAATCCATAATAAGAAAGATTTTTTTTTCAAATTTCATCGAATCAATTAAGCTAACTAATTGATTGACAAAGTAAACAACACTAATACGTGATTAGGGACACATTTTAAGAATTAATAGCCACAATTTAAGCGTTGTGGTAAAGACTATTTTCAAATTTTTTTATTGAATTAATTAACACTTGTGTTTGTCCAGTAACCAAATCAAATCTCTAAACTCAAAATTTTTTTAAAGCAATTAAATTTTTTGAATCCTTATAAAAAAATTGCAACCAAAGACTATAAGCTTTGATTTTTATCTGACAACAGGTGGCCAGCCACCCATCTATGTCAAGCCACAACTGTCAACTCTTTCCCACCACCAGAATCCCAAACAGTTGCCACACAGGCTCCCTGCCCCATTCGCACTTCGAACCTATGCCACTGCCGGAGCCAACATTTGGCACACCATCGCATACCACCGCCCATGGTTTTAGACCCCAACCTGTAAATCACCCACCAAGAGCCTAGGCATCGTTCGACCCCCCCTCATATGACATAACCTCATGTTGTACTTTGCTCTTGTGGGTAGTTATAGATTGGGAGATTAGGGGGAAATTGCAGAAAACTCTACCATAAAATAAAAAATTGTATGAAACTCAAGTCATGGTGAGATCTTGATAAGGTTATGGTGAAGAGCAAGAAAGCAATATTGAGAGAAGTAAAATGAAGAAAGATACTGAAACTTAGAAACCCATAAAAGAATCATGTATTATTTTTAAAGGTTAATTGGTTGGGACTATGTTCTTCAGGCAATCACTCTCATTAAAATATATGTTATAGATAATGTTTGAGTTTTTTAGTTTTATCCATTTTCCCACTATCGACCAATCTAACTTATTTGGGTGCATTTGAGTTTTTTTTTTAATTTTTTTTCTCTATTTTGTAATATGATGATTGATATTTTTTAAATTTTATTATTTTTTTTTTTACATGTGACAGTTGCCATAACATATAACATGTGAAAATTTTGCCACATCAATGACATGTGACATAAAAATAGTTACCATAAATGCCACATGTCAAAATTTTAAAGCATTGAGTTGATGACTAGAAAGACATATGACAAATTTTTAAGTTATGTATATTCTTTTCTATATTATTAGTATTTTGTACTCATACAACACACGAGATAATTTGAAGAAAATTTAAAATAAACAATTTGTTTATATAATTTCAACTAATTTTGATTTTGGACTCTATAGGTTTTTTTATATTTTTTATGTCATTTATTATTTTTTTACTCATTTGAATTTTTTTTGAATCACTCATTTGGATTTTAGTCCATACTGTTAAGGTATCAATCCTTATATTTTTTACTCATTTGAGTTTTTATCGCTATAGATTCTCTTCATTAAGTTTTTGATCCATATTTTCTACAAAAGATTGATTGTTATAGTTTTCAAATTTTGATATTATTAAATCCAATTTAGGAATATAAATCTTGTAACCAACATGCTTTCATGTTACTATTTTTACTTTTATCACATTGGTCCATCGTTTATCTATAATTAATTTATCTCATTATACAATTATATTGCTTATATTTCTAAAAAGTACAATCAGAATTCATTTCTTAATGTTATATCAAAATGATCTATAATGTAAAAATTATAGTATTATTTATAGTCATTTTAGTGTATTGTCAAATAAAAAAATTCATATATAGAATACAAATGAAATTATATTGAAATTTTTTCGTAACTTTTCACCTTTATTTTTAAAAATATACCAGACAGAAGTCTTAATGCAAAAAAATATCTTATTTTATATTTATTATTGAATACTATTAAATATTAAATATCTATAGAAAAATTTATTAATGACATTTTTATATAAAATTATATTACAAATTAAATCCTTAATTTTTCACTTTTGTTTGTTATCAAACTAACCACTAATGTCAAATTCTATAAAAAAAAATAAAATCTTAGGTTGATAGATATTGCAATGACAATTTAAAAAATATATATCTATCAAAAATTATAATAGTCTTTAATAATATTGTCAAATAATATTCAATACATTTTAATTTTTTAACACTCTCTAACCTATACATTTACTTTATACAATTTAAGCATGCTAAATAAAAATAGCATACTTAGTTCATTTGATTTTTACATCAGTCATTTGGCTTCTAAGGTTCTTTGATTTTTTTAATTCATTTTCTTTGTAATTTATGTTATTTTTTTTCTTTGTAATTTTTTGTTTTATTTATTTATTTTTATATATATGTAACAATTTTTTTATATGTGTCAATATTTCTTTTAAGTTGCTACATCATATGATATATGATAGAAAATTAAGTAATGTATTTGGTACATCTTAAAAATTTAATGTATTTACTAATTGACTTCAATGAAGTATGTTAGAATTTTAGGCTATATATTTTCTTTTCATATATTAATTATAATTATTATTAATTATATTGATTAATTGATTATTTTTTTATTGATTGATTGATTATATTGATGTATATGTGACAATTTTTTTACATGTGTAAATATTCACTTTAAGTTGTTACATTAGATGACATATGATAGTAAAAAATTAAATAATATATTTGTCGGATGTCAAAATTTTAATACATTCTATTAATTGACTTAGATGATACATGACAAAATTTTAGACTATATATATTCTTTTTCTATATTACTAGAGTTTGCACTTGTGCAATACAAGTTAATATTAAAAGTAAAAAATATGAAACAATATAAACATAATAAAATAAAATTTAATTACATTAAAGTGTTTTTCAATAATGATAGATTAAATTGTAAATAAAAGATAAGTTTATTAAGCACAAAATCATTTTATAAATTCAATTTCAAATGAAAATAAATAAATAAATATAACATAAAGGAATAATAATCTAATAAAAATATATGTACCATACTTGAATTAAAAGTACATGATTTTAATTTAAATATAACATGATATTAATTTAAAAAAAATCGACAAGTAATTTTTTATAGAAATGTAGAGAAAAACATTATCTGGACTTACCATTAACAAATCCAGCTAGAGGTGAATGCTACATCAAATATGAGGATATAGTATTATGCTTTGCCTTTTTCACCAAAATATCAACAATATTTGCAGGAAAGCAATTTGCTGACAGAAGAACTCACCAATGTAAATATAATAACACGTGTGATTCAATGATCTCTTAAATAAGTTGTGCACATGTTTGTTAAATTAATATAATATTTATTCATCATCATCTTATAATACTTGTGATATTTGTAAGATAATACATAATTTCATGTAAAATTAGAGAGATTCAGCCATTTATTTATGCCTTTTTAGTGTTTCATATTCAACATCATATATGTTATTAACATTTGCAAATTAAAATAAATAATATTTCATACTTTTGCATTGATTATGCGTAATTTTTAGGGTTGAGCAATCTAAGATTAAAAAAAAAACTTTCATATTTTTGTAAAATATTCCTTGTTATTAGTTTGATAACATGGTTAACCATGTATGATTCATTTAAATTTTATCTCATTCAAAATCAAATTGATTCTAATTAATAAGTTTTAAATTTATTTTAAATTAAACCAACAATTACTTAAAATAATAATTGTAATATTTAAATGTCTCATAATATGCTAATTAATGTCTAATACATTAATTATGGAAATAGACAATAAAAAGTCTTATTTGGGTTCATGAATATTAAAGTAAATAAAAATAAATTTATTTCTATAAAAAATATGCTAATAAATATTTAAATTTTAAATTTATTGTAATCATTTATTACAATAATTACAACTGATAATTCAGCTTCAAATAATTTTTTTAACTCATCGTTAATGAGCTTCAGAATGAAAATTTTAACATTAAGAAAATATTTTTCTAATAATTAGCAATAATAACCATTATTGCTTGTTAATGTACTAAGTTTTTTTTTATCTTTTTTAGTTTTTTGGTTAACATATTCTCTTTAAGATTTTTATTTAGTTTTTTAAATAAATTATAATTGAACATATTTATAATAATTTAATGCTATTTAATTTTATTATTATAGGAGTTATCTATAAAAATATTTGTCTAACATATATTATTCATTTAAATTTTATCTCAATCAAAATCAATTCATTCTGAATAATAATGGGTAAATTTATTTTAGTTTATATCCATCAAAATTATCTTCAATTGATAATTGATTTTGTCCTTTACAATAATATTAATAATTGATAATCAATTGATAATTGATATCTTCAAGGTTATCTTTAAAAATTAGTATATGCCCTTCAAGGTATCCCTTATTTCATGTTTTTAAATTTCTTTAATTTAATTGATTATGTTCTTTTCTAAAGATGTAAGAAATAAATATTCCGCCTTCTTAGTAAAATATTTAGAAAGAGATAATATAAAGTGAGTAAGTAAGTGTGTATTTATTATTAATTTAATAAAAAGTGTATTGTAGTTTTAACTCAATGTAATTTAACGGTTGATATACCCTTATCTTTATATAAAGAAATTTATATATTCTCCCTTCTTAGTAAAATATTTGGAAAGAGATCATATACAATGAACTTATTTCTAAAAGTGAATAATAGTGTATCTATTATTGATTTAATATAAAATATATTGTGATTTTAACTCAATGTAATTTAATAATTGATATACCTTTATTTGTTAACTTTAAAAATAATTTTACTTTAAAAAATCATATCCAAAATATCTTGCAAAAGACTAAAATACATACTATTTGGCCACGTGAAAAAAGTTGTTATATATAATTAAATTATGGTTCTACACTAATAGTAACAAAAGTCAATTGAATTAAAATTAAAATTAAAATATATAAAAAATATTAAATTTAAATCTATAATTAAAATAAGGTAAAAAATTATATTTAAACAAATAAATTAAATGAAGGAGTTATTTGTAGCTAATTATGTAGCAAATGTCATATTTTAAAAATTATTATTTATTATATGATTGGATATGTTTTACTAAACGAATCTTGAAATATATATATATAATATATATATATATATTAATAATTATTTAAATATATAGAAATAAGTTTAGGAAATATATTTTTTTTTAATTTTTTTAACATTTGTTGTACATTACTTTTTTATTTTTTTAATTCATTTTGTGTTGCTAAAGAAACAATAAAGAGAGGAGATCATATATGTCTACTTGTTCATCCAATTGATAGTCGATTAATTTCAAAATAACTCAAATTTATAAAGAGGAAAGATTGCGCAAGCAAGACATATGGAGCAGGCATATGCAGCAAGCATAACAAAAGATTATTATTTGTTTTCAAAAGTAATGTACACAAGTTGCAAGTCATTCAATTTATTTAGATTTTTTTCATAATACAATTGGATAAATGTAAGTCCAACATTTTATGCAAATATTCTAAGAGTATATATTATTAATCCACATAAATGTTTTCTGCCAAACATAAGTGTTGACTTCAAGAAAATCTATTAAAAAAAGTTGTGATATTTTAAGATAATTTCCAAATTTACTCAATAGCATTCCTTGTGATTGAAAACTAAAAAAAAATTGTCATTATTTTCCAATCACATGAATTACAAATAATCATTGTATTCATATCAATTTTAAATAAACCAAAATATAGGGATGAAAAATTGGAAGAAAAAACTTGCAAAAATCTTGAGAGACTATAAAATTATATGAATACGGATCTTACTGTTGTTGTTGGTCGATTGTGGTGACGGTGGTGGTTGGTTATTGTTGGTGTGGTCTAGATTTGGCTTGTAGACGAGGTTGAGTTTTCATTAAGTAGTGGCCATGGAGGTTTGGTGACTGAGTTCGATGATTTGCATATGCTAATTTCTTTATATTGAGAAAACCCAAAAATGATGGAACTTTGGGGGGGGGGGGGGGATGGGGTTGAGGATGGGTTGAGGGGTGGGAACAGTGATGAAATTGAAAACTCAAAAATGATGAACTTTGAGTCGACGGTGCAACATCCTCAAATTAGCTATTTGAATTTGAAATGAAATTAAAATCTAGATGAATGAGCTTTGGGTTGACAGTGCAACATACTCATCCCAAATTAATTTATTATTATTTTTAACTTATTTGGATGTTTGAGTATTTTTTTTTTTTTCATTTTGTTATTTAATATTGATATTTTTTAAATTTTATTATTTTTTTACATGTGACAATTGTCACATTAAATCACATGTAAAAAAATTTACTACATCACATGACATGTGACATAAAAATAATTATCATAAATTTCACGTCAGGAAATAAAATTATTGAATTGATGACTAAGAAGACACTTGATAAATTTTTAAATCATGTATTTGTTTTTTTTTTATATTATTATATTGATTGATTTGAGGTGGCTTATATTCCAACTTCCAAAGAGAATAAACACAGCAACATATATTTATGCTTATATACCAACTTATAAAAAGAGAAACGCACAACAGCACCCCAAACGCAGATCCCTCACAGAGAGATTAGTGTTTGTAACCGAAAGCAAAAAGTACATCACTCAAGATTTTTCCCTCTTGATGTTTTCCATGTGTGATTTGATTTGTGTAAAATAGCAAGGGATACGATTCTTATTCTCCGACAAAGGAAGCAAATTTATTATATAGAAAAACTCGATATATGTATGTAAATAATGATAAGCATTGCTGCATTAACAAAATACGAAAACAAATGTGGCAATATATATAAATACAAAACCCAAGCTTGGAAGGTGAATGAACAAGACATATTATATACGTTATACGTAGAGAATGAGTGAAAGAGGAAGGCATGGCGTTCATGGAGCGTAATGTGTCGAGTGATGGGAAGCGTGTGATGACGGTTGAGCAGTTTAAGCAATGGTTGAAGACATCATTTGACACAAACAGAGATGGCCGAATCAGCAAAGCTGAACTGCACACGGCTGTCCGCCTCACCGCAGGGCACTTTGCCTCCTGGAAGAGTGGACAGGCCTTCAAGTCCGCAGACGCCAACCACAATGGTTTCATTGATGAAGACGAATTCAGAAACTTTGCCCAGTTTGCAGACAAGCATTTCAATGTCAGGATCACACAGTAACACCTCTAGTTTTCAATTACTCTCAAATGAACATCTATTGTGTGATTCAATTATATTTATTCTCAAATGAAGGCACTGTTTCAACACTCAGCCTGTTTAAGACTGAGCTATCTAGCCAGACAGTAAAAAAATAAAAATAATGTTAACTAGAGACTAAATTGGCAACACTTTTAGATCATGATTTGATTGGTTTAATAAACTAAATTTATAATTGAACCATGATTAAAATATATAATGTTCAAATCGGATATGTAACCGATTCACGATCCAACCAATTCAACCATACGGTTTAGTCAGATTTTTAGAACATTAAGTCATAGTCACTTATCTTAAGTCTTAACAAGAATAATGCCACGTTGAATTGATTTATAGAATGTTTCCGTAGTTAATCCGAATTAACCCAGTGACAACCAGTAAAATTAGTAAATTGTAGCGTAGCTATAATTTTACATTATTCTGCTTCGTCTAAAATTCACACTTTTTTATTATAAATCTCAATAAAATTTAGTAACCCTTTTATCAAGATTGACTAAACCATCCAAATATAAATTCAAAGGTGATTAAATTGATTTAGTCTGTAAACAAGAGAAATGATGCCAAATGCGTGGGATTCCATGACTTTTGAGGTCATGGGATCACATTAAACTATGCAAGGGAGAAAATGGATCTGATCTTACAGCATGAAGCAGGGAAGAAGTTGATTTAGGAGCAGGAAGCAGGCAAAATGTATCCTGCACTTTCATAAGAATTCCATCCATCAAATTATGAGTTCCGATAAATCAATCCTCCGGTACATGCTAACAACAGAATGAGGCTGTTCTCATCGGGCTTAGCTACATATCACCTGTATTAGCAAAAAATTATCCAAATGAAGTAGTATGCACAAATGCACATACAGAACGGAGCAAATATACTCCAACATAACATACAAACATAAGATAAAGCTCTAATTATTATGAAGAGGTCCAAGACATTAGGACTTGGACTTGCTAATCATCTATAATCTGTGAGTTCTAACTTCTATTGCATCGCTTCTTCAATATTAGTCACATTAACAATACCTTCTATACTTCCAGTTTCAGCAGAAATATTGAACATAATATGCTAGAAAAGTATAGACATTTCCCGAAAAAAATTTATGATTGAATCAAAAAGAAATGCTTGAGTTCAAAACCCATTAAAAATATATCAAGTATCCAATAGCTAAAACTAAATCCTGGAGACTGAACAGATTATGTGGAGTTGAAAAAAAATTTACCCATATAATTGTAGAAGCAGCACAATCTGCACACATCCATATCCAGACCAAGCTAATTGAGCCAAAAAAGCCACAGGGCGCTTTCAAATGTCTATAACAGAAGGGGGTAGCTTCCAGTAATTCCATGAATTATAATCCTCCTGAAACCAATGTTCAGCAAGAACAAGGCCAAAAAATAAGTCACATTAGTTACATCACAACCAAATCCTTATAGCATCAGAATTACATTCAAAGCATAATACTGTAATCAGGATTTACAACGCACACCAGACAAATATAAAAAGATCCACCACATTTCTCTCTCACGACTAGCATGCTTTACTTTGAATTTTAAATTGTGGGAAGACCCAAATTAAATATGTGGAACACAATCCCCAAGACTGACATTATGATGAATATAAAAGAGAAAGCTCCTTCATAATTAAACCTGCTCAGAAGAGTTCATAGGCGGGAACATTCCATTCACGAGAGCATGAAGAGAAGTATATGATTTCGTGTCAAGACGACGGTTTACAGCAACCTCTCCCTGCAAACTTAAAAATAAGAAAGGAAGTTTGACAAACTTAAAAATAAGAAAGGAAGTTTGACAAACTTAAAAACATTTCAGGAACTTTTAGCATTTTTTTTTAAATAAGAAGGATTTATTTACCCTGGGATTAATAATGAAGATTTTTCCTTTAGGGATTCCAACCTTCAGGTAGCTGATTTCATCAGTATCCCTATTTCCAAAACCAGCATAGAACGGATTGCAATCAGAAGGAAAAAGTGTCCTGATGCCCTGGAGACATTAAAATTCAACATATAATGACATGATGACCATGCTGAAAAATATTAAAACAATGTCGTTTTTAATATGTGACACTAGCAAACTAACCTGTAGGCATGCAATTTTGAATTCATGAGGAACCCTCCTAATAACTGGAAATAGAAAAGAAATGTGTTTTAGTCTAAGTATTATAAAGGCAGACCAAGGCATTCCATACTCAGCCTTGATGAATCTCATACTCTCTCATTTATACATTAAATTGCCAATGATTCATATAAGAAAACTTCAAAATAATTAGCATGTTATGTCCTACATATATTGATCGTGCCTCCACATGATGGTGTCTTATATGATCTATAATTCAAAATATCATAACCCATGCCATAAAAAACATCCAAAACAAAGATGTCCTGCACTGCATGTATCTTCATGTGAAACATGATGTGTATCAGAGGCACACTAGAAGTTTCAAAATCTTAAGGTTTTGCCCAGCTTATGAGAAGTAAGGGAATAAACAATAGTAGTATAGCCTTAAGGCACACCTTATTCAATTTTGCCCATTTATACTTTTCTTAGAGGTTCCTAGTATAGAAGTATAGCCTTCCTAATACTATTATACAAAAGCTATCTGTCAATTAAGGCAAAAGCATGGCACAAGAGTCCAGACTCCAGATTTTTGTTTTAGCTTTGTAGACTGCTTTAGCGAGATCAGTTGAATTGCATTAGTGAATTTATCCATTCCTCAAGAAGACATTAAAAAGAGATATTCTTATTTATTCGTGCAAGATTTCTTTCATTTGGGTTTAATCAGTACTATTAGAAATAATAAAATAATTTAAGACACAGTGAGGTGTTAGATTGTTCAGGCTCAAAACATAACTTTTTTAAGAAATTTAATTACCTAGTTCACTTTTCTTCTTCCCTCTCTAAAATCTAAGTTTAAATATCAATAAAGACAATTCTACATCCATGTAATAAAGAAATTTTTACAATTACATTACGATAAAAGTAGTTCTATTACCAAAAGAGAAAAAGTAGTCCTACAAGTGAGGAGGCAAATTTATCTTGTACACTTGCACAGTATATGGAAAGAACCTATAAGAAAGTTAGAAGAAAGGGAACAGTCAGAAGAAGCAGAAAAGAAAGATAACCAGACTTGTTACCTTCTCGATATAGAGAGGGAAAAAGTCCGTCAGGGGAAATAACAACAGGACCATCTGGTAAAACCTTCCCATCCTGCAATATAAAAAATAAATATGAAAATGTAAATTGCTTTCTTTCCTCTCTCTCTTTTTTTTTTTTTGGGTCCATTGTTGAGATTGGAAACTGATTGCTAAATTTATACATCACCTGTTTAAGGTTGACTAGGAATTGTCGTGTAAGATAGGCCTGAGAAATTGAACGAGCACTGAGAAAAAGCAGTTGGTAACCATTCTCCTGTAAAATGAGAGATAGACAAGGGAAAGACCATAACAGACCCCGAAGCCATGTGAAAAAAGATCAGAACATAGTTGTTATAGGCAGGGTACAGGTACAGGTTCTATCCCAAAGCTCCCCAGAAAATTAATCATTCTTAGAATGATAAAACATTTAAAATAGAAGTAAACAATTCTGTGGTCTTAACAGACAAAGCAATCAATTATTTGTTTTGAGCTCATCTACCCAAAAACTGCCGATATGCAACTATTATCAATGTATTCAGAATTTAACCACATTATCCCATTATAGTAATCTCAAAACATCTAAACATATTGACAAGATAAACAAACCTTGATAGCAGAGAATAAATGTGCAACACCTGTCTGTGACCAATCAATACCAACCAAAGGCATGAACTGACCTAGAACATCTGACCTGTAAGACATGAAACAAGAGAAAGAAATTACCATTGTCACACCATAGAGTTAGAAATTCAAAAAAAAAAAAAAACCAGAAGAGAAGCAGAAGATATGGACTCTAATAGGCAAAAGCTTATAGCAGGATGTTAAAGATGCTTGCAGCAAGAAGGAAAGGAAATTCAAAAAACTTCTACAATTTTACTTTCTGTTGATCATCATATTGTCTTACTTCTTGCCTACTATTCATCAAGCAGTTGCATTTGCAATCTCACTTAAATAAAATATCATCAAAATAGAATTTACAACCCATAAACTGTCCCATAAAAATATCATCATAAATTGTCAATCAATTCGACCTTAAAGGTATAATGGTAAATTGGTAATTGTGAAACTGTTGGGCGAATTATATCTGCCTTCTTTACGATAATCATGACTAGAATGGACTACACAAGGATCTTTTATCTACTTAAAATTTCACATCCAAGCTGCGTCATTTAACTGCAACTGGCCAAGCTAGGTTGTCTAGCTCCATTAAACACACAAATCAATCTGAATACCCCTAAGTGAATGACAACAAAAATTTCCTTCTATATAGCATAGAGTGCTAATGCAATGATCTCGAATCTACATATGTTATCACGGACCCTTAACGTGGCTGCTCTAAAACTGCATGATGTACTGGATGTATGTTGCTTCACCAAATATGTGGAGCAGTTATTTTTCTGTTAAAAATCTGTTTTAGACTTTATATCCTAATAAAAATCAAATAATTAATATTCATTAAATAAAATTAATTAAATTATAATAACACAAATTTAAATATATCTGATTTTTTTTTTGTCTCACTAGGTTTCCCCACATTCTTTAAGCGTGAGACTAATCCTCGCTTGTAGTATTGAGATTGCCCCTCCCCACAAGTGCTTTCTTGCGAGCTAGAACCATGACACTGCACAAGCCCATCAACTGCTGAGCTCAAGCTTGTTTACCCCTTGAGCCACCTCTTATGGTAAAATGTTTGTGATTTCAAGCTTAAGGGTAAATTTTACCGTACAGTTATAAGGCCCACGATATTGTATGGTACTGAATGTTGGGCGGTAAAAAGCCAGCAAGAACATAAGATCAGTGTCGCGGAGATGAGGATGTTGCGCTAGATGTGTGGCCAAACAAGACAAGATAGAATTAGGAATGAATACATTAGAGAGAAAGCAGGAATAGCACCTATTGTGGAAAAGATGATAGAATCTCGCCTTAGGTGGTTTGGACATGTAAGGAGAAGACTCTTAGAAGCCTCGGTAAGAGGAGTAGATCAGGTGGGGGATAGTCCAATAGCTAGAGGTAGAGGGAGACCAAGAAAGACTATAGGTGAAACTATTAAAAAAGATTTAAATTTGAATGACATTTCTGAAGACTTGGTTTATGATAGGGCACAATGGCGTCGTTTGATCCATGTAGCCGACCCCACCTAGTGGGAAAAGGCTTGGTTGTTGTTATAAAACCTAAAATAGGTTTAAAATAAGATATATAACTGCTCCACATGGTTAATTTAGTGAAGCAACGTGCATTCATATTCAGTGCACCACACTGATTTACAGTAACAACGTCAAGGTTCCGTGGCAGTATATGTATGTTCGAGACCGTTGAATCATCACTCCAGGGCATATCAAACTCCAATAAGTAGTTCATAAGCCTGATCGGGTTTACCAAGTAAACAGCATATATTAAGGTCAAATTCCTCCTATGAAGTCTCAATACACATCAGAGTGTGGCCTCATAAAGTTTTTCATCACTAGAAACCAAAACCTTGCAGTATTGTAAAAAGGTTAGTATCTTCTACGTGTCCAACTTCCCTTCAACACATAAGTTTTTGAAATTAAAAACTCAGCACATAAGTGAATGAGTCTATGCACTAGGTAAACAAATCTAAGTACAGACTCGACCTAGAAGAAGCAAACATGAAGGGAAAGTCCAAAAAGGATGCCCCACATTTAATTATGACACTAGTGTTCTAATATTCCTTAATAATTGTTCCATGCGCAATCTTCCAAAAGCAGCCCCATAATGACATTAAATATTGGATGGATACTCCAAACTTATAATAGATTTATGCTTGTACTGTGTTTACATTAGATATTTCAGCATGGTAAGAACATACTAATTCTGAAAAAACATACGACAGGAAGTAAAACAAAAGGGCAACTATATGATAAAGAAAAAAAAAGTATGGAATAAGATTCATATGATTTTTGAGCAGCAAACAAATGAACAGGCTGAACAAGCAGATAAACCCTAATGTCGGTATCCCATTAGCTCTATACACTAAAAACAAGCTTGTGAGATGTCTAGTTTTCTTCAAGTGATAACAGGAGAAGAAAAAGTCTCATGCAGGGCTCAAAAGAAACAAGATCCCTAGAGAATCTAATTGTTCACCGCCATAAGCATCATAGAGTAGTTTACTGTATACATAGCACAATAGATTTGACCGTGACATATATGTGAAGAAATCTGTTGTGACATGTTTTCTCCTTGGTCTAAAAAGCATGGATTGAGAAGCTCATTGAGGAATATATCATACTGCAGATATATTTAGTTGATAGAGGCAGGACATATTTGATTGAGCCAAAAAATATAGATTCACTCAGCACTAAGATTTAAACGAGATTGCAGAGGAGTATATTTTTAGGCAGACACCAAGTACCTTCATTTGGTAGGAAACATCAAATTAATAATGAGAAAGAAAACAACCATAAATAGAATGAATATTAACCAGTGCGTTTTCAAAGTGAAATATCTATTTTAAAAACAGTTTCATTTCCAAAAGATATATCCTCACTTTGTAATTGTCCCATCCACATCTGAGATCACTATATGAGTGTTCCATTTCCACAAATATATTTGAGCATCAACCTGTTAGTCAAACAAAACAAAATAAAATATAAGAAATAATACTAGATGAGAGATTTGAATTAAAGAAACATACATAAAAGGAAAGGAGAAGTAAACTTCATGTTCTTAAAATAAAATCATAGAAACTCATGATACCTGCTGCTTCCCCAGCACGGCTGTAGAGAAAGTGAAGGTTACAGTGTTCCTCCCTTCCTTCAGATTCAACGATGCTACCTGTTCAGAAGTTGGAGTATTTTCCCTAACCCTCTTTTTCATAAGATTGGGTTTCAGCTCATTTTTGTTAGCATCTGTGCTAATCGTATTCTCTAAAGAATTACGAAGAGTAGTATTTTTGGCATCACTTGGAGTTGGCAGCATAGCATTTCTAGATCCTGATCTCCTCAAGGAAAATGGCCAAATTCTCCAATTTCCACCAGGGGAAGGGTTGAGTGTTGATGGATCTCCTGTATGATTTTTCTCAACTTGGTCAACTGGTATCATGCCTTTCAGTTTAAATATTTATTGTCTTCCAAAAGATAGCATGCCTAAAACAATAGGAGCAGCTGCATCCCATAGAAAATAATGATGACCAATCTTAAAAAAAGCCTATTATCCCTCACAGTTTCAGGGCCTAGAGAAGTAAATTTATTACTAACCAATTTTTCAGCATTTAACGCTTTAGAAGGAGCGTCAGCTTCCATTCCTTCATACAACAAGTGTTTGCAAAGAGTATTGTTTGCATAAATGATAAATCACTATGGTGACTACCTACAGCTTAATACTTAAGAAGCATTTTTCAAAGCCACAACAATGACAAAACTCTTCCATTTTGCTCTGCCAAAATACAGGAGACATGTAGGTTCAAACAAAAGTCATGTAGAAAGTAAGTTGCTTCCAAATCTTTAGTGAAAATTACAAATTGCTGCTACAAAATGTATAACAATTACCATTCTTTAAAAACAGTATGTTCAGGACACTACTAGAACAAGATTAAATATTATTTAAAGACATGGATTGTTTTCAATTCAGCAGACAGGAAAAAACAAAGGAGCTTTTACAGTGGTAATTAATACAAGTTCTTATCCAAGATCTCTTACCAACGGGAAGATTCAGAACAGTACTGTTGAACTCCCCAGAACTATGGTAATCCTTGGCACCTAGCTCCTCATGTGATAACTGGTTTTCTTTGTCTTCTTCTGATTTTAGATATTTCAAGTCATCTTTGCCAGGAAATGTCCACTGCAAGGATGTGGATTTTGAGTCCAGTGATTGACTTAAAGGATAACAAACATCATGTTGGCCCAGGCTGTCACTATAAGTAGAAATGTTGGGCAATGATCCTGTATGCTGTCCAACTTCCTCCCCAGCAGCCTCATTTCTAGGGATAACTATGGGACTGGATATTACTCTTAACTTTTCAAGGTTACTCGTTTGGTTTTCTGTGGTAGAATTTTCTAGAGGTGAATGCAAATCGCAATTTGCATAAACTAAGTGGTCTACTTTTTCAGTGCCATTCTCATAAGAAAGATGATCTTCTTTATCTACATATTCAAGGGAGGTTGATCCCTCAAATTGATCATTGATTCTGCTTTCATCAAGGTCACTAAAAAGGAAGTTTTCTTCTTCTGAACTTGCTGATAATGATGTCCTTGTTGTTTTTCTAGGTAAACAATCACCAAGAGACCCCACAGGAGATGATAACGTGCTAGAAACATCTTTGTCCTTCATATTATTCTCATCTAAGGTTTGGTCATCCAGGCGTCTGTAACTGGAAGGTTTGGTAACATAGTTTGACTCAACTTTCTCAGTTGAACAATGTCCTAGATCCATATTGACAGTTTGAGATTTTGGAGATGTTGGTAAGTCTTCAACATCCGCCACGTCATTCATACCAACATCAGAATCAGAACAATCTGTTTGCTGATCCCCAGAATGAAACTCAGAGACCTCCATTACTAACATCCCAAGATCAACATTCTTAGTGACTTCCTCAGTTTCTGTACCCTAAACAAGAACTTTAACGTGTCAGTGTCAACCAAAACAGAATACACGTTCCCTTTATTTAATTATATTATTCCAGTTGATATGTAAAAAGTTCAATGAGAAGAATTTAATATCATTTATTGTTTCTCAAAAGCTAAAACCTTAATTGATGGCTACTTGGCCATGAATTTACCTCAGGTAGCAGTACAGCTGTACCATGCAAAACTTCATCATGGACATGGACTTGTTCAGTAGAACAATCCATGCCCACTTTCGAACTCTCTGATGTTTCACAGTAAACTAACGACTGAATTCCGTCTGCTGAAATGTCCACCTCGGAAATATTATTACCGGCTATGCCAACAATGCTTACACCAGAAACCTCTTCTCCCTCCAATTGCTTTTCCATGCGTGCTTCAACCTCCACACATGCAACTTGTAAATCAGACCCGGTGCCATCAAATATAACTTCCTTCCCATCAATCCTGGTTGACAGGTCCTGGCCAAGTTCAAAGTCAGAATTGGAACAAGCTTCCTCGTTTGAATCATCTTGGTGCAAACCATTGTCCATTTTATCAGCACCAGAAGAGCTTCCTAGAATTTGTTCAGTGTGTTTAAGTGGGGGTTGATCACCATCACCGGTGAGATTGGTGGACCACTTAATCTCCAACAGGTTGGCAGCAATCTCAGCACGCTCCAAGGAATCAACCCTATTTACATCAGCATTTTCTTCAACTTGGCCCTTCAACGACCTTCGCCCAAACACAAGGCCAAGTATTCTGGAGCGGCGAGAACTAGTCCTGGCCACCACAATCTTACCATTCTCTGAATCAAAGTTACAACTTTTGGATTTGAGAGATCGCTTATTATTATCATGATCTGTGTCATCGCCAGAAGACGAAGGATACATCACAACGGATTCTGCTTCTCCTTCATGTGCATCGATTTCCCTGAGAAAAAAAGCTTCCCCTTTATGATCGAGATACATGTGGAAATTAGAATCGACCCCATTGACAGTGATATGAACCAGTTCTTCCCTCGCCTTCAAAACCCCTTGGAATTTCCCAAATCGAACGTACCAAGGAGAGGACTTGAAGGTGCCATCTGGCTGTTCCACCACCACGATATCTACGGCGCCACCGAAGGGATGTAAAGGCCCTGTAACTGTGTATACGCCCTGACTAATGAAGCTCCCAAGCCTCCCCACCGCTTGTTGCATCCTCCCAACCCAAACTGATTCTAATCCTTCCTCATCATATAATTGCCAACTTTTCAATTCCAACCAACCCCGATCGATTAAGAAAATATCCACCAGACAAAGATAGTAATGATTAGAGATCAAGAAACAAGAATGGTCAATCAGAAGATATTCTGTTTGATGGATTCCAATGTGCCAAAGCAGAAAATCATTAGTTTAGAATTGTGATATTTAACCATATTATTCTTCACCTCACCCTCCAAACTCTAAACTAATTCAATCCTCAATTAAATTTAAGTTTTTGAGAAGGGGCCACGTCGTGGAACGAGTCGTTGTTGAAAAACAAGACTTAAATTGATTTGAGATTGCATGACTGCTATCACACCGTTGGATCAATCTAACATCGTGCTTCCTTCACGCTTCTGCATTCTTCCTTTTTCAAGCACACAGCTCATCATCTGAAAAATAGTTCCTATAATATTCTTTTCTACTCCCCCTTATAAAAACTTAAGAACTTATTTTTTCACAAAAGAACTTGAATAAACAACTTCAAATTCAAACAACAGATGTTTTACAAAAAGAAAAATTACACTGAATTTCTCAAAAATTTAACTTAATTATATTTGATATTTTTTTATTTTAAAAATTATAATAATTTTTCTTAAAATTTTATATTATTATTATTATAATAATTTACTTTAAAATTTATATTACAATAATCTCCTTTAAAATTTATATTACAGTGAATTTTTTTTTTTTTATGATTACGCTTATTTTTCTTATAGAAGAAGTAAGTATATGAGTGTAAAAAAAGATGTGTCAAATATAATTAGATTAAATCTCAAGAAAAATCAACTTAGTTTTTTTAAAAAAAAAAAACTTCAAAATCAAACAACAGTATTATACAAGGAAAATTTATATTACATAAATTTGTTGTTACATCTTTTGCTAAAATGAGTGACTTGTTTTATTGACTTGTATAGATGAGCTATTAAATTTTTTCTAAATTTAAATAAATTTTATTAAATTCTAACTAATATTTCTTATTAAACTGGACAAAAATCTTTTACTTATTTAAAAATAAAAAAGTCAATTTAAATTGCATTATTTTTGTTATTTTACATCTGTATAAATTAAAATACTTCCTTTAGAATGTTACAACGACGAAGGACATCTCCGGTCAAAAAAGAAACTTCGAATGACATAGTGGAGAAGAGGGGGTGGGGTGGGGCGCAAAGATTAGAAAGAAAACGACTGGGTCATAGCCCAAGCAGGGAAAGAAATATGAGGTAGAGTCGAACATGACACAAGTCGACGACCAGATGAATGTGTAGAGAGCAGACATTGTGAACAAAATTATAGTGTCAGCCCAACATACCAAAACGTAATGGACATATATGATCTGCTGTGTCATTTATTACGAAGGGGTGGCCCCAATTAGCACCTTTTGTTCATGGGCTTATTGGGATGAGGTGCACCACCTTCAATTACGGTTTATGATGTTCCAGCCTACTCGGTTTTCTATTTAATGCACAATTTAACATTCATATTGTTTGTTGACAAAAAAAATATCATATTGTTTAAGACAAAAAGCACATTATATTTTTAAAAAAATTACACTAACTTTTTTTAAAATTTGTTTTAATTACACTCAATATCTTCACAGTTTGCATACCCACACCTTTCGTTATGAATAAGGACATTAATAACTATTTATGTAAAGAATGATATCTTCTTTTTAACCCTACTATTAAAAATCACTTAATACAACAGAATTCTCTTAAAAATCACTGAACTCAATAAAAACCTCTCCTCATCCGATATTTCTGCCACCGACGGAAATGACCATAAACTCAAGCTTCCTTCACCAAATCGCCACCAACAGCAACCCCTCAACATTTTGCAGTTTTTTTCATTACAAAATTATGAGAAAAAAAAAAAAAAATTAGATTAAGTTTTTTATATTTTTTATTTAATTTTTAAATTAAATAATGATATATAATTTTTTAATTAATTAAAAAATTTATATATTATTATTTGATTTAAAAATTAAATAAAAATATATAAAAAACTTGAGTTAATTTTTGTACAAAAATCACAAACACTTTGAGCCACTCTAAATATTCCATAGGCTCATCCATTTAACTCATCCTTCATCCTTTTATACTAAACTCCAACTATATTGACATAAACCCAGTGGCCTAAATTCCTCCCAAACCAACTCAAACACCATTTTCAACCCAAATATCTTCAAACACCATAATCATAACATCCTAGGAATAAATTACATCAATCCAATCTGCCATAGAACCACCACAGCAAACTTAGTGACCCACCAACAAATACCTATTCCACCACCTCATCAACCCCCATCCACGCTTACCAGCCATCGCAAAGGACCACCGTCCTCCTTATTTCGCACCCAAGTGTGACGTCGACCTCCACCACAAGCCATCAGACCCAGAAGCACTCACCACACCAGCGGCAGAGCCACCATACCGCTCATTACTGGCCCAGTCACCCCGCTCCTCCACGCCAACCACCCAACCACCTCTGTTGAGACCCGCAAGGCCCAGCCACCATGAAGTAGAGATGCACCCCTGCAACCTCTCAACCACAAGCCACCAACCCAAATGGAGCCACCAAACCTAGAAATCAAAACCCTGATCGCGACCTAGAGCCATAACTCTAACGAACCGCCGGCAGCACCTCTAGCCAGAAGTCCCCTGTTCCACCGCGAGTTGCTTCTTACCTTCCGCCAACTAAGTCCACGCGAAAATGTGTCATGTGTAAGAGGAGGGTACTTTGGTCATTTCACATGTGCAAAGAGTGGAATAAAATTACACTTGTTGCCATTGTGAATCACGTGATATGCATGTGATCTGTAATCTGTTAGTGAAATTGACGGTCCATCAGCTACTGGGGTTGACGGTGTAACAACGAGATAAAAATAAGGGGAGCCGAAGTAATTTTTAAAATTAAAGAAATATGATGTGTAATTAAGATAAACTTTAAGAGAGACTTGTAAAATTTTCCTTATATTTTTTAAGTTTCGTTCATTTTTATGTTTGGTCTACAAGATTTATTTTGTAATACATAACTTTTTGAACTTTGTTAAAGTTTGAAACTATCAAATGAGATATTATTAAGTTTCACGTTAGTTAAATATATGAGTAAGGAATCATTTATAATAATTTACACAATCTCCCTTTAATTAGCTTCTCCCTTTAATTAGTTTTTGAGTTGGAGTTAAATTCAATTATTCTAATTGATACTATACTATTGCTAGATTGTTAGATTTAACAAAGAAACCCAAAACTCTTAAAATTTAATTTATTTTCATGTTTAGTAGATGAAGATTTATTTTTTAATATATTACTCACCCTATGTGATACGTACATAAGCAGCTTTCCATTAAATTTAACACTTCATTTAATAAGTTCATGGTTTACCAATGTTCAAGAGGTTATGTATTATAAAATAAAAGTAATTTTTAAGTGGGTACGGTCCATCATAAACACTTAAATTATTATTTGACATATGTAAAATAATGGAAACTATCATAGAATTATACCAATCATTAATAATATTTTTACACATATTAAATAATAATTTGAGTACCTGAATGATGACGTAGTAGATCGTTACTACTTAAAAATTTCTCTATAAAATAAATAATATGCACTAATTAACATGAAAATAAGAAAAACAACAACTTTAAGACTGTAATTTGTATTTTACACTTTTTATTTATTTATAATTTTCTTACTATGTCAATTGTGTGTTGTTTTTTTTAAATATACTCGAAAATTAAATTTAGTTTTATAAATTTTTTTAGAAACATAAAATAATAAGTTATTAACAAATGTCATTGAACTCAAAACACAATTGATACTGACCGGTCTTTATTGTACTGTGTTTGATTTTATAGATTCGATCCTTGCTCCATCTCCATTATCATAACTCGTTAGAGATGCACGAGAAGTGGGTTGTTTGGAAAAAGTAGTGTGTAGCTACATACTACATAGCACCAATCTTCGTTTATCCTAGTTGGGTATGGTAAATATAGACAATAGATTGCAGGGCATGAATTGGAAAGCTTATCCTCACGTTACAGCACATTATCGTGGCCTTAATTGGAAAGCTTCAAGTTGATTATCATCCATAAATTATTACAAAAACTACCTTCATTATTTTTTCTTTATTAATGGTATCCCTATTTTATTTCAGGGTACTTAATACAACTTGAATTGAAGTTTTTAACCCTAAATCTTCACCTAGACACCACCACGGCATTTATACTTCTTCAAGTTCTACTCTAGTGTATTCCACTAAATTCTACGATTAATGAACTTCTCTCAAAGCAACGCTCCCGTTACGTACCTGCATTTCAGAAAATTTTGTTGATGATTAGTGCGTTTTTTTTATGCATAGAGCATAGGAAAAAAGCCGAGGAGCTTATTGTTAACTTACCAGAGATACATGAACGGTTACTCTGTGACCTATGTTGTGTCATCCAGATTAGTGGAATGGTCAAAAGACAATACATGCACCTGCATATGGAATGGGATTTTGTTCCAATTGGACTCATAGTACAACAGCGATTGCTGCTGGTGGTCCTCTTTGAAAAAGAGAACAGTCTGTAACCATACTTGCCCATGTCTATATGTATACCTCATCCTTATGTTTATCATTAATTGTTAGTGTGATCTTTATGACTTTCAGCACAAATCGTCTCTCCTGAAATTTCACGTATGGAATATATATTTTGTGTGCATTATATATGGCCGTCATATAATTGTTGTTCTTGGAACTTTATGAGCTTCCCTTTATTTGTTCTACAGCCATCCCATCCCTATCCAGTCATGACCACCCTCTAATTTCATTATTACTGTGAAAAAAATAAAACTAAAAATTAAAAATCCTCCTACTTTCCAGTTCCTTTTTCATTGCCATCATGTGTAGGGGGCTAAACAAAGATTATTCAATCATTTTGTCTATATTGATTTCCCCTTGTTTGGTGCCAACTAGTGTATTTTAATTAGTTGAGTTTGAAACTATAAATCACATAATGATGTGATTTTTCCCCTTGTTCTAACTATATAGGCTTTGGTTGGTGTTGATTGAGCTTTCCTAACTGTTAAGCCTGTAAAGAACATGTTCACACGCTTTTATGTACATATATATGTCACTGACAGTTGTAGCCGTACCTTCACGGGTCCATGAATACAATCCTTCTTAGAATGCCGACATGATCGTGACAGGTTAGAACTGATTATTTGGCAAGGGAATCTAGTATACCTGGTCCAAATATGTTCCAGTTGGACTTGTATTGGATATGGTTTTGAAGGAAAATGAAAGAAAAAGAATAACAGCTGCACATACGCTCAGGTCATTATGGATCTGCAAGGAGAATGTCAGAGAGAACATAGGCATTTAGAGCTGAAAATTTCTGACGCGTCTCTAGCCGCTAGATATGCTTATCATTGGTATGTCTGAATTCCCACATATAGATCAGTAAGATTAAAATATATATTGTATATATAAAGAGTTTCTGATGAATATGTATATATATTCTTAACTCGTATACTCTGTATTAATTCAATCTCAATGGCTATTGTTTTATCACCTCATGGGAACAGAACCGCTTGCTGGAGATTTCACAATTTTTTAAGAGATACTATACGAAGTTGGGCTAAAAGACACAAATTATTAATCTTGTTTGATTTATAATTTTTCCAGTTGGCCTTCTTTTTTGAATCTCATATAAAAGTACATTTTTATGTACCTAATTACTTAAAATATAAAATATTAAAACAATGACAGTAAGTACAACTAGGAAAAAAAAAATTATCTAGTATGTGATAATCAGCATTTGAGCTTCTCTTCATTTGCAATAGAATTTTTGCAGTGAGCAATTGCAGCTTGAATGGCTGCTTGCAACTCTTCCATGGTACTGTCATTAGCAGGAGGAAGAGCTGTGGTTGCAAGCAAGAGGCCGCTGTTTGTTGGAGAAGTCCTCATGGATGCTGGTGCTGAATATTCTCCTCTCCTTCCCCTCAATTCTGGTTTATTTCTCCTAATTAAATTCCCTGAATGAGAATAAGCCTGTCCATGGAATCGAACTTTATCTCTTCTTCCTCTGAAAAGCACTAGTGGCCGGACCATTCGTAAGTACCTCTTTAGTGCATGGATCACATCAAACCCGAGCTTCTTCTTGTGCTTCTCTTTATCTTCCTTATCTCTAACTTGGCACCCTTTACGCCCTCTTGTTAAACCAAACAATGAGAAAGTAGGCTTGGACTTACTTTCTTCCTTTGTCCCTTCTCTATTTTTGTCTTCTTCTCTGTTGCTGCTGTTGTTGTTGCTAATGCTATCTATGGTGATGTTGCTCCTGTTGCTGCTGCTGCAACTGCCACTGTCCTTACCATGTTTTTCATCTTCTAATAACTCTCTGATAGGGTGGGTGAAGCTGTCAAAGGAATTGGTGGAAAAGCGAGGGGATGAAGGGAGGTGAGATAGGAGGTGGAGGGGAAGCAAGTGACCATGGAAGAAAATGTCATCAGCAGGAGATAAATCAAGTGCAAGGGGATGTGGAGCTTTGGATTTATCAGGGATTGTGGTGGAGGAAGAATGGAGAGAGATTGTGAAGGAGAACTCGTGAGAAGGAGAGGAGGATGGTGAAGCAGGGGATGTTTGTGATGGTTGCTTTGCTGCTTCTTGCCTTAACTGATCTCCTCCTTCAATTTGCTTTTCCACATCGTTTTCTCTCTTCTTTTGGTGCTGATGTGTTTCCATAACAGTGAGATTAATTGTTTTGAGCACTAACAAGATTCGATGCAGTAGTATCTGAAATTCTCGCTCTATAATCTTCTCTTTTTGGTGGAGAGAGATAGAAAAGGTGTTGTAATCTTTTCTTTGTTGTATGGATGTTAACAAAGCTTTAGGAGGGATAAGGGAACCGAAAAGCAGGGAAAGAGAGAGTCTTTGTCTCAAACCGCTGCTGGACTTGCTATGTCTTTCTTAAACTTTTCCATAAAACATTAACTGTGAATATATGTATTATTTACGTGATTTATTAAGCATTATCAATGGATTTTTTTCCCATTTGCTTACATTATATAGAAGGTTGCTATGGAATGAGATAAGATGATAAATTTTACTCGTGTTAAAAAGGTTAGTGCTTTGTTTTGTTGGGTCCCTGTCAGGTCCAACAGCAATAGTTGTGCTGGTTTTTGGAAATGAGGTCACAAACATCCAGATTTGGCCACTTCTTAAAAGGAAGATGGGATTGTCCTGGCGGATTTCATTGAGCTTTTTTTTTTTTTTTTCCCTCTCTCTTTTAAATTAGTGAGAAGGTCCCTAGAGAAAGAAATTCCCATGTACATTTACAGGAAGAATTAGAAAAATGTAACCCAACTCAAGGGCTAGTCTTTTAGTTAATTAAGGATGTATAATCTCTTCCTTAACAATTCAGGATTGAATCTTAGGTTATCACCTAAAGAAATTAATTAATATTTAATAAGAGATTTAGTCTCAATTAATGTAAAAACTAGTGCTACAATCAAATAAAAAAAAATTAGTTCCAACCATTTTTTTCCAATCTCTTTAATTATTTTCTATTTGTTACTTTTAATCTCACTTAATTAAATTAATAGACACATAAAATATAATTAAAGGAGTTGAAAGAAAAGACGGAAGAGAAATGGTTAAAACTAAGTTTTGTTCAAATAAAAATGCATTAATCCCAAATTCAAGAAGAGATCTTTCAACAAAAATGTTATTTTTATACTTATTTTTTTACACTTTCTTTTTATACCTAGTTTTTATGAGAAAAAATATAAAAAGAGAGAAAAACTCACATTTCTTCTTTCTATTATTTTTTTCCAAAAAAATAAGTATAATAGAGAAATATACAAATTCAAGTATAGAAATAACATTGCGGATATTTTGAATATACTGCAAAATTATTTGCTTCGTTCAGTGTCATTGAAAATGTTCCTGCTTTTTATCTAACATACATTTACAAATTATAAGGTTGATTTTATGTCAACGATCAATCAATGTTTCTCGCTTTCTTTTCATCAATTTAACAATCGAATCTAAAATCTATATTTTACCACCTTCATATCTTGTCATTTTAGGTGGACACAATTATTCTAATACGTACGATATTTTATTATTTTATTAAAAAATCTAAAGAAATGATAATGTTTTATTTTCCTGAGCTAATATAAAATGTCCATCTGAAACAAGATTTATTGATTTCATAAAATAGAACACCAACTAAAGATCATAAGATTCCAACCCAAATTTTTTGTAACAAAATCCAAATACTAATTTATTTTAATTTTTTAGACAACAAATTATTTCATAAATTAAGCTCATTTGAATCATTCATTAAATTAATTCTTAATTCTCATTCGATAATAAAAACATAAAAATTATGTGATTTTTTTTAAAAAATTATTTTTTTGAAGTTTGAGCCCACATTCTCATTTTAAAAATTTAAATTACTTACTATCTAAACCTACAATAAATGAATTATATCCAAATATTAGTTGATCTCATAGGAAAGACATGATGAAGTATAAACACATAAATAAATACAAATGATTTGTTGGGAAAAGAGAGTGAGACTGAGAGGGCCATCAACCCTGTCCAGCTGTTGGGAATGATTCAGTTCACCCATTCATTCATTGATGAACACGAAAGCTCAAAGAAACAGAAGGACCAATGTCGTTTAGGGAAGGGAGGTCATGTGAGTGTGAGCCCCCTTATCCGACGGTGGCCAACACTGTGCAGTGTGTATGATCTATCCATTTATTCATCTGTGTGCAAGTCCACAACCATACATTGACTTCCATAGTCATAGACACGGAAAGAGAGAAGAAGAAGAAGAAAAAAAGAATACTAGTTAGGTTAGGTGGTTGGGGGTGGACACAGACAGACCCACACACACGTGCATGCGGTGGTGGTCCATCCAGCAAGCATAAAGGAATTTTGTATGCATAGTTAAGGTCAACATCTTAATCATGGAGGCATTATTTGGTTGTATTGAACCATCCTCACCACTTTCACCACTCAAAATTAATTATATTCTAAATTTCTCTTGTTTTTTCTTTACTAGATAAGAGCGAAAGAAAACGTAGCATAAAACAAATACTTCACGATCGAACAACATAGAAATCCTTTTGTGTGGGAAAACTTTTGCTTTTCTTCCCCTCATATTAGCTATTCAATATCTTCAATCCTTTTTTCAGAACATGGCCATTCGTATCGTAGGACAAACAGCACGCGAACAACAAAACCTTGGATCACAGCCACCCTTCCTCTCTTTCGTTTTCGTTTCAACTAGTCAAAAATTGTATCTTGTTCGGAAATCCTCGAGAAAACTGATCACGGTTTCATCTTTAAGCGTGCACACACCTAGAAAACAATAATTTGCAAAATTGAACCCAATTACTGCAACTGCTACACGTAATTAATCAGATTGTAAATGTAAATTGTACATATTCCTTATTCAGTTATTCCTTATACAAAGAGATTTGCTAATTGCTATTGTACCGGATCACTTGTACCACCCAAGCCATCCGACAGTGAAATGGATGGTTCAAATAGCGAATACTCTGATGAACTTTTTATTAACCCATTTACCTCCTTATGCTGACTTTTGTCTCATTTAGGAGGAGGTAGGTTGTCCTATTCCATTATTCCAATGCTATGTAAATGAAAGATCATTAGCAAAATCGAACCCAAAATCTTTGAATCAACGCAGCTCAATCATATCAATTATGCCAATTCTAATTGATTGTTTTATTTGAAAAATGGCATACTTACCCATGTTAGTACCATAATGATTGGTTGGAGAATTTTAATAATGACCACTCTCAGGATATTTCATAAATGGACTAAGCACAAATTAATTATTGATTTATTTTTAAAATAAATCAATAACTGAAATTAAAATATTAAATTCAACTAATAATATTTAGATTTGTATAAAAATTTAATCAAATCACTTTTTTTATATAAATAATTATATATATAAAAAATTTACAAATTTTAATTGGTAATTTTTATATACACTTAAATTTGTATATAGATACTTTCAAATAAAAAAAAAATAATTCATCCATGAATCTAAATAAAATGGGTCTATGATAATCTTCTCCTTATTGGTTTTCTTTCTTTTTTATTAGTGTCAAGGGATTTCTGATTACGTGGTTTTCTTTCTATACCGATTTAAGCATACTTTTCTATTACAAATTTAATAAATTCATGAAATTTTATTTCTCATTGAAACTCAAGATAACAATATGAGGAACAAACTATTTAATTGGGCTACTAATTATTGAATATTTTTGTTTGATGTAAGCAAGTTTAATGTTTAACCCAATAAGTAATAATACATGATTAATTAAGCAATCCGCATAATATTTTGTATGTATAATTAACTCTTATATTCTTATATCAAACAAGTATATATATATATCTTTTTACACCTAATCTAATATTATTTATTACACATATTTTTTTATTATTTTTTTCACTCAATCACATCTCTTAAAAATGATATGAATAATACTTATACCTCTTTTAAAGATGTAAAATGATCTTCATTCATGTATAATAGGGCTTTTTGACCAAACTGCCATTTTTGGCAAAAAATATTACCAAAATGCCACTTTTTTCAAACTAATTATCGAAAGGTCACCGTTTTGGTCACGGTGGAATTTTTTATTTTTTGTTGGGCCACGTAGGATACGCCAGAGCGCTTGGCGTATCCCACGTGGATACCTATAACCCGCCCCCCCTCACCCTTTCACGGCATCTTGATTCATTTATCAAATTTTAGCTTTTTGACCAAACTGTCATTTTTGACAAAAAATATTACCAAAATGCCACTTTTTCCAAACTAATTATCGAAATGCCATGTTTTGACCACGGTGGTTTTTTTTTTTTTTGTTGCACGCGTGAGATATGCCAGCGCTTAGCGTATCCACGTAGGATACGCCAAGCGCTCTGGCGTATCCCACGTGGATACGCCAAGCGCTCTGGCATATCCCACGTGACCCAACAAAAAATAAAAAATGCCACCGTAGCCAAAACAGTGGCATTTCGATAATTAGTTTGGAAAAAGTGATATTTTGATAATATTTTTTTGTCAAAAATGGCAGTTTGGTCAAAAAGTCCTAGTATTTCTGTTTCTTATAAAAAAAAATTAATCACTTTATCTACAATTTATTGAGTTTAAATTGATGCACTATACATGTTAAATTTTTACACTATTATTCAATAATCTTTTAACACATTATTAAAATAGTATGACTTCTTTATTGCAATAGTTAAACTCTTTTAATAATTTGATTGGAGGTGATTAGATAATAGTGCAAAATAAAAAACTTACATTTACAAATCATTAAAATTAAATTCTAACTTATTTTACATTAAATATATACAATGGCTAGTTTAGAAGTGACGTATAAATTTTGATGTGTAAGTATAAGATACTGAGCGGTAGGCTCAATTTAATTGGATAGGTTAAATCAATCAAGTCATGAAACATTGTCATCAACTATTTGCATTCAGGAATAGTTTAATTAATTTTAATTTGATTATTAGAATGAATCTAAATTGGCAACAAATTTTAAACCATATAATGGCTAGCTTAGAAGTGACGTATAAATTTTAATGTGTAAGTATCATCATACTAAACGGTAGGCTCAATTTAATTGGGCAAATTAAGCAAATCAATTAATGAAACATTGTTGTCAACTATTTGCATTCAGTGATAGTTTAATTAATTTTAATTTGATTATTAGAATGAATCTAAATTGGTAACAAATTTTAAACCATACTTTATCTGGTGTGTAAATAGACTCACAATAATAATTAAAGTTTAACTCTTGATTATATTCTCTGATTCCTAATGTAATTGGTAACAGATTCAGAAAATGTGACAATTCACAAGTACAACATCCATTTCAACGTGTGATCTTAGCGCCTGTATATATATCCATATTGTCTGTATGACATTGTCTGTCACTACAAAAAAAACGCTGTTTAGCCACGGTTTTAACCGTGGTTAATTTCATGGAAACCGTGGCTAATAACATTTACCCACGGTTTTAACAACCCTGGCTAAATAAGGCGTCGCTAATAGATTAGTCACGGTTTTTAGGACATTAGCCACGGTTTGTAAACCCGTGGCAACATTTTTTTACCAACGGTTAACAACCGTGGTTAATTAAAAAATAATTGTGGCTAATTTTATTAAAATATATTATATTCAATACTTTTGCTACGGTTTAACCGTCGCTAAGTTAATTATTAGACACGGTTTAACCGTGGCTAATGTGACGAGTGTTTTTTATTCATTAACCTGGTTTGCCACGGTTAAACCGTGGCTAAATATATATATTTTTTTAAATACTAATTTCTTCTCAATCATATCACAAAAGAAGACTTACTAAATCACATAATAACAAGTCTCAATCAAGTAGAACATTCAAATTACTAGTTAATACAAAAGATTAGACAAAAAGTTTTGAATATTTGTCAAAACAAAACCATTCCTTTAATGTTCACAACTTCACTAACCAATCATACTCAAAATGTAGATCTTAGCTAGCATCATTACTATCTTAAACCATACACTTCATGCAAACAATTTCACTTAACTACAAATCCTACTCAAAAAGTATACTATATTATCATCACTACATTTAATTACATAAACTTAAGAACTTGAAATATTGTTAAAAGGTAAGTCGAACCAAATCTATCTTGCAAGAAATTTAAGATGTTACTCAATTGTGCTTTGGTCTCATCATATCCACTTAACTTATCTTGCAAGATCTCCACTTGTTTCTCTAAGTCTTCAATACGATGTTGAGATGCATTGTTGCTTGATGCTCTTATATTGCAATGTGTGGGCATATCAAAAATATTAGTAGGTCAAACACCATGTCCTAATCCACGCACACGACCATAGTGCTCAACTCCAAATACTTTTCCAATTGCATCATTTGGGTGAGCTAAAATCATTGAAGGAACACCTGAAGAAGCAGACACATTCTTGATCTTGAGGTAGGTTCTCTAAAATCTTATCCTAAAAGTAAAGAAAAATCCATCATTTATTAGTACATGAGTGATAAAATCAATAAATAAAACCAATGACAACAACAGATATCCCTGCAGGGTACCTCAGCAAATGATTCAATCTAAATTATTTCTTTTTTTCAATTGGTGACATGCAGGCATCTAGATAACAATAACTTTTTTTTTTACTAATCAGAACCACTTTTATCAACCTAAAGGAGTCGTTCTCCAAGCTGAGGGGGGTAGGCAAATAGCTTCCCCTGATTGTCAATATTCCATGGCCATATCCAATTACTTTTGACATATTCATTTTTAGTTGGCATCTATAATGGAGAAGACAAACTAGGTTTGTCTTATTGCCTAACATAGATTTTGGCTAGATCATCTTTAACTAACATACTGAATTTGACCAATTATATATTAGACTCGTGAGTCATCTACTTAAATCAATGTTTCCTTTCAATAATAGATTGATTATTTTAGCTAGTTAATTATTATTCCGTCTAGTATATGTGTACATCCTCTAGGTTTTAATTAATATTACTATATTACTCTTACTATTTCTAGCTCTAGTTAAATCCTAAGAAACAACTTTCTGATCATTAAACTTCTCTCCCTTTGGATGTGCATGGATGAAGATGCAGAAAGAAAGCCATGCAGAAACGGTGTTTGTGTGTGTTTCATTAAGAAAAAAGAAAACCATCATGTAGCTAGGCTAAAACTCTCAATGAAGCAAATAATATAGAAGAAAACACATTCCCAACAACTAGCAACTTCTCATCTTCACACTGCAACCATCGATATATTTTAATTGACTCAATATCTAGTTTCCCTGCAGCAGGCCAGCAACATATATATAATTAATGGAAGACACATATACCGGCTTATCCAATATCCACACCCAATCAATCCCGTGTGAACATTAATAATTAATTTTCAATAAGCTCTCACAGGAGAGGGTAGAGATTTAATTTAAGTGCATGCTTCACAAATACACTAGATGTACATGACATCTTAATCTTAATTTCAGTACAAACAATCATAATTTCTTCTACTAGTAGCTCATCAGAATATGTATTACTTGGCAGAGAGCTCACGACACTTAATTTTCACTATCTACTTCCCCCAACACAAGAAGTGAGAACAACTTTAAGGGCATCTGAAAGGACGAACACGTCTTCGTAGAGACAAAAGCACCTTAAAATTGCAAAAAAAAAAAGTTCACTATATTCAAAGAAAATCTCCCCTAATTTTACACATTTATCTTTGTTTCTTAATTGAGCCAGAGAAGGTAGGCTTTCTAATATAAAAAGTAAACTTACAGCTATTATCTTTGTTTCTTCATTCGCATAACTTCCATCCTTTTTCTGCAAATTTGAAATGACAACCTCACCTCGACACACAGGTCTTCCCAATTTTTTCTCCTACATTAGTATAATTAAGTGCATGGTCACAATCTTTGAAAAATAATCCATTTATCTAAAACTTTATCCTACTTGTAGTAACATACCATTTCACAAGCTTTCCTAGCATTACTTTTACTCCCGCCAGCATGAGAGACTTTAAGCTTCTTCCGATTCTTTGCATTTTGTGAACATATCTTTGACAAGCGCCGAACTCAGTCAAAATTATAACCGAAGTTATTACCTAAACTTGCAGTATAGTGAACAACACCGGATTGTCTCCTCAAGGATCGTAGATGCAATTTTATCAAATCAAGTGAAAGTTAGAAAAAAGGGGGGTTTTTATGGTTCAAGGATCGCAATGACAGGATTTAAAGAGAAATAACAATTAAAAGAACAGTCAATTCAGAAATCTATCCGAGATTGGGTGGATTCAATCATAGACCTTTCAACAAACACCTGAAATACATTTGAATGGTTAACTTGGATCTAACCGAGATCTCTGGCATCGATCCAGAATTCATACTAGACAATCGTCCAGAATTCAATTGACAAGTGATAAACACAAATCTGCAATCGCACCATTCATGTAAATATATGTCAATTTAAGCACCAAATTCAATTAACCTAGGCACAAAATCAGTAACCTAACCTCTTCAATTACGTGATTAGTTTAGATCAATCAGTTCTAAATTTCATCACAATACTTAATCTTAAACCAAGATCAAATCAGATCAAACATAAACAGAATCACCATTCATGCATTCAAGATTAAGAGAACAGAAGAAGAAGAGAAGAGGAATTCAAATATAAATCAAATACATTACATAACCAAGGTCTCAAGAATCCAAGCCACAATCTCTTCAAGAGTCCCGAATTGACTAGAAGTGACTTAGCTCTCCATTACAATGAAGGAAAAATATACAAGAACTATGAAAAACTATCTTTAACACTAAGTGTATGTTTTTGTTTAGAGCTCTCCACATGCTTCCTTTTATAGAGGATTCAGAGTAGTAGTAGATGGGTAGATGAGATTAGTAGGTGGAATTAGTAGGTGAGCTTGGTAGGTGAACTTGGTAGGTGAGCTTGGTAGGTGAGCTTCCTTGTCTCCGAAAGTATTCATTGCTGAACTCATTGATTTCGTCATTTTTGAGCCAAATGGTCTTCATGAAAGTTCTAGGAAATTGTCTAAGCTTTCCAATGGCTCTGGAAGCACCCAAAAATTCGTCCTACAGCCCAAGATATGACCCAATTACTACAGACTGCTCAGGACCAGTTTCAGCACCTCTGTTTTGACTTTCAGACCCAATATCTCCATCAAGGAGCCCGAATCAAGTTTTGTGTTTGTCATGAAAGTTGTACATATGGGTCTTAACTTTTAGATCACCAATTTTCAGCCCATTCTATAAACCCAAACTCGAATTATGTTCTGGTTACTACACACTGTTCGGGTTCCAGTCACAAATCTCGTATTCTGATTTCCATGCCCAATTAGCTCCACTAAATGTCTGAATTTGACTTTGAGCTCTTCATCAAAGTTGTAGAGCTCTCTTTTATCTTTCCTACAAGGTAAAATTCATAATTATCAGACATTTAGAACTCAAGATATGGCCAAAATACAGAAACAGTGTAAGACTCGAATAATGCTTTGAAAAATCAATTAAGTCCGATTCGAGTTCAAACTTACAAAACATAATCAAATTCAGTCAATTAAGTACATGAAGAGTGTAAATGACTAATAATGAGGGTTTCTTAATGAATAAAATATGTGATTATCAAATTCCCCACACTTAACTTTTTGCACTCCCGGGCAAAACATATAAAACTAAAGTTAGAAGACAAAGACAAACGACACAAACTTAAAAGTTAAAAACTCTAAAGGACTCAATGAAGCAAGAAGAGCAACAAGAAATTCAAGGGATCAAAGCATAAATGAGGTAACATTTCTTCACATCTCAAACCAAAATGCAAGGAAACTTCCGTTGAAAAGAATGAATTAAGAATGATGGATCTTCACAATATTCCCTCTCAATCTCTCAAGTGTTTAAAAGGTAGGTATTTCACTCAATTCAACCCATGAAAATTGCACTACCATAAGCTTGCTTATCTTCTACTTCTCCACTACTCAAAACACATGCACACACAAATCATGAGGACTTTATTCAAGGTTGTAGTGAGGTCAAGGTAATGAGAAGAGGATAAAATGGATATGAGAAGATAAATACCAAAGAGAATAAAAGCAAATGAGAAATGAGTTCAAATATCGAGCATAAAAGTTCATCTCAACTCTAATGTATATCCCTTTACATATTCATTTCCCCATCCTTTTCTCTCTTTTTTTTATATATATGAACATAACTATATACATACATTTTTCTTTTTTTTCTTTTTTTTTTTTCTAGGCATTCTTTTTTTTTTTCAACAACCATTTTGTACACACACCCCCACACTTGTTCAAAAACTCATCAATTAACCTGGCTAATGTTCTTTTATTCCCTAAGGTACAGTAAGAACACGATTTTTCATTTAAGGCACATAATGAGCTAGAAACAAGGAATGGTCAAATAAGCTCAAAGGGGTTAAGCAAAGGAAAATATACAAGGTTGGCAAGAATCAGAGAATTTTCGAGAGGTCAAAAGAGTGCTTGATATCATATTGAAAACAAGGTTGGCTATTTGGTTAAACTAGCTAAGAAAGAGGGCCTCAATCATGTTCATGCATGCAAGTGAAATGTAGCCTCAAAAAGAATCAAAGCAAGTTCTAGAGTGGTCATTAACGTGAGTGAAAATCACACAAGAAAGAAGAGAATGACATAAATGTTGAATCCATCCATTAGGCTCAAAATCTCACAAGGTATGCATCCATCAAACTCAATTCATCAATTTAATCATCCATCACCAAGCATATCAGTTCAAGAAGGGAGAAAAATTATTCAATCATGCAATGAACCCCTTTTTTATTATTATTTTTTTTTTGAATTTTTTTTGAAGATTTTTTTTAACAAACAAAAAGAAACAGAAACATGCTAAAATCTCTCCCCCACACTTAATGTAACATTGTCCTCAATGTGAAAGAAAGAGATAGAAAAGAGCAACACAACGATAAGAAGTGAATCAACGATAAGCGAGAAAAAGAAACACACTGTCGGTGCCCTAAAGAGACTCGAAAAGAAATCAAACAAGAAAACGTTAGTACTTCTACAATTAATTAATTACTACCTAAAAAACTCCTTACTCGCCACCAATTAAGATGCGTCTCAAGAGTAAAATTACTCCTTACTCGCCATCACTAATTGGTTTAATAAGTCCATGACAACCATATTATACTAAACAAAACAACAACAATTTTTTTTTAAATCAAACCCATTAAAGAGAAAGTTTCAGATCAGCTCTTGTTTCTTGTTACTTCCTTCGCCGCTTCCTCGTTGACCAATCTATCGAGCCGATACGATCGGTACATACTCAAAAGCTTCTAATTTATCAATGAGCTCATCAATAGTGGAGGCAGAGATAAGAAGTTGTCTTCTTGCCGAAGGAGTGATAAATTTTGTTCCAAACTTTGTCAAGAAAAAATAACAAAAGATCAAAGAAATTATTAACATTCAACAAACCAATGGGTTTATGGTGGATGTTCAGTTCGGCCCAAGAGACAATTTGAAAAATTTCTTCCAAAGTACCAAAACCACCTGGTAAGGCAATGAATGCATCAGAGTTTTCAAGCATTATCTTCATGCGTTCATGCATTGATGATACTTTAAGTTCCTCCCCAATTGTCTTTCCATTGATGTTCTGTTGAGCTAAAGTTTCAGGAATGACACCTAAAACCTGACTGTCTCGTACAAAGGCAACAAGTGATACAGCCCCCATTAACCCACGACAACCTCCCCCATATACAAGATGAATATTCCTCGCAGCAAGTGATCGACCAAGAGTGCTAGTTGCGTTTACAAACTCTAATCCCTTCCCATAACTCGACCCACAAAAAACACAGACATTTTTGAGGTTACGAATAGAAGGCCCCATTCTATACTCTTCCTCCCTTTGAGTGTTTCTGAGTTTGAAGGAAAATGGAGAAAATGGAGTGTTTAAATAGGAAAAAGAATGGAAAAGGGAATAATTGCACCTATGAGGGTAAGTTGGCGGTTGTCAGAAAAGGTTGAAATTAAGAGACACTGAGAATTTTTTTTTTTTTTTTTGACTTCAAGAAAACCATCAAGGTAAAGAAGTCTAGAAACCCCGAAGGACCCCGCTCAAAGGATCGTCTGTACAAAAATCAAAATACAACAAAATGATACAAAGATAATAGAAAATGATGACATACTGTATGTACAGTTTCCATGGCGTATCTTTTATCTTTGCGCGTCATGAGTGCGATGAGACATCACGTCCGTTTTTTTTTTTTTTTTTTTTGTGAAATTGTTAGAAAAACTTGATGAAAGATGAGTGTATACTTACTTAAGATTGGGATGGAGGTAGTCTGTTTTCTTTCGGCTTTGTGCCAAAGCATTGTTGACCAAGATTCGACCCATTCAAGACCGTAAGCAACATAGGGCTCCCGAAGGGACAAGTGACCATAATACGACCATTTGCCTCACATGTGGGATACAATCTACCTTCTTTGTTTTTCAATTAAGAAGGCTGGATCAGGATGCATGCATTTCCCCATTCACGGTTTGTGTTACCAAAGCCAACCCTAAGAAGTATACATTTTTTTTTCATTTTTTTTTCATTTTTTTCATTTTTTTTTTGTAAAATGCCATGAAGAAGAAGAAGAAGATGATATGTACAGATTGTTTGTGGATATGGCTCACATCTGCCTCGGTTTAACGTCCAGTAACGGCTTAAACGTCTTACATGAGTCGAGGATAAGCTTCCCATCTAATTTTCTTATAAATTGGCAAACAGGGTCTTTTAGAGTCGATTCCCAAGATCGTAGCGTTGTTCTTCATCCTTGAAGAGATTCCACAATTTAAGAATTTCACGATGCACCAATCCACAAGAATGCGTCTCAAGAGTCAATAAGATATCATCTAATGACTCCTTACTCGATCCATTCTTAATGAAGAAAATTTTATCTTCTCTATTTGCGGAAACCATCCCCTTAGTACGACATCGCTTGTTACGTTCCATCGTCACATTTGTGACAGACTTGTAACCTTTTTGCTCTTCTCCTTTTAGAATATGAACTTCTTCCAAGACCAGGGCATATATGAGTCAAATGAAATTGAGGACTCACCTGCTAATCGGACCTTTGCTTCAATTATCCAACATACATCTTCGGCATACCCTTGTGCATTAACAGTCTCAATCTCTCACATCGAACTTTGTAGATTTTTCTCAGAGCATTTTGAGGAAGAGAAGGAAAATGTTTTCTCGGGTTTGAAAGAATGACATCCATTTTGAAGGAGAAGAAGGGTTTCGGTTATTTTGGGAAATCGAAGAATAAACCGACTCAAGAGTCACGGAGTACCGTATCCGCCACTTAACCCAAGCAACACAAAGAACTCAAGAACTTGGTTTTCCAGAATGATTGAGTCTTTGTCCATTAACCTTAAGCGCATTACCATTCCTAGGATCCTCGGATCGTCGATGCCGAGAGGATACGCGTGTCCGACAACAAAAGAACCACGCCACCTAGATCTCAATTTTCCAAGGAGTAGGTGCGGATGATAATCTCAAAGCAGAACTTTTGACCAATTTCTGCAGCTTTTGCAAAAGGTGTAACAGACCTTTAATAAAGTAGGCCAATAAAATCCATACCGCAAGATTTTCGCAGCTTGTTGTCATTGAAGAAAAATGACCTCCACATGCTTCGAGCGACTCTACCTACCTCATTGTCGGGCACACAAACTATTTTTTTTTTTTCTTCTTCTTCTTTTTTTCCTTTTTTCTTCTTTTTTTTTTTTTTTTTTTTTTTTTATTCATAATGCGGATGGAGAAGGTTCATCACCTCCACTTCGCATTCTCGGAAGTTCATGATATCTTGTTTGAGGCGGTGTCCATTTACGATGAAAGCTTTGGCGGTGACCTCACTTTTAATCCGAAAGACCTGGGAAGGAAAAACATTAGTAACAATAAATGGTCCATCCCATCTAGACCTTAATTTACTGTGCATGAGTCGGAGGCGGGAGTTATAGAGAGAACTTTTGACCAATCTCAAATGTTTTCCTCGAATTAACTTATCATGGAAGGCTTTGGTCTTCTCCTTATAAAGTTTGGAACTTTCATAAGCCTCCAAGCGGATCTCCTCCAATTGTGCGGTGCAGCCTTCCTCTCCAAACCCGCTTGATCTAGGTCCAAGTTGCACCTTTTCACCGCCCAGAATGCTCGATGCTCAATTTCCACCGGTAGGTGGCAGGCTTTTCCAAAATAATCCGATACGGAGACATCCCGATTGGTGTCTTATAAGCAGTCCGGTAAGCCCATAAAGCATCCTCAAGCCTCTTGCTCCGGTCCTTTCGTTAGGTTGAACCTGTCTTCCGGAGTACCGCTTAATTTCTCTCGTTGGAGACCTCGGCTTGCCCATTGGTTTGAGGGTGGTAAGGTGTAGAAACCTTGTGTTGGACTCCATACTTCTTCATCAAAGCCTCCATGCTTCGATTGCAAAAATGTGAACCTTGATCACTAATGATGGATCTCGGGACTCCAAACCTACGAAAATCGTGATCTAATAAAATCCACAACAACTTTAGAATCATCGGTCCGAGTGGCCTTAGCCTCCACCCATTTAGATACATAATCCACAAAGAAGCGAGAATGTAAACAAAACCAAATGATACAGAAAAGGACCCATAAAGTCAATACCCCAAACATCAAAAATCTCACAGAATAATAAGGGTTTCGGGGCATTTCATTCCTACGAGAAGTATTCCCTGTTCTCGGCATTGATCACAAGATTTGCAAAACATATATGCATCATGAAATAGAGTGGGCCAATATAATCCAGAGTCTAAAACTTTCCTAGCAATTCGTTGAGGACCGAAGTGGCCGCCACATGCAAGTTTATGACAAAAGCTAAGAATAGAATGGAATTCATCATCAGCACACACCTCCTAATTACTTGGTCACTGCAAAATCTCCATAAGTAAGGATCATCCCACACATAATACTTTGACTCACTTTTCAATTTATCAATCTTAGCCTTAGTGAAATGTGCGGGTATTGCGTTAGCAACCAAGAAATTAATCAAATCAACAAACCAAGGGATGTTGCCTTGCACTTGAAAGGCTCATCATGGAAAACATCATGGATGGGAAAAACATCGCTTCCCTTTCAATTCGACTCAAGTGATCAGCCACCAAATTCTCCGCTCCACTCTTGTCACGGATCTCAATATCAAACTCCTGGAGGAGCAACATCCACCTAATCAACCGGGGCTTGGCATTGGGCTTTTTCAGGAGAAACTTCAATGCTTTGCATGATCGAAAACACAACCACTCTGGAACCAAGCAAATATGATCGAAATTTATCTAAAGCAAAAATAATTGCTAAAAGTTCCTTTTCAGTTGTGGTGTAGTTGATTTGTGCAGGATCTAAAGTTCTCGAAGCATAGGAAATGACATGAGATACTTTACCGACCCTTTTGTGCAAGAACAGCTCCCAATGCATAATTAGAGGCATCACACATCTCAATGGAAGTGTCCAATCCGGCGGTTGGATGATAGGTGTACTCGGTCAATGCCTCGCTTCAATTGATTGAAGGCATCCCGGCACTTCTTGTCAAAGTGAAACTCCACATCTTTTGCAAGTAAGTTGGATAGCGGAAGTACAATTTTGCTGAAATCCTTTATGAACCGCCGATAGAAACCGCATGACCAAGGAAAGAACGAATCTCCCGCACGCATGTGGGGTAAGATAGGCATGAAATAACATCTATTTTTGCAGGATCTACCTCAATACCCTCACGAGATATCACATGCCCTAAGACTATACCTTGTTCTACCATGAAATGACATTTCTCAAAATTTAGAACGAGGTTAGTCTTAATGCATCTATGCAAGACTCGAGCGACTATCTAAACATGCATCAAAGGAAGATCCATAGACAAGTAAAATCATCCATAAATACGTCCATGCAATTTTCTAAAAAATCGAAAAGATACTTACCATACACCCTCGAAAGGTGCCCGGAGCATTGCATAGACCAAAGGGCATCCTCCGTATGCAAATGTGCCAAATAGACAAGTGAAAGTAGTCTTCTCTTGGTCTTCGGGGCTATATGAATCGAAAATAGCCCGAATATCCATCCAGAAACAATAATGTGACTTGCCGCCTAACCGCTCCAACATCCGATCAATGAATGGCACGGAAATGATCCTTTCTCGGTAGCCTGGTTGAGCCGCCTATAATCAATGCAAACTCGCTAACTGTTTTGAACTCGTGTGGGCACAAGCTCATTATTCTCGATTCGCAACCACCGTGACCCCGCATTTCTTGGGAACCACTTGCACGGGCTCACCCATTGACTGTCGATATGGGATAAATAAAATGCCACTTGAAGTAGCTTTGTAACTTCCTTCTTCACCACATCTAGAATCGGGATTTAGTCTCCTTTGGGGTCTGTCTAACTGGTTTGATCCCTTCTTCCAATAAAATCTTATGCATGCATGTGGAGGGACTAATACCAGGAATATCTGCAAGAGTCCATCCGATGGCTTGCCTATTCTGCCTCAAAATCTGCAGTAATTTTTCTTCTTGATCAGGTTGTAGGTTTTTAGCAATGATCACCGAAAGTGTCTCACCATCTCCCAAATATGCATATTTAAGATGGTCTGGTAAATTCTTCAACTCCAAGGATGGAGGTTGTACAATGGAAGGTAACAAGTGATCCGAAACATTGCCTAACTCAAGAACATTAATTTCAAGCATGGTATCGACTCTCATTCTCAATTGTTGCATCATCAAGCAGTTGTATCATTACTCATAACAATAAATCTCAAAGACACGCAAAGACATGGTTCAACATCACAAGTGGCACATGTATCACAAGAAACAGAACCAAGATAGTCAACAATATCGGGAATTCAAGCATATAAATCAGTATAGACATCATCAACCAAAGATCTCAATCATATCAACATGGAAAACAGAATGCTCCTCTAGGGGGTGTCTCATGGCATCAAAAATGTTAAATTGTACCAAATCGTCGCCAAACTCCATAGAAAGGGTGCCAGCATGCACGTCTATCTTGGTCTTGGCGGTCTTGAGGAATGGTCGCCTAGAATCAATGGAGCATGGTTTGTTGGAGACTCATCTTCCATGTCCGAGGAATGTAGAAATCTACTGGAAAAATCAACTCATTCACCCGAACTAACACATCTTCCAGCACACCTGCAGGATGAGCAGTGGCTCTATTCGCCAACTGAATCACGATACCAGTGGGTTGCAAAGTACCGATGTTTAAACACTTATACACTGACATGGGCATGACATTGATCGAAGCACCCAAATCTAGCATTGCATGCTCAAATCTAGAGTTGCCAATTGTGCAAGAAATTGTGAAAGTTCCAGGATCTTTGCATTTCTCGTGGCATGCTTGCGCATAATCATTGCAGTAAATATTTCTTCCCATGCTGATCTTCTCATCCCCTTTCAACCTTCTCTTATGAGTGCACAACTCCTTGAGAAATTTAGCATATTTTGGAATTTGCTTGATTGCATCTAGGAGGGAATATTGATTTCCACTTTCCGAATGTCTCCATGACTTCTTTTTCCATTTCTCGCTTGCATTGTTCTCTTGGATTGTGTGATCCTATTTGGAAAAGGTAATGGAATGGCAACATCTGAATTCTCTCGCAATTTTCTTGATGGCAAGTACGATTTACGGACTGAATTATCCATTTCCGCCGTTTTTGGTCAATTTCGATTCTTTGTAAGGTTGGAACATCAACTTCTTTGCCACTTCTCAAGGTAATTGCACTTACGTTGCCTCTTGGATTGTTGATTGTTTGTGAAGGTAATTGGCTAGAACCTTGACTCTTTAGCTCGCTTTCACACGTGGTTGCACCGCCCAATTTGAGTTTGTAAATTCGAATGTTGGCACCGACGTTCATTGAACCGAATGTTATTTGTGGCCATTTGTTTCATCGTGTCTTCCAATGATGGCTCGGGGAGTGGATTGACAGATCGCCGAATGTGTTGTTGTTGTACGAATGCAGGGGTATTTGTTGGTATTTGTTGCTTGGACCTGCACTTGGTATCTAAATTGTTGTTCCGCCTTGGTGGGGCCGTTGTTGCCGCTTGGTGGGGCATTGTTGTTGCCGGCTAGGATTCCCATATCTCAAATTGGGACGGTCTCGCCAACCAGGATTATAAGTACTAGAAAATGGATCATATCTAGATTGTTCACGTTGTTCGATATTGGGGTCTACCAGGAAAACACCACCGGTGCAAAGAACACATTGATCCGGAAAGGCGGGACCATCTTCCCGAAGTGTAGGGCATGAATCAAGAGGATGAGATGAATTAGAGCAAATTCCACACACCGATGCAGTCATCCGCATGGGTGGTTGTTGACCCATCGCTATCCGTCTTACCAAAGAAGTCAATTCATCTAGTCCGTGTTCCATTCTTTGTTGGTCCATATGAGATGCTTGAATTTCATTAACTCTCTCGTCGGTTGCGGTGATGATCCGCGAGCCAAACCGTTGGGTATTGGTCGCCATGTTTGCTATCGATCTCTTGCGGCGGTAGGAGTTTTGTCTACTAAGGCTCCTCCTCCAGAGGCAAAGATCGATCATGCTTCTATCATTTGGCAAGAAGCCCTCATAAAAGTATTGAATCAAGAGTTGGTCACTAATTTGGTGATGAGGGCGCTCGAACACAACTTCTTGAATCTCTCCCAAGATTCATGCAAAGTCTCACCAGACATCCGTCGATGCCACATATATCCTTCCTAATTGCAGCAGCTCTCGAGAGGCGGGAAGAATCTCTCCAGGAACAACCTCTTCATGTCATTCCAACTTCGACCGAACTCGGTGAAAGATAAAACAACCAATCTTTGGTCGCATCGACAAGTGAGAAGGGAAATGCCCTTAACTTGATGTGTTCTCTGAGATGCCTTGTGGCTTCATGGTTGAACACACAACATGGAACTCTTTCGTGTGCTTATGAGGATCTTCACCCGCAAGACCATGAAACTTTGGTAACAAGTGTATCAAACCAGATTTCAACTCAAAATCTGCATCAAGATCGAGGATATTGAATGCACAAAGATTGGTAAGATACATCAGAGCAAGCAAGTTCCTTAAGGGTTCTATTATGCATGTTATCACCATGATTTCAGGATTACTTAAGTTATCGTGTTCACTCACAAAATTAGGTTCAGAATTAACTCGAATTTATCACACGAGCTCTAATTAATCTATGCAAGGTCCTATCAATCTCGGGATCAAGATCAAGCAAGATATCGAGATTGGACCTAGTCATGCATCAACTAAAGCACAAAAACACAAAATCGCAACTAAGCAAAATACACTAAACAACACTCAAAATATGCAAAAATAAATCTAGTTAATATGTCTAAACATTTTTAAAAATTATGGAATCAACACGTAACAAAATCTACATAAAAATGAAACTAGAAAATGTAATAAAAAATATTAAAAAATTGAAAAAGTGGTCTAAATGATAGAATTTCGAAAAACCAGGGGTGACCTCACAATTTTCTTGTGAGTCTTGTTTATCAGCTGTTTTCCTTCAACCGACCAAGTTTCACTCATTCTGGGCATGTTGCGGTTCGAAAATTGCAATAGTTACCGTAATCACTGTTTTCCGTCTTTCCTAAATCGAAAAATTCAAAAGCTAGGATAAAAATGTTAGTATGGTATGAACAATGTTAGTAAATGAAAAATAACTGTTAGAATAGGTAAGAAAGAACAAAAATTAGTAAGGTTACTCAAAATGAAAAGATTACACCTACGAGGTCCCCAAGAACGGCGCCAAAAATTTTGACGCTAGCGCCGAACTCGATCAAAATTATAACCGAAGTTATTACCTAAACTTGCATAAAGTATAGTGAACAACACCGGATTGTCTCCTCAAGGATCGTAGATGCAATTTTATCAAATCAAGTGAAAGTTAGAAAAAGGGGGGTTTTTATGGTTCAAGGATCGCAATGACAGATTTAAAGAGAAATAACAATTAAAAGAACAAATAATTCGTAAATCTATCCGAGATTGGGTGGATTCAATCATAGACCTTTCAACAAACACCTGAAATACATTTGAATGGTTAACTTGGATCTAACCGAGATCTCGCATCGATCCGTAATTCATACTAGACAATCGTCCGTAATTCAATTGACAAGTGATAAACACAAATCTGCAATCGCACCATTCATGTAAATATATGTCAATTTAAGCACCGAATTCAATTAACCTAGGCACAAAATCAGTAACCTAACCTCTTCAATTACGTGATTAGTTTAGATCAATCAGTTCTAAATTTCATCACAATACTTAATCTTAAACCAAGATCAAATCGATCAAACATAAACAGAATCACCATTCATGCATTCAAGATTAAGAGAACAGAAGAAGAAGAAGAGAAGAGGAATTCAAATATAAATCAAATACATTACATAACCAAGGTCTCAAGAATCCAAGCCACAATCTCTTCAAGAGTCCCGAATTGACTAGAAGTGACTTAGCTCTCCATTACAATGAAGGAAAAATATACAAGAACTATGAAAAACTATCTTTAACACTAAGTGTATGTTTTTGTTTAGAGCTCTCCACATGCTTCCTTTTATAGAGGATTCAGAGTAGTAGTAGATGGGTAGATGAGATTAGTAGGTGGAATTAGTAGGTGAGCTTGGTAGGTGAACTTGGTAGGTGAGCTTGGTAGGTGAGCTTCCTTGTCTCCGAAAGTATTCATTGCTGAACTCATTGATTTCGTCATTTTTGAGCCAAATGGTCTTCATGAAAGTTCTAGGAAATTGTCTAAGCTTTCCAATGGCTCTGGAAGCACCCAAAAATTCGTCCTACAGCCCAAGATATGACCCAATTACTACAGACTGCTCAGGACCAGTTTCAGCACCTCTGTTTTGACTTTCAGACCCAATATCTCCATCAAGGAGCCCGAATCAAGTTTTGTGTTTGTCATGAAAGTTGTACATATGGGTCTTAACTTTCAGATCACCAATTTTCAGCCCATTCTATAAACCCAAACTCGAATTATGTTCTGGTTACTACACACTGTTCGGGTTCCAGCCACAAATCCCGTATTCTGATTTCCATGCCCAATTAGCTCCACTAAATGTCTGAATTTGACTTTGAACTCTTCATCAAAGTTGTAGAGCTCTCTTTTATCTTTCCTACAAGGTAAAATTCATAATTATCAGACATTTAGAACTCAAGATATGGCCAAAATACAGAAACAGTGTAAGACTCGAATAATGCTGAAAAATCAATTAAGTCCGATTCGAGTTCAAACTTACAAAACATAATCAAATTCAGTCAATTAAGTACATGAAGAGTGTAAATGACTAATAATGAGGGTTTCTTAATGAATAAAATATGTGATTATCAATCTTCTGCATTTGTTACTAGTTGTCAATGTATATAAAACTTAATTACATAGATAAACTTAGTAATTAATTACAAAAAGAAATTACCTTAATCTTATCTTCATTATAATGATGCACAAAAGTTGACCACTCACCACTATCTACTCCAGGAGGGGGATTAACAAGTAACTCTTCCTTAGATTTATACAAGTAGAAATACTTACGCCTTAACTTTTGTTTGTTAGCCTTCCATCTTTCACCCAACTTTTCCATAACCCATTTGCACGCAGCAAGATAATCAAAGAAGAAATTGCCCTTGAAAAAAATGAATTAATGAGATTAGTTCCAAACAAGTAATGGATGCAATAAGAAAATGAGCAGCTGGAAGTCATGTGATTGTTACCTCTATCATTTTCCATAGTTGGCGTCTTTTGTCTTTGGGCATCCAACGCCAATCAACAATGTGTATAGGACAAAGAGCTGGGTTTTGAGCAAGCAAACCTAAAAATCTAACTAACAAATTCGAACCATTGTCATTTCCTTGGCCATGACCGTTGAGCTCCACAATCACCTTTGATTTTTTTTCCAAATGCCAAACTTGACTTGCAACCATTTTTCGGATTGTGATCTCATTAGCAATAGTATCTATCCATGTGTACATAAAAGCACAATTAACAAACCTTAACTCTAGTTAAAGAAAAATAAATATGATAATGATAATATTATATTATTAACTAGTCAAACATATTACTCTCACCTATTATCTTCACAAGTAAAGGGCTTTCCTTCTGTTGTGGTTGGGTTTGAGTGGTGGTAGAGAAAGAAGTTGATCCATCATGCAACATTGAACTATCATCATTAGATTCAGAGATTGAATCATCAAGACCAGCTTCAACAGGTTGAAAATCATCCTGAGTATTATGGTTTTGCTGCTGGATATCTAAGTCAATTGCATGATTTTCATCTTCTCGTAATTCTGCCAAAAATGCTTGATTTGAACTATTTTTTTTCCGACCCATTTTAAATAGGAAACCTGAATATAAACATTGAACAAGTATAGAAATATTGACCAATAGAAAATAATTTTAAAAAAAGTAAATAAACATTTATACCATGCATGCTAAAGAAAACCAACGAAATTTAATATACATATGTTCAAACTTAACAACAAGCATTCAAAATTTAAATCTAATCAGACATCATTTCATCATCATCTCTGCCAAGATTATGATGATCATCAAATAAAGACTGATTTGGTTCTTGTTCATTGACATCATTCCTCACTAATAGTATTTGATCAATGTTTTCTAAGTGTTGATCAGGAAATGGTATGTCCTGAATAGACTCCTCTGAATTCACCATGTTCAAATCTCCCATATCATATAAGTCTCTTGGTGTCATGTGACAAACAGAACTCCATCCTGCTTCAACTGGATCATCCACATAAAATACCATTCGAGCATCAGTTGCAAGGACAAAAGGTTCATCTGTTTCTTGTGCACCTGTATGTATCAGACGAGAAAAGTTTACATTTGTGATTCCAAATTCATCTATCTTGATTCCCCTATTTGGTGTGGTACCAACCCAATCACATTTGAATAACACAATCCTTAATTGACCATAGTAATCTAACTCTAATATATCAACCAATCTCCCATAATACATTACTTCACCCAAAGTTGGATTTCCATCCTTATGGCTTGAATAACTCATAGTACTTGCAGAGACAGCAACACCACTATTTTGTGTTTTCATTCCTTGCTCTCTCCCTTTTGTACAAAACTTAAAGCCATGTATGTTGTACCATCAAATCTTCTTACAATAGAATTTGGCCCTTGGGCAAGTATCTCAATTTCAGGCGAGACATCCAGGTCATCTTTTTCTGCAACCTAATAAGTTTTAAAATGAATTAGGATATACTACTCAACAAATTAGAAAAATGAACACAAGATTATACATTTACATGATCTCTAAGCCACAAGATTATACATTTACATGATCTCCCAAAATATACTCTTTTTCTTCCATTGTAAGGGACCATCTTCACTTGTGCCTTCTTGGCGAGGCCTTTTACGACTTTCTTCAATTTGTCTTAAAATAACAAAACCAGCTTTTGGAGCAGGAGCTGATCTAAGGTCAACAGAACCATCAAAAGATTGCTTGTTATACCTAAACTTTTGATTAGGTGCTAGATATCGGCGATGTCCTAAAAAACAATTTTTCTTGCCAAACTTCAGCCTTTTAGAGTCTGTGTCAAAATTACAAGTTGGACATGCAAGCAATGTGTGTGTATTCCAACCCGACAAATTATCAAGTCCTGGAAAGTCACTAATAGTCCACATTAATGCTGCACGCATTCGAAACATTTCATTTAAAGAGGCATCATAAGCATCTATACCATTATTCCATAATTGTAATAATTCAACAACAAGGGATTGCAAGTAAACATCAATGTTATTTCCAGGCATTTTAGGACCAGGAATTATCATTGACATGATAAGAGAGGTTTGTTTCATACACATCCATGGAGGCAAGTTATAAGTATATAACATGACTGGCCAGATACTATTGCTAGAACTCATAAGTCTGAATGGGTTAAAACCATCAGTAGCTAAAGCTAGTCTTACATTTCGAGGATCTGAAGCAAACTCTCCATGCAACAAATCAAACTCCTTCCAAGCTTTGCTATCTCTAGGGTGCCTTAACAACCCATCTGGGTTCGCATTAGTAGCATGCCACTTCATAAGTTTAGCAGTTTTAGATGACATGTACAGCCTCCGCAATCTAGGTATAAGTGGGAAGTAACGCAAAATTTTTGCAAGTTTTCTTTTTTTTTTCTTTTGATTACCTACACGATCTTCTTTCCACTTAGAAGTATGACAAATCTTGCATTCATCCCTAGACTTGTCTTCTTCATTTCCCCAATATAACATGCAATGATTTGGACACACAGGAATTTTCTCATAGTCAAGACCTAACTTCTTAATAATCTTTTTGGCCTCGTACAAAGACGCTGGTAGTCTAGCATGCTCAAATGCATCTTTCAAAAGATCAATAACCATTGAAATTGTTTTGTCACTAGCACCACACAACACTTTTATGTGATACAAATGGACAATGAAAGATAACTTGCTATATTTTGAGCAACCATCATATAGTTCTTGATTTCCATCCTTAAGTAACTCTTCAATTTTTTCATATTCTTCATTGTTTACAGCTCCTACACCCCTAGTACCATCATCGCCAAGTTGAGATGAAGGAATAGGATCTTGAAACCCATGATCCTCAAAGCCACCAAATGCATCATTTAATAATTCCTGCACTGGATATTGTCTAACTGGTTCTGCTTGTGTTTGGGCTGCTGGTTCCTCATTGGGTTCATCAAATTTCTCGCCATGCATATACCAAGTAGTGTACCTTCTAGGAAACCCTCTCTCAAGTAAATGAGAGAACACATCAGCTCTATTTCCCCTAACACGAAATTTGCAAGAAGTACAAGGACATATGATTTTTCCATTCACAGATGCATGTGAAAAAGCAAAGTCCAAGAACTGTACTACTCCATCTGAAAATTCTCTTGATTTATTTGACTTCTCAATCCAACTCTTGTCAATCATGATTTGTTATATCTGATTTCATATTTAAAACAAATTATTAAATTAGTTGTAGGAAGAAAATCAACCAACTTTTGTAAATACTTGGTATATATAATTAGCTTTTGTAGATAGGTAGTTATCAATAAAACCTCACAATAAAAAATGATAATAAAAAACAAACCAAACACAATATATAATCTTCTCTTCTTTTTTATTTCAAAAACTTTCATTCGAACATACACTTGTACATTACTCATTTGTAAATTAGTTGTACAAAGAAATTCAGTCAACTTTTGTCCAAACATATCTAAAAATATTTTTAAAATAAACTGGTTTTTTTCCAAAAGAAATGATACAGGTCAACCTCTCCACCAACAGAAAAATAAGTGGAAGGATTAAGGAAGTCAACCCCATTTATTTAAAAGCCACATAAGCTTAATTTCTAGATGCATTTTCTTGCATCCACTGTTTCTTTGAATTAAGTTTAACTATATAAGATTGATAACAATTGCAGTACAATTCTTTTAATGAAAAAACCAAGATAAGATAGGAACACGTAGTCAATAAGGAGAAAAGTATTTAAAATCCAATGTTCACTACATAATTGGTCATGAGTCATTACTAATATATTTTCCTTATGTTCATAGTTTCACTGCGAGGGGAAAAAGAAAAGGAAAAATTATTTAAGGCTTATATATGTTTGCATCAATCTTTTTTTTCTGAACTATGTTTTTTTGTTTCTATCTTCTATTAGGCCAACGTCTTTTTGGTCTTATAGTTGAAGCTTCTCTGGATCAGGCTAGTGGAACTTTTTGTTTTTGTTTTTTTTTGGTGAAGAGCTAATGGACCATTTTTACTCCAACCAAACATAGCTTTAATTATTATGCATCTAAAGAATCTGTTTTCTTTCCTTTTTTTTTGTGGATAAAATTCTTTTTTCTTTAAATTGCACTAGAAACACTAAAACCTGTTCTTGTGTTCTCTAAATGCCAAATATTTTTTTAAAACAAAATGATAATAAAAATCTGTTATGAAGTCAAAAGTATCAGTCACGACATTAATGACATGTTCAGGATTCCAAAAAAAGCAATAAAGATTCACCCAAAAAGCTAATTTTAGAAAGTCTTTTTAAATATGCTTGATATTCAAATCTGCAAACCTCATTACTCATTTGTAAATTAGTTGTAGGAAGAAATTCAGCCAACTTTTGTAAATACTTGGTATATATAATTAGCTTTTGTAAATGACTAGTTATCAATAAAACCTCACAATCAAAACTGATAATAAAAAACAAACTAAACACAACATATAATTTTCTCTTCTTTTTTCTTTCAAAAACTTTCATTCACACATACCCTTGTACATTACTCATATAGCACTTGCTAATTCAAGAACTCTAAACTACTCAACCAATATATAATTCCAGTCTAAGCAAGCTTTTATTATAATTTCCAGCAGTGCAGGGACTTCAACAACTCCCTCTACACTACTTAATTGAAACCAATAATATCATATAAAGAACAATTAGCATATAAACCCATAGTTGCAGACAGAAAGAACATGCCATTTCATCAAGCAATTAGTGTATATAATAATTAATTCCTCACTCTCCATTAACAATGAACCTGAAGCTCAACAAAAGCATCAAATTTTGACTTCAAACAAACCGTGCCTAGTGACCTGAATTTAATTCCTCACATAATGCATAAAGCTCAATTTAAAGAGACAAAACAAAACAGCACTTCTCAAGACCATATCAAAGCAAAGATATCTAAAGTTTCTGCAGTGAATCCCTTGGTAAAGGGGTTAAAGGGAGATCATGCTAAAAATCCATTTTCTCAATGAAGTAAACAACAACAAAAAATAGCAAATTTTTTAGAAATTCAATGAGAAAAAAATGCTTCAGGGGTGAAATGAAATGACTATCCTATGTCTTCAAAACCCATTCACAAACAGAATCCTAAAGCCTAAACAACTAATCATTCAGCAACAACAAGAGTAAGATTCAAACATATTAGTGATTCAAATATTTCCTCAAACAACCCATATACCATCAAGACACACGACATTTAAGATTGAAGAATCAATTAGCATGACAAATCAATAGAATTCCTATTTATCAAAGAGCCAAAACAGAATAACAATGCCTTTATATAACATATTGTTAATTTGATCAGGAGGCACTAGTTCATTCTATTCTACTCTTCGTTTCAGCTGCACTTTTAAGGAGAAAAAAAATAGAATCACTCATTTATGTGGATTATTCTTTTCCTTCAGCTCTCTTAACAGTTTATTTCATGATCAAACAAAATAAAAAGTAAAAAAAAAAATTCCAACAGGATCACATAAAAATTTAAGAAATCTGCCCAACTTTCCCTATTTAATCTTTTAACTTTACAGTACAAAGGGATACAAGGAACTCGTAAATTCACAAACAGAGTAGAAAACCATTTTCACTTCATAGCCATAGCTCACATAAACCAACCCATACACTTTCTGGATTTTACAAATCAACCCCCATTTTCCTCCCTTCTTTTTCATTGTTTTTTCCTCTCTTTTTTTCTTATTTATTTTTCCATTCTAACCTGAGATTACAACCTAAACTTACCCTGAACAACCCCATTAACAATCACCACATGGTCTTATAACCTTAACATACACTCAATTTGTTTGCCCAATTTCAGATCCATTATTCCGTTTAAAAAAACAGAGACCAAGAGAGACAGAGAGTGATAGGATGTGAGAGATGCGAGAAATTTAAAAAGAAAAGAGATAGAGTGTTTACATTGGCAGGTGGTGAGGTGGAGGCGCGGTCAGAGCGGCAACGGCGCGATGGTGACTAGCGAGCAAGGACGAGCAGGAGCAGGACGGAGAAATGCAGTGCTGGCGTCGTGGCGTGGGACGAGAGAGAGAGAGAGAGGCAGCACATAGAGAGAAATGGGGGAAGAGAGAGCTGAAGAGAAAGTGAAAAGAGGGAAGAGAGAGCTGAAGAGAAAGAAAAATGAGGGAAGAGAGAGAGGTCGCGAGATGAGATGAAAAAAAAGAAGGGAGATGGATTAGGCGCGAGCACCGAAGGCTTACGCGCTTCTTCTGAAGTTTTTTAATGGATTTAGCCACGGTTGTTGAAAATGTGGCAAAATAACCGTGGCTAAGTAGCGTTTTTTTTGTAGTGTGTTGAGAGCCGAAACTTATCAGAAAATTCAACCTAGCTAAATTGAAACTCAGTTTAGGTTAATTTCCTTAAAAAAAATTAAACCAATGGATTATCATCCATGCCTCATATCATTTACATTGAGTTTGTGATGATTAAAATAAGAAATTAAATAATTTGATTTGATTTAATTTAAAATTTTAAATAGGTTTGATTTGACTTAAAAAATATTTTTTGTTTAAAATTTAATAAAAAATAATAATATATTTGAACTGATTTACAAATTAATTTTCATGTTCAAAACACTTTAAATTTTATTTTACTTTGTTATCCCTATTTAAAATATATAAATTAGGTAAGCCATTAAGGGTAAAATCACTCATTTAAATAATTAAAAGTAAAATGAAATTATATACACTTAAATGTAATTAAAGTTAAGTAATTTTTTACATGCACACAAAATAAAATAATCACTTAAATAAGTATTCATTGTCTTACTTAATCTTCAAACCTACAATTCTTTCATGTTAAGGTCTCAACTGTTATTCCGCGAGCAGCCAATGGGACGACTTTTTGTCAAAGCAAGACTGCAAACAAATTTTAATTTTTTGAAGCAATTTGTATTAATATGGCTGAATATATAATTACTTGGAAAATCGGGAATCGAGAGTTTATATATACCCATACTCCTCTTACCATAAGTAATAATAATCTTAAACCTTCGAAGTTCACTTTGCCGTCCCCCAAGCTTCTCTACCAATATATCCTTCTTGATCACCACTAGTCTGCAATATAATAGATCTAAGAGCTCATGGAAGCAAGGACGTCATCCGTACTGCCTCCAAAATATGGAAAACTAATTACGGTGCTTAGTATTGATGGAGGTGGTATAAGGGGACTCATTCCAGCAGTTACACTTGGTTTCCTAGAATCAGAGCTTCAGGTAGCTAGCTAGCTAGCTACGATATCATTGTCATAAAACTCCATTACATGCATGTACATGTTTATTTCAAATCGATTCATCATTCATGCATGGCTTCCCACCTCCCCTTATATAGTATTTAATTCACTGTGTGTTCTATTAGTAAGGACATGCAAATTAATAACCCAGTTACACATCCAGAACATGTAGATTGGTAAGACCATATACGGTTATGGTTTATATGAGTGAAAATATGAGAATGGAGAATAGTGAAATATGAGGTTGCTATACCACTATATCCAAATTGATTGATTCTTCCGTGTCCTAACATTAGTTGTTTTCTTGGTTCGATATATATATGTATATGGTGCAGAAGTTGGATGGTGAAGATGCAAGATTGGCGGACTATTTTGACGTGATTGCAGGAACAAGCACAGGTGGCTTAGTGACTGCCATGCTAGCTGCGCCAAATGAAACGAACCGACCCTTGTTTGCAGCCAAAGAGATCAAGGACTTCTACCTTCAGAACTGCCCCAAAATCTTCCCACAAAACAAGTAAATTCAACAATATTATCAGAATTGCCATTACGTACTTATTTTGTACTTGTTATTAATTATTAGACTACAACGTATGGTTATTCTCATTAAATTTAAATTAACAAAATATTCGTATACATCAAAACAGATGTAAGGTACTTCCCCATGCTGCAAAGGTCATTAAGGCTTTATCAGGGCCAAAATACGACGGCAAGTATTTACATGCCTTAGTTAAGGAAAAACTAGGAAGCACAAAATTGCACCAAACACTGACTAACGTTGTCATCCCAACATTTGACATCAAGCGCCTTGAACCCATCATCTTTTCTAGCTATCAGGTTCATCTTGATTTTCTACTACTTATTTCCAGTGCTCCTTCCTGCCACATATATATATATGTTTTTTTTCTTTTCTTGTTCTCTTTTTTATTATATTATTAATTAATTTTTATTTATTATTATTTTCCTACTTGAAAATAAATTAGCTGAGTGCTTTTCTAAGTGGTTTTTTTTGCTACAGGCACGTAAAACCCCAAGCTTAGACGCCCACCTCTCTGATATATGTATTGCAACTTCAGCAGCACCAACTTATCTTCCAGCTTATTATTTTCAAACGAAGAATGACGAAGGTAAAATGACCAGAGAGTTCAACCTCATTGATGGAGGCGTTGCTGCAAATAATCCGGTAATGTGTCTAAATTGTCTCTCTCTTTTATTTTTTTGGTGATTAATGTGTCTAAATTATAATATCAGTAAGTTATCTCTTGGATCTCAAAATTAACAGCAATTTAGTTAATTAACTGCAATCTGTACTTGTAGACACTGGTTGCCATTGGTGAAGTGACAAAGGAAATCGTTGGAGGTAGCACTGACTTCTTCGCCTTAAGACCTTTGGAATATGACCGATTTTTGGTCATATCTTTAGGAACTGGCTCGCAGAACAAAGCGGAAGACAGATACAGTGCAGATAAAGCAGCTAAGTGGGGCATCCTTGGGTGGCTAACCACGGGTAGTTCCACCCCTTTGGTTGATGTCTTCACTCAAGCTCCTGCTGATATGGTTGACTTACACTTGTCCGTTGTTTTTCAAGCCCTCCGCTCTGAGGAAAGTTACCTCCGAATTCAGGTACTCAATGATCATATGCGTTTCCTATTTGTTCAAGAAAGCTATTTTGTAAAAAAATTAAAATGGACAACAACAACGATAATTTGAATAGTTGCATGTCGGATTAGTACAGCAAATGGAATTGAATTAACGAGTTCTTTTTAATGCAAAAAGCGGTGAATTCTCTCTAGTATTAATTAACTAGAAAAATAATAGAAGCTAGAATTTTTGTCAGAATTTTTTTGTCATAATAATGTGACATGTTTATTAATTTTTGAATAAGTGAGTGATCCAACAAATATTTTTGTATTCTGTCAATTCTGATTTATTTTTGTATAGCATTACTTAATTAAGTACCCAAAAAAAAACTAATGGGTACTTAACGGTTTAAAACGGGAACTTCCAGGATGATACGTTACTAGGGGAAACATCTTCTGTTGATGTTGCCACAGAAAAGAATTTGAATGATCTTGTTAGAATTGGTGAGCAATTGTTGAAGAAACCAGTTTCTAGGGTTAACTTGGATACTGGCATTTATGAACCCTGCAACCATGAGACAAATGAGGAGGCTCTGAAGAGGTAAAAAACCAATAAATAAAAAAACTCTGCTAACTTTGTTTTGTTGTTAAAATGAAATCGGGATGGTAATTAGCGAAATAATTAACACCAATCAATCGTGCTCTTTCAGATTTGCAAAACTACTGTCCCAGGAGAAGCAGTTTCGGGAATCTAAAACACCCAACGAAAATGCAGAAAAAGCCTAACAAAAGATGGTATTCAAAGTACTGTTTCCCGTTCGAGGTGCACAAGCAAGTCAATCCACCTGATTCGAAGTTTATTAAGTTGTAGCTAGACGGTTGATCAGATTTTAATTCAGCTTATTACGTATTCCACAACTCAAATATCATCTCCATAGGTCCATGGCTGCGGATTTTGTTGTTGCATTTCACTACTTTTTTTCTTTTGGGTACAATGCATTTCACTACTTTATTTTATATCTTTGTGGGGTTTCTATTTTGATCAATCACATACACATGCAATTTGACTTTTCAATACAAGTTGAAGCAATAATTATCACGACAACATATAAATTATTTTATAAAAGTAATTTGTGATTGTGACATTCTCGGCTGTAATCCATTGTCATTGAAAACAAGTCAAGTCAAATTAAACTTTGTCTTATATAAACCTAATTTGTATCTTAATTAAAAGACTTAAACTTGACTTATGAACTTGAAATAGACCGATATTTAAAGTTTAGCTTAATTTTTTTAAAAATTTAACCTGACCTGAAAGTTTATTTAAATGTCTATTTTATAATAAGATTTAAATAGATTAACAAGTTTACTTTTAAATAGGTCAACGGACCCTTAAATAAGCTAACATATCTATCTTTAAATAGATCAACAGATATTTACATAGATTAATAGGCCTAAACCTTAAAATAGACTAACGAACCTAGGCCTTTATATACTTTTTATAACTTATAACACTCATCTCATACTTTTATATATGTTCATCACTTTCTTACTCTAATATTTAATCGATCTGGGACTTGAAAATATACAAAGTTGTAAAATAATAAAGACTTGTGTGGTAATGTCTCTTGCTTGTGTGGTCAACTATGAAATGTATTCCAAAAGTTGGATTTGGAAAATGCATTACACGAAAGTTAAAATCAATTCTCAAATAATCAAAACCAAAATTAAATCAACTCTTATGAGAAGCTTACAATTTTTTGAGCAAAATCAATTTCATGGTTCCCTACAATCTATATCCATGGTTGATAAGTAGCACTTCTTTCTGTAAACCTTCCCCAAGTATCCCACCTAACATTATCATGATTTGGGTAGTTATCCACATAAGACAGGTCTCCAACAAACAGTACAATTTGTCCTTTTCTTGGGTTCTTTTCATAGTGACTAGTGAGAAGCCGTCCTATTTGAATCAAAACTCTGACCAAGATCCCCTGCAAATAATGTCATATTGATATAGTTAATGACAAACATATAGGCCGATTGGGACACAAACATATTGCATTGTTCATTTGTTCCTAAAATTTATGATGAATGTTCAACAGTTCATGGAGCACAAAGACCACAAATACCTGCAACAAAGACCTAAATTATGAGTTAAAAGACATATACACCAAGCAAGAGACATTACCAATTTACCACACAAGCCTTTACTATTTTGTAACTTGATATATCTTTAAGTCTCACATCGATCAAAGACTAAAACAAGAAAGTGATAAGCATCTATAAAAATAAGATGTAAGTGTTAAGTTATAACATAATTATAGTATATTATTTTCATTCTAACTTATTAACTTAGGTTTTAATTATTAACTTTTATTAAAATTTAATTTAAGTTTTTATTTATTAATATATTATAATAAATTAATATTTAAAATTATTATAATAATATATATTATATTATATATAACTAAATAGGTTAGGTTGGTCTATCAAGTCTAAAAGACCTATTAGATAGCACGAGCCTTAATCTTTTTAGTTAAACAAACTTTTAGAAAAGTCTTGACCCAATATTTAGTAAATAAGTCAGACCTCATGCAAGTCAGGTCATAGACTCTTGATGGGCAGTCTAACTTATATCCACCCCTAATTGTCATTTCCTCAAGCAAGAAATTAAATGCATTGTTGTATATATCGTCATTTGCCAAATATTCAATGTACAAATGAAAGTTTAAGCTCTATTGATTCATTCTAATGCAAAATTTCATAAATGCTACGTATGGTGAAAACCGTGACTAGTGATTACCTTTAATAACATATATTGATTTGAGTGTTATTATTCTTATATAACAAAAGTGATGTAAATATTACATTATTTAAAATAACATGACTAAACAAAAAACTACTAGGGCTAGCCGTTGGGGTTCCTAGCCGCCTCCATGTGCAAACCATTCCATGCTATGTGGTGTCCAAATCTCCGCCAGGAGCCTTTCTAGGTTGTGCTCGACACTAGCCTCTCTATCCTTATTCATCGTCAACAACAAGCTGCCACTGTTGTGCGACTTTGGCAATCTTCTTCGTAGGTGGATTTATCTGTCACGACAGTTAAGTCGTAACCTAGCTTGTTCTTTCCCGATCAACACCATTAATCCAATAGGGATGTATTTTTCACTGCTACTGTCATCGCCCTGTCTTCAGTCAATTTACCACCCTCAAGTGATCCTTCGTGGTGGTGATAGTCGCGACAGTCATCACCCTCGTTGTTGCCCCTTGGTTGGATTCACGATGCATAATCTTGCTAACATTGTTAAGTCTGCTAAGCCAGCTTCGCTATCCACTCACGTTTTGTTCGTCATGGCTAGATCTCCTTCAATCTCATGATGACATTCACTTCTCTAATTATGATCGCTCATCTGAGATGTCTCAGCCAACAAATGATGACGATGATGATGAAGATCATGTGTTCTTTCAAGGGAAAGAACTACGGGTCAAACTTGTAGTCACTCAGGATACTTCTCTCCATTAAGAACCAGTTCCACACTACCGCGACAACAATGCTCATTACAATTTGGAACCATATAAAAGGCTTCGAATTTGAGAAATTGGAGCCCAAATTATGCAAGGTCTTTGTTGACAAGGAAATTAAAAGATTCAGTTTTGACATAATAGCTCAAGATATTGTACATGTGCATCTTAAGTTAAACCTTCTGGACTCAAAGGGCTGAGACATTATCTTCTTAGTTGATTGTCATTCTAACCAAGACAAAATTGGTGTGAAATTGGACTTCCCAATAGTAATAATTCTAATCTAGCAAACTACCTTCGAGGAACAAATGGTGAAGAAGCGGAGTTTGATCCATGAGGAAAATGGAGAGGGTAAAAGACTTTCTATAGATAGTATTTAGAAATTGTGGGGGTGCGCCCAAGGCACACTTAAGCTAGTCTTTTAGGCTTGTTGGAAGGGTTTGGGTACATGCCCGTTATTGTCTTGTCTTGGAAATTTGTTTTCTTTTTCATTTTAAGTCATGAATCCACCTATCCTTGACAAAAAAAAAATTTACATTATTTAAAAGAATTTTTTTTTTACTTTGTAGTCCATAAGGAAATTAAAAAGTAATCATTCTTTCTTCTTTTTGCACTAAAAAAAATTGGGATGAGTGGATGTTTGCTCTAGTATAAGATCTAGGGTAAGTCCTCAGAATCAAAGAATGCTTACAAGATACTTAGGGTATGTTTGTTTGTACTTTTTTGGCAAGAAAAATATTTTTAAAAAAATAAAAAATCACTTTTCAAATACATTTAATTGTTTGGATAAGATTATGAAAATAAGTAAAATTTAAAAATAATCATTTTTTCTGCTTTTTATGGGAAGATAAAATAAGCTGATTCTGAAAAAAAAAATTGAAAGACAGAAATTTTTTTTTATTATCTTAAAATTATTTATTTTTAAACTTATCCAAACGCACCCTTACTAATAACCAAACATTTGAATTTAAACTTAAGGCATGCGTTTCATATGAGCGAAGGACAACTAGCTAGCTAAGCAAACTCCTATTGGCAAACAAAACCAATCAAGACAGAGTACACGAAATTGCTTTTGAATTATTTGTTTTCTCGTTGGCCTTTCAATTCGTACAGTTTGATTTTCTTGCTAGATTACGTACACTTCTTTACACAAAAATTATTATATTTGTTACTACTAGAGTGCCACGTAATAATTTCTCCTCTACATGAGCAATTTATTAGTATAAATGATCAACTCTCCTACAATTGAACAGTTGGCTATAATTTAATTGTCGCTAATTGTTCTTCTGTCTATGCACCAATATCCAATCATCATGTGTCAATCATCAATAAGGATGTTTGTACTTCAATTTGAATTGATTTTGAATCAAAAAATTAATAAATTTAAATAATATTATTTATATCAATTTAAATTAAATTAAACTTATTATATTTAAAAATCAAATTAATTTAATCTGATTTAAATAGATTTAGATTTGATATGTCTAATTGGTTTTTGACTTAAAAAATTTTAAGCAAAAAAATTTGTGAGTTAAAAATAATTTAATCTATCTAACAAAAAAAAAGAAAAGAAATAAAAGTAAAAATAATTCATTTTACATATCTAAAATAATATTTAATAATATAAAATAAAAGAAATATGTGAGAAGTTAGAATTATTAAAAATATAAATATAAATTTTATAATAAACAAATATATTATATAATATTAATCGATTTAGATGGAATTAAATCAATTTTAAAAATTAAATCTAAAATTCAATATAATCTAATTGAATTTTTAAAACTCAATAAAAAATAATCAAATTTATTCATTTTAATTGGATTTGAATTTTCTGATTTGGTTTTTTGTTTGATTTTTTATTTGGATTGGATGTAAACACCCTGATCATTAATTAATATTTGTATTAATTAATCTGTTCTTATGTAATCAATTTAACTGAACAATCTTAAATCAAGTGAAATCAAATTCTCTTAAGATTACTTAATTCCGAAATTAAATGAAAAAAAACTGTGTCTATAAAAGGCTATTGAGCTCTTTACCAGGTAACTCTTATTCATTTTACACAAATGTTTGTGGCATTTTACATTTTTTTATGATATTTTCACATGTAAGTCACTAGATATATAAACTAGACGCCCTTACGCTTTTTAAATTACTTAATTAAATCATTCACATCTCACTTCATATGTTCGTCCTTTTATTTTAGACGCCTTATGTGAATTCAAATATGCAACATTTATTAAGTCCTCTTTAAAGAAATTAATTAATGCATCAACTACTGTGTATATACTAGTCAACTTGAGTAAGCAATGAGTTGGATTAGGCCTAACTAGGTATATTATTCATAAAAGAAATGATTTATTCTCTTATTTAATTTTATTATTAATTTTTTTAATTATTAAATAAAAAATATTAAATATTTTTTTAATTTTAAAACATTAAATATATTTATCTTTTTTATTTAATATTAAAATAATTATTAAAATAATTAAATATAAGAATATAACATTACTCCATAATACGTACTTTGCAGATGCAAGGGTGCTATTCATTGCGTTGCTTAACTAATCTTCAAACCTGCATCTCTTTCTATAACATCTTGCCTGCGATTCTCGCAAGTACTAGTAATAAACAATAAGAAAACTTTAATGTCAAAGAAAGGCTGCTTTGTGAAAGACTCACTATTGTTAATTATGTCTTGTCTGCTATCTGAGTTGTCATATTTCTAGAGATGAGTTTCATATTAAAAAAAAAAAAAGTGTAAACATTTACGCTCTGTTTGTTTGAGTAGAAAATACCGAAGACAGAAAATGGGAAGAGAGAAAATGATGAGAAAATATCATTTTCTCTTGTTTGGCATAGTAAAGAAAATTGAGAAGATAGAAAATTAGTACGTGGGACCCACTTAACACATTTTCTCTTTTCATCTGCGCAGAAAATGGGAAGGATGGGGTGATATTGATATCAAATTACCATTACACCCCCGTATGCAAATTTGAAAACCCATTTCTTCCACCCCCGTATGCAAATCTGAAAACCCATTTCTTCCACCCCCATTCCTCTCCCATGCAGAGCTCCCCCCTTTTTTCTGGATCTGAAAAAATCATTTCTCCTTTCCCCATTATTTCCCCACGCAGAAGGTTCCTCCTGCACCCCCGTCCCTCTTCTTTCCTCCCTTTCAGCCGTGGGACACTATCGACGGTGAGGAAGAGCTGCTCCGCCGCGTGATTCCTCCGTTCCGTGTCTCCTCCGCCCCATCTGTGCTCTGTTGCTTCCCTCCTTCGCCGTCGCTCTGGTCAGCTGCAATCTCGGAGGTGAGATCCAAGCCGCAAGCTCCGTTGTGCCCTTCGCCCCCGTCCAACACCGTGCATCTCCTCTGCCTCTCTCAAGCCTCCATTTTCACTCTCTGGTAAGCACATTCACTGGCAATAATGTGTAAATAATTTATATAACACACACCACTCTTCTTAATTTCGTTTAACAAAAAGTTTATATAATTTTTGTGATAAAATATAGTTATACAGTTCTAATATGTTTTAGTTTTCATCAAATTCATATTCGTTAAACTCCATTGATTTTTTTATTTGCTTGTTGTATGACCATTTATTTTTATTAATTCTTGTTTTGAATCTGTGCAGAACTTTCAATGTATCTCCATGAGTTTGAAGGAAATATGTTAGTGGATGGTTCTCGCAAGGGTGGGACGTCATTGGTGTACAAACGATGACAGAACTTTCATGATTAATTGTTGATCAAATTGATTTTGAAATGTACTATGTTTTTTGTTAGTAGAACTGTCAGTGTTAAATAGTTGGAGCTTTATATTCAGTATTATTCATGTACATGTTGTAATCATGTATGTCATGTGATGATGTTGACATGGTTTTTTATGGAATACGTATGACAGGGTTGACTGATGATAGAAGTTCTCACTTTGAATCAAAAATTGTTAATTTAATTATTGTTGTTGGAGATTTTACTATAAGGTTGAACAAATTTGTTTAGGTAACCAAATTAATTACTATGACAGGTATAAATGTTATTCTTTAATGTTGGACTGTTTTGTTTGTACATAGTTTTTATATATGAAAATTTATGTTGTGCTTGGATTGGGGTGTAATAACATGAGTGATGAATGAGTATCTTTGCAGTTATAAGAATTTGTCACAATTATATTTTCTTACATTTGTCAGGCTCAAATATAGAAACAAACGTCAAGCATACTAGATTTAAATGACATAAATTAGTTTTTCTTTTATATCTCTCGTTCTACTTTGTATTTTTTAAGTTGTGGAGGGAAAGAAATTAACGTATGTGTTTAGTGTATTTTATTGATATTTAATTGCATGATTTTTTAATTAGAAAAAAAAATCTGCGATTATCAATGAGTTTAATAAATTATGTTTTCAATTGTACATGAACAATTTAATTTTCAGGATCATGAACTATATTATTTCATTGTTTTACTCGATTAAGTAAAAAACCAAAGGGTTGTGGTATAGGTTATATGCACATATATGTGAAAATAAAACAGTGTCTTGTTGGATAAAATAAAGACCAATTCTGATGCAATTAACTAAAGATAATGACGTTAAATAAGTTACATTACATAGATAAAAAATATCGACATGTGAACTTTTATTTGAGTTCAAAATAAATAAGGAAGTGTAATTATTACATTATAAAAGTAAAAGAAATAACAAGAAATAGTTTATATATATATATATATATATATATATATATATATATATATATATATATATATATATATATATATATATATATATATATATATATATTACATAAATATACATTACTCATTTACCTTAATTCTATTTTCTTTCTTCTCACGTTTCTTTTCAACTAAAACAAGAGAAAAGAAAAGTTTTATTTTCTTTCTTCTCACTTTTCTCTTCAACTAAAACAATAGGAAAGAAAATACTATTTTCTCTCTATTTTCTCTCCTCTCTATTTTCTCTCTTCCCATTTTCTCTCTTCCCATTTTCTCTCATCATCCAAACAAAGCATTATTCAACTGGACAAGAAAATATTCTGTTTTTTTTTTTTTGTTGAAAGAGAAGAAAAGATTTCTAAACTGCGGTTGATAATAAACACCTTTTTGAGCTGTTATTCTGAAAACCGTGGATTGAGCTCGTGATTTATGGGCTCAGATTGGGCCGTAGTAATTATTTTGGGTAATTTTCCCTTTTGGAACGCCAGCGTTTTGCCAAAGAAGAGGGGAATTTTTTAATTTCATTTTGCGTCCCACCATCAATTCGATTGCTCCTAAGTCAGAGAGGTTTGTATATGTCTCCTCTCTCGCCCTTCACAAAATGCTCAAACACGGTATGTTTGTTTAACGTTTTCTTCTCTTCTATTCTCGACCTTTGAATCAATCCGAATCCTAGATTTCATGTAATTTATAGGATAGGAAGTGATGGGTTTGATGTTATGTTAGTGTTGAAGCCGTTCATCATGTTTTACAGACTAACATGCTCCATAAGATATGCTTAGACAGACTGCAAGCTATTTTCCTTTTCCTTGCTCTTGGAATCCTTTGTGGAATGGAATAAATCTCCCATGGGTTTATCAGCTGAGCTTCCTTGTTCCTTGTATTGCCATGACATGAATCTTAGGTGTTTCAGACTAGAGATGGTTGTAGATTCGCATCCTGGATTTGGCTGTTGGCTTTCTGGAGTGGACAGGTTCGACCTTGCCTTCAGTCTTTCGCTCATCAATCATCTTTGTAGCATGCGTTTGTGAATTGTGATGTTGCATTGTTTTTGCGTTTAAAACTGAGTGGCCACTTATGCTTTAGAGATAGCTAGTTCCTAGGTTTAGGGAATGTTTGTAAAATGTACTGTTGCATTTACATTTCAATACAATTTGATTTCTAAATTATGAATCAGAGAGTTGATAACTGATTGAAACTAGCAGCTAGACATAGGAACTTTAATAAGAGAGAATGAAAGATGGAATAATTGGAATTTTACGAAGTGAGCTACGAGTCCATGACAACTCCTAATTCAGAAAGTGCTGTTATTTTAGAATCTTATACATTATCTGCTTGATTCTTTTATCCAATGCAGGGTTTTGAGGCTTCAAATCAACGTGCTGTGGCTGTGGTGGTGGATCCTATTCAGAGTGTTACAGGCAAGGTGGTGATTGATTCTTTTCGGTTGATTAATCCACAAACTATGATGCTGGGTCAGGAACCACGTTAGACAACGTACAACCTTGGCCATCTGAATAAGCCATCTATCCACGTAAGTGTTGTGTAAATTTCATTCTAAAGCAGAGCTTTTGCTCTGTTTTCTCTGTCTTGTGTTTTTGGATTTTGACTCTTATTATTGTCCCCATATCCATGGCTTGAACCCACTTTATTATTCCATAGCCATTAATTACAGGAAGAATGAGCTTGAAGAGAAGATGTTGCTTAACCTAAGAAGAAACGGAATGATGATTTGACACTGAGGTGTTTTGATGCACATTCTAAAACTAATAAGCAGACTGTTTAGGTTAGTTGAGATTCTTTAAGGTGAAATGGAAGTAAAGGTGTATCTCTATTTATTTTCTATTCTCTTCTCCCCACTTTGGCTCTTTTTTTTTTTCTTTTAAATTTTACTTTTCCTTTCTAATTATGAACATGGGTGTATGTTTTGGACTGCAATCCTGTCTACATGCAAGCCACCTGCTTTCCTTTATCTCTGTTGCACTGGAACAATTAAATATAGATTCACTTGATAGGGACTTTTTACAATCAATTAAATTAAAATTAAAAATGATTTGATTTAATTTTAATTTTAATTAGTTTGATTTAAGAGTTAAATTTTATATTTATAATTTATTAAAAATAATGAGATTTAAATTAATTTAAAAATTAAATTTTATATTTAAAAGTTATTAAAATTAAAATTAATTTTATTATTTTATATTTTTATTTTATAAAAAATAATTAAAAATAATTATTAAAAATAAAATAATATATTTATTTTAAATTATATTAAATATTAATAAATTTTATAAAATTTTTAAAATAAAAAATTAAGTTTAAAAAATTTTTTAAATTAAATTATTTTTATTTTTTAAGATTACAAATACACTGATGGATTTAATAAAATTAATTTGGAAACATACTCTGCTGATCGGTTCTCGGTTCATGTTACTTTCGGGCTTTGCTCTCTCTTTCTCTCTCAACGACGATGTTGTCAGAGAGCTTGCTTCGTCGTTCATACATGGAACCTTTATTTTCCTTTTAAATTTTACTTTTCCTTTCTGATTCTGAACATGGGTCATGGGTGTATGTTTTAGACTGCAGTCCTGTCTAGATGCAAGTCACCTGCTTTCCTGTATCTCTGTTGCACTGCAACAATTTAATATAGATTCTCTTGATAGGGACTTTTTACAATCAATTAAATTAAAATTAAAAATAGTTTGATTTAATTTTTTTAATTTTAATTTTAATTAATTTGATTTAAGAGTTAAATTTTATGTTTAAAATTTATTAAAAATAATGAGATTTAAATTAATTTAAAAATTAAATTTTATATTTAATTTAATTTAATTTTATTATTTTATATTTTTATTTTTGTAAAAAATAATTAGAAATAATTATTAAAAATAAAATGATCTATTTATTTTAAATTAAATTAAATCTTGATAATATTTTATAAAATTTGATAAAAATTTTAAAACAAAAAAAAAATTAATTTATAAAATTTTAAAAATCAAATTATTTCTTATTTTTTAACTTATAAATACTGTTCATTTAGTAAAATCTGGAAACCAACTCGGCTGATCGGTTCTCTGTTCAAGTTACTTTCTGGCTCCTCTCTCTCTCTCTCTCTCTCTCTCTCGATGAGGATGTAGCCAGAGAGCTTGCTTCGTGGTTCATTCATGGGACCCTTATTTTGTTATGGTGGTGGATGGCTCATGTTATGTTAATTATGATTCAAAGTAACATTAAATTCCCCAGCCGAATCGATTACAATGCTACCTCAGGAATGGCATAGACGGATCAATTGGTAGAATATACAATATTACTAGGTAATAAAGCATATACAATATCAAGTTTTATTGAATACAAATGAGTTGATATGTAGGTAATAAAGCATATAACGATAATTGGAAATAAGCCAGTAAAACGAGTTTTATGGATTTTTAACAATGAAACACACGGAACTGCAACTGATAGCTCTAACTACCTAACCCTTGTTGAATTTTATCGTGCTTCTCCACACACACTAGTATTATTCATTAATGAAAGCAGCCATGCGTTTAATCAAGGTCTTGGCTTTGTCGCAATTTGGATTGAAGATATGAAAGACGTGATCTTCCCCTTCAGTCTCATAAAACTCAGCCGTTCCTTTCCAACCGCTGTTCACCAACTTTTTATGATAAAGCTTCCCTCTTTCCCTCAATATGTCTTTCTCAGCAACAATAACAAGCACCTTGTTGCAACCCACCCCTTCTAGGCCCGGAGCTTCCTCCACAAACGGGTTGATTAGAGGATCATCGTTCCCTTTATCAGAAGGACAAACAAAATCCCACCACTTGTCCACCATTTTCTTCCTCACTACATCACTGATCTCCACTCCAATAGGTTCCTTCCCCCAGAAATAAGGATTCACCATGATAAGACCCTGGACCTTCAAATCCTTGGTTGGACTTTGACCAGAGTTCATGACATGCAACCATAAGGCCATGTAGTGTCCAATATTGGCACCTGCGCTATCACCTGCCAAGAACACCCGGTCAAAGTCAACTTTGTCCTTAAGCCAGCTTTCATGGTCTACAGGATCTTCCACAGCATCAGTATGAGAGGTAACCCATTGAACCGCAGCCCAAGAATCTTGGTATGCAGCTGGAAGTGGATGCTCTGGTGCTAACCTATAATTGACTGAGAGAGCAACAACGTTAGCCTCGGCTACGAGTTTGTTGAGGGAGTTATGGTAGAGGGGATCGGAGGCGGAAGAGATGCAAAAGGCACCACCGTGGAAGTAGACAACTAAAGGAAGCTTGTGGTTGTCAGCAGTTTTGGTGGTGAAATTGGGACGATAAAGCCTGGCTGTGACACCGGTTTGTGGTATGATGAGGATGTCTTTGGAGACAACGTTGGTTTCAGAATCAAAGCCCGCAGGGACAACTTGGGTCCCGGCTATTCTCTCAACGGTCCCGTCCTTGTGTACTCGAAGGTAAGGAGGAACCTCGAGAGAGATTTCTGGAGTGTTTGAATCCATCTGGAACTTGGAAACAGAGAGTGAGAGCGAGTGTATTGATAAGGAATTGACTTTGTTGTATCCGTTGTGGACATTCACGGAAGACAACACCAGCTTTTATGAATGACTATAAAATATAGATTGCACATTCTTCTTGAGGGCTGATGAGCTGTCCAAGTTGGAGTTGTCACACAGAATATCTTCTCTTCTTTTTGGGACATTGACTAGGAATAGATTGAAATACTTTTTTTTTTGCCTTAGATTTCAAAGTTCAAAGTTCCAAGTTCGAAGGCGTCCTGCCCAGCTTGGAACTTGGGACATTTTAGTCTTCAATTATTGTCCAACGGTGAAAAAGTATTGTAGTGTTTGTAGCAATAAAAGCGGTGCTTTTAGGACTCGAATCTTTATTTTCTTCTTTGGTAGGCAGTTTCTTTATTACGGTAAAGAAATTTTTATTTAAATATGATATATTTAATTTAATGTATTAAATTAATTAAAATTTAATATTTTTATAAAATATTATAAAATTAATTATAAAACATAATATTTTATAAAAATATTAAATTTTAATTAATTTAATATATCTAACTATAATATATTATATTTATATAAAAATTTCTCTATTACTGAACTTAGTCTCGTGGTAACCTTATGATAAATTTAATGGTGAAAAAAGATTTTAAATTTAAACCTCCACACCAGTATATAAATAAGAAAGAGAGTTGTTATGTGCCTTCTAAACACCACAATAGCCCACCTTTTAATGAATTGTCCACTACCTAAGGCTCCATTTAGTACGTAAAATAAGATAACATATGATTATATTAGGTCTGAAAATATAAAATTTAATAATATAAAGTTTAATAAAATTTTAATATTATTTAGTATTTAGTGTGATATTATATAAAATATTATGTTATTTATTTTGTATTTGTTGATATCTTGTATAATATTAGATATAATAAAATATTAATATTTTTGACAAAAATACTTTTTAATAAATAATATATTATATTTATCTAAATTTATTATGTTATACCAATTTTTGAGAAAATATATGTCTTCAAGACTTATAAAAAAAAAATTATAATCACTATGTATATTAAATGAAAAACAATTCATGCCTTCACATACCCAATTTGACTATTTGGTTTCTTAATGCAACACATATCCAATTTATTAACAACTACCTATTTTCTAACTACCTATATGAATCTTTATTTTCTGAACACAACACATAGTGATATCCTATTTTCTAACAATTACCCTAAATAACTAGGATTAATATACTCAATTTATTAATAAAAAAACTCTGCCTTAGCTAAAAAAAAAACACTAGTTTATAATCTCTAATCCATATTAAAACAAAAATTCACTTTTAGATAACAAATTTGAACTTAAGTTAATACATGTCCTAACTCAATAGCATACTTAAAAAAAAAGAATGGGAAGAGCAAATTTTCCTAGGTGTGAGACGATGCAGAGTCTAAGAAAAAGGGTGACATTGATGCGGGTTCAACAGGAGCAAAGGCGTGGAGGCAATGCTCGGCGACTAGGCAGTGGTAGTTTTCATTGATGCAAAGAATGTGGTTTCGTAGGGTAATTGAAGTTGTCTGTGGCAGAGGAAGGCAATGACGAGTTGTGATGGTATGTGTTCAGTGTAACGAGTAGAGGTCAGCAGCCATTGATGGGGCTATGTTATCTTAGTTGTAGTGGTTTACACGAGATCGACAGGTTGAGAATGACAGCGACCAGTGGAGGCGAGATTGGGTGATGTTGTAAATGAGGAGATAACAAAGGATTGGTGTTCGAGTGATAGGGTTGTAAAGAGAATATTTTCAGATGAGCTTATCCATCAAAACTTAATCATGTCTAATCTCACCTCAAGGTCTGATTAAGTTATACGTTATTTTAATATATAAGAAGGATGTGCGGGATAAGCTTATACAATATTATAATCGCACAAAACAACTGATAAAGTCATAATATATTGTATAAACTTATCCTATTAAATCTTATACGTCGTGTCAAACGTGCCCTAAAAACAAAGAAAACAATGATGTAAAAATTAAAAATTAAAAACTTAAACCTTAAGTTGATGTAGTAAAACCATATGAAACATTAACCCCAAACAAAATATTATAAGTTGATTAAGCATCAAATTATGCTCAATATTTATGGATACTTCCGCATGCTATTAAATACTAATTTATTGCAACTTAGAATAGTAATCCTTTTTGTAATACAAAAACAATTAACGATGTATTTGTTGAAGAGAATAAAATGATTAGGTTAAATGTACCCAAAAAAAATGGTTAGGTTAAATCAATATTTTGGTCCTAATACTTTTTATTCATTTTCAATTTAGTTAATATAATTTTTTATTTTTTAATCAGTCTTCACATTTTTAAACGTTTTTAAATTAATCTCTACCGTCAACTTCAATTATAACATTGTTATAATATCGTCAGTTAACTAACCTAAAAAATATTCTTTTGTACAACATGTATTCTTTTAGATATTTCGTTATATATAAAACGTCTAATAGACGTTCCTACATTTTAATAAATACTCATTTTTTTTAGTAAGCACTTTTTATTTAGTATGTACTCTTTTAAATATTTTTTTTCTTTTATAAAATGTATATTAGAGACTAAATTAACAGTGTTTTAACTGAAATTGATAATAAAGACTATTTTAAAAATATTTGTAAGAATGAAAATTAATTTAAAAAATTATAAGAATTAAATTAAAATAAATGTAAAATATAGAGATTATAATTATAATTTAACCAAATAATTAAGTGATTGATAAGAAACAAAATACAACCCAACACCTAACTAATTGAACTCAATAAAAATCTTGAAAACAAAAAAAAAAAAACAGTACATCGAAAATATGCAGTAAGGTATGTTGAATGATTATACGCTGGCATTATTGAAGCTGTAAAAGTTATTAAAATGATTAAGCGTGCTTGATTGGTTTATTTATTTAATGAACTGGATCGGAGCCCCATCCTCTTTTCTCTGCTTCTTCGCCGGAACGTAGGCCCATCCTTGATCAATGGGACCAAAGAAAAAGGTAAACCTTTTGAACTTTGTGGCTTTGTGCTGCTTTGACTTTGAGCTTGATTAAATAATACGACCCAAAAAAAGAAAAAAAGAGCGTGATGAAATAAGCGACAACAACAATCATCGACAAAGACATTTATCCATTTTCCAGCCTCATGAATCATGAATTAACTTGTTTTATAATTCATAATTTCATACGCTCATTTACTAAGTACCAACAACAGCGAAATACAGCGAGTCAAACAAAAAAATTTGCCCCAAAAAAACCAACGAGACAAGAGAAAAATAAACAGCAAAATATCAGCATATTGTCGATTTGAAAATTAAATTCAACCCATGAGTGTGACGCTTACTTGATGACCTCGGGCCAAGTTTATAAAATCTGGATGTAATGTTGATGTCAGAAGTTTAATTTTTTATCGTGTCACATTTCCTCTTCCTCAACCCTTCTTTTAAAAAAAAAAAAATAACGAAGCCTCGGGTATGCTATTTTTTTTGGATGGGATGCAACCCAGTGTAGCGTGTAAGATTCTACAATACTCACAATTGGGTTGGGAACATCATGCTCACAAAAAGTAATTTATTATTGCAGGTTATTATTAGTTTATGCTATTTTTATATTTGAAGTGTTAAGAAATTTTTAAGCTCTTTCTCTCACAAACCCATCTCACCACTAACAATCCGTACAGCTAGAACGTGATTTGCAGGGGATGAAGACGTCAAATAGTGCGATTGAGAGAGCAGGCCTCATGAGTTTGGGATTGTGGATTGTATAGTAAATAGCAAATTAGCAATAACTTACATATTCACAAGAAACTCGTGTAGCACAGTGGCTTGAGTCCAGATCAAACCCCTGTATGAAGAGGGGTACAACATATATGTACTGTAACATAAGGAATAACTCTACATCCACAATGAAATAAAAATAAGATGTTTTATTGAGGTAGTGAGAATTAGGCATTATGGTACATCAAGTTCTGCAAATTTGCTTCTCCTGATTAGAATTCAGCCTGTCAAATAGCTTTTGTGAATAAACTAGAACGTTTTGATTTACAGGTTCGGTGCAGGTCGTTAATGGTGGAATGAGTTTAAGAGAGAGAGAAAAGAAGAAAGTTTAAGAAATTTGAGCTTTGGACTCATCTTGCAATTATTTTTCAGCCAAAGACCAACTTTCAGTTCCACCAAATTTTACCTTTTCTCTCTGTTCCAAGTAATAAATCCCACCCCTTAATTTTTTATAATTATTATATCAAGGGTTTATCATTAAGTGAGCATCGATTTCTCTCCTTGGAAGTGAGTATTGAAGACAACACCGTGTAGCGTATGCCCAAGAGTTATGGAAGAAAATAAAAGTATAATCGGTGGTTTGATTTAATTTAAAAATAAATAAATTTAAACTAATTAAAATTAATTAATTTAGTTTGATTCGATTTTTTATTTTTTAATAGTCAAATCTGAATCGAATGAAATTAAAATATTTATAGATTAGTTTGATTCGAGTGATTCAATTGACTATTTTTCTTTATACAAAAATCAGTTAAATAAATAAATAACAATACAACATTGAAACTATGAAAATTAGATAAATGAAATTATGGAATAAAGAAACAACATTAAAACCAGATAGAAGACCTAAATTAGAAGAAAACTATGTGATGAATGTCAAATCTATTGGACAATACTCCTATTGGTCAAATATATATTATACTTCAAGAGATATGAGACTCACTGAGCGACGAGTGACGTCAAGCGATGAGCAGTAAGCAGGGAGTGAGCGATGACAATGGCAGGGTTCAAAGTGAAGAAAGGATGTGCCTGAGGCGCAGACACAATGCGTAGAGTAAAGGGGTGAGGGGAGATAAAAATCAAAAAATTTAAAATAACAGCAGTAGAACATAGTTTATATATATATATATATATATAGAGGATTGATTTCTTACAGTATAAGATCTTTTTAACTTATATTCATTTTCAACCGTTAGATCCACTTTCATCTAATGAGTGAGATTATTTCATTAAAAGTAACCATTAGATGAAAGTGAATCTAATATTGAAAATTGGTGTAAGTAAAAAAAACTTATATCTTGGTGTAAGTTGATCTTCCCCCATATATATATATATATATATATATATATATATATATATATATATATATATATATATATATATGGGGAAGATCAAACCAATTATATGAAAGTGGAACTAACGGTTGAAAATAAGTGTAAGAGAAAAAGACTTATCTTAGTGTAAACCGATCACTATATATATATATATATATATATATATATATATATATATATATATATATATATATATATATATATATATATATATATATATATATATAGGGGATCGGTTTTTACTAAGTATAAGTTTTTTCTCTTACACTTATTTTCAACCGTTAGTTCCACTTTCATATAATGGTTGAGATTATTTCATTAAAAGTAATCATTAGATGAAAGTAGATCTCCCTAACAGTTGAAAATGAGTGTAAGAGAAAAAAACTTACTTTGGTGTAAGTTGATCCTCCTCATATATATATATATATATATATATATATATATATATATATATATATATATGATGGGGATCGTTCTGTAAGTGTAAGTCTTTTTTCTCTTACACTCATTTTCAACCGTTAATTTCACTTTTATCTAATAGTTGAGAGTATTTCATTAAAGATAATCATTAGATGAAAGTAGATCTAACAGCTGAAAATGAGTGTAAGAGAAAATCAACTTACACTGGTGTAAATTAATCCTCCCTACATATATATATGGGGGATCGGTTTACATCAGTGTAAGTATTTTTTGACTTACACTCATTTTCAATCGTTAGATCCACTTTCATCTAATGGTTGAGATTATTTCATTAAAAGTAACCATTCGATGAAAGTAGATCTAACAGTTGAAAATGAGTGTAAGTAAAAAAAGACTTACACTGATGTAAGTTGATCCTCCCTATATATATATAGTTCGATTTGGTTTGATTTTCAAATTTAAAACTTTTAACTTGAGAACCAAATTAATTAAGTTTCATTTGTTTCGGAGTGACGTCGAGTGATGAGCAATAAGCAGGGAGTGAGCGACGATAATGACAAGGTTCAAAGTGAAGAAATAGTGTGCCTGAGGCGCAGACACAATATGTAGAGTAGAGGAGTGAGAAGAGATAAAAATCAAAAAATTTAAAACGACAATAGTAAAACATAGTTTATATATATATATAGTTTGATTTGGTTTGCTTTTCGAATTTAAAACTTTTAACTTGAAAACCAAATCAATTAAGTTTAATTTGTTTCGGATTTTGTTCAAATCAATTAACATAGTTGAACCAAATTAAATCAATCTAATTGAGAGAAATTTTTGTATAAACTATGTCTACCACATCATTCCTTAAACATGTCATTCAAATATTAACATATATAAATAATAACTCACATATCTCTTTCATTAAAGACAATTGATTAAATGACTTGACTTAGCTCACTTATTTTGTTTCTTAACTCACTTATTCTCTCTTATTTATTACAAGAATTTATCCACAGATACACTATATTCGGTCATGTAACGCACTAAAATGCTGCCATGCTCCATGTTATGATGTTATCCAAATTCCAATCTTTTTGTTCACTTCTTGCAAAAAAATTAAAACAATGCACTTTTTATTTGGACGTGCGTTACATTACATTTTTTTTCTTTTTTTCTTTTTTCTATTCCATGAATCTACGCTATAACGTATATGTATCTCAATTGAAGAAAAATATATAAATTTAACTTACAAGTAAAGAATTACGCCCATAAAAAAAGGACAAAATTTAGGTAAAAATTTTTAGGTGTTTGTAGTGCTTATTTCCAATAAAAATATGACATGTGTATATTTTTTTATAACTCATTAATGAAAATTTTGAAAATGATGATTACAACAAACTTTAAAGTTATAATCCTATCTTCGAGTCTTCTCACATCCACAACATTATTCTTCCAATTTTTATCTATTATTATGCCTACTTCATTTCTAGATTTTACCTTGTCGGTGTACCAAAGCTTAAAACCTGAAGTGTCGAGTTCCTTCGTCTTTTCTTCAACTCACTTAGTTTCTTGTAAGCACATAAAATTAATCCTCCTCTTAATCATGGTATCAACTATTTCTATTAATTTACCTATAAGTGCCCCTATATTACAAGTTCCAAAATGCATTCTACTCTTGTGAACTAGCTTATTTACCCACACTCATTCACAAAAATGAGGGAACCCTTGCTTATTTTTCACTACACCCAGGCGACGATGCAACAGCTCTAGCTCATTTGACACTGTACTCGAACCATACAGCACGTTGCTTAGGGGCAACGACCTAGCATTAACACAATCACATCTTTGATCCTGTTAGCCATGACAACCATCACCCAAGAGGGGGGTGAATTGGGTGATTACAAATTTTAAAACACTTTTGAGAAATTAAGCATTTTGAATAACTCAATTAATAAATGCAGTGAAATAAGTTTAACAAAGGTGGAACTATTAGTGATTTCACAAATACCAGTTGGGCTATAGGATAAATCAAGTAAATAAGTTAGATATTAAATTCAACTCAAGCATATATAATTAAGGCACAAATGTAAAAAGATAGAGTTGAGAAGATCAAACACAAGATTTATCTTGGTTCATCCACCAATCCACTTGTGGCCTATGTCCAGTCCTCAAACAATCACTCGAGATTTTTCATTATATCTTCAAGCTTCAACGGGTGCTTGTAACCTTTACACAATAGAGCACTCACCACACCTTGGGATACCTTACCCTTTGTGCTTGAGCCTCAATTTCAAGGGATATCTCACCCTTTACAATATTGAGGGATACCTCATTCTCTTTACCAACAAGGGATACCTCACCCTTACAACTTTGAGGGATACCTCACCCTCTTTACAAACAAGGGATACCTCACCCTTTTCTCTAGAGGGATACCTCACCATCTTACAATGATTTCAAGATGAAGAGAAAGATTAGAAACTCTTACAAGAGTATATATACAACTTGAAGAACAAAGTATGAATGATAAAAAACTCTTTCAAGAGTGGATAATACAACTTGAAGAACTATGGGTATCAAGGATTCACACTTTAAAGCTCAAAATATGATTTTGATGATTCAAGGATCAAGTATAGTGTTCTTGTGTTTCTTAGGATGTAAATACTTCAAATATCACTTATATATGAAGCCCAAATGATAAAATAGCCGTTGGTAATGTTTAGAAATGATTTTTTATGAAAACTAGTCCTTTATAGCCGTTAGAAACGTTTCTGGGCACTTAGTAATCGATTACACACTTCTGATAATCGATTACATGGCTTCTGTCAATATTGTAATCGTTTACAGGACTTGTGTAATCGATTACAGTATTTCTAATTTTGAAAACTAACTTTAAAAGGTCATAACTACTTCATTTCTTATCCGATTAAAGCAAATGACCAGTCATTGGAAAGATCTTTGAGTCTATTTTCAAATGAAATAAGCTTCACAACAAAACTCAAAGTATTTTGAGAGTTATGATCAAAATATTGACCAAAGGTCAGTTTTTCAAAACTCAAACTTGACTATATTTTATAGTTTAAAGCAAATGGTCATAACTTCTTCATTTCTTATCCATTTAAAGTAAATGACCACTCATTGGAAAGATATTTGAGTATATTTTCATATGAAATAAGTTTCATAACAAAACTCAAAGTATTTTAAAAGTTATGATCAAAATAGTAACTAAATGTCAGTTTTGTAAAACACAAACTTGGCTATTTGTCAAAGGTTTGAACTACCACCAAGACTAACTTTCTAAAATCAGTTTGTTGGGCATTAAAACATGTAAGAAACAATTTTTAAAGATGTTAAAACATATTTGAGCTTAGTGTGGTTCTTCTTTATCTTTACACAAGATCTAAGTCCTATAAGCTATTCTTGAAGAACCTTGAGACTTGATCTTTTACCATCATCAATTCTTGATGTAATCCAAGCTTCCAAAAATTTCTTCTCTTCAAATCTTGCAAATGCTTGGAACATCTTATCATTCTCATTCTTCTTGAGTTGAGCATGATTGTGATCTTTTGCTTTCTTGTTGCAATGTTCACTCTTGATACTTGGACTATCCTACAAAGTATTACTCACTTAACACAAGCATAGTTAGTCCAAATTCATAACTCGTTATCTTCATATGCATGATACAATATATATCTTTTAAGCACATATATGTAACATGATCAATATTCTTTTGTGATGCATTTGTCATCTATAAAGCACATCTATCAAGCATAAGCATCATTCTTTTTGTCTTGTATTTGTCATCATCAAAACTTAACATATTAAACCATTAGGGCAAACTTATTTCTACAATCTCTCCCTTTTTGATGATGACAAATCACCAAAGAAAAATATGTTGAGGAATATACATGAATAAATATTCATGTAAGCATATCAAACAATAAGTATAAGAACATATTTTTCTTTCTAATTTTCACTCCCCCTATTTGACATCAACAAAAAGCCTTAGGAAGGAAAGATAATATTTTTACTCCCTTTATAGATAAAACTCGTATTGTAAAAAAGAGTAAGATCATTAAAACCAAAAATTGCTTCAAGTTATTTAAAACATAATTGTCTCCCTATATTTGATTCTACATATGATTTAAGAATAGAGAGCTGAAACAAGCATGCTTTCAAGATATAAAAGATTATTCATGCAAAGCTTGTCATATTTTGGTACATCAATATTTATCACATTTAAGAAATTGTGTCTAGCATATAATATATTGCATACCACATGATAAATAAGTACCACTTGATATCACTTGTTAGGAGTTACAAAATATTCGTGTAAGATCATGGATTTGAGGTTTTCAAATGAAAGATCATACAACTTGTCACATATCAAGCATTTCTCAATGAAAGAATCAAAAGATATAAAGTTTAAGAATGTTTACCTTCTTTCATTAATAGAGGAAAAGACAATAAGAGATAATCTTTGTTGACATGTTGATAGTATTAACAATAAAACATTTCATGTCAAATAATGATGTAAGCCAAGAGATATAAGCAACAATTTAAGAACTAGGCTCCCCCTCAAAATATGCATATTATCAAAATATCAAACATAATAGTTTAACATAGTTATGCATATGTTCTTAGTCAAAAAGGATATGGAAGAATAATATGTAAGATAAGCTCCCCCTTATTGAAGCACAAGATAGATAAAGGGAAATATGCATGCCAAGACCATGCAAGCATATTACCATAAAGAGAAGTAAGGCAAAGATATATATCTGTAATCCATTAATCACAAACCATCTTAAAACTTCTCCCTCTTTCAAAAAGAATTTTACAAGAACACATTATATTTTCAAAAACATTTTAGAAGAGTAGATAAGTTCATATTAAACTACATATTCTTTTCAAAATAAGAGCAAGATTCTCATAAGTTTTATACTACTAAGAAACTATAGATCAAGAGAATTATAGATATCAAACATTTATCATGATGAAATATGCTATATGTATAGAACTAATGTCATTCACCCCATATGCAATGACAAAACTAGCAATTTAATATCCAATTAGGCACTTTGTCAATGCTAAGCATACTTCTTATGTAAGAAAAACATCTAATCTTTTAAGATCAATTTATCAACAAGTATCATATAATCCATAACATATAGAATACCATAATAGCTTAAGGATAGAGATATTTATTGAGAGAGTGATGCTTCTTTAGAATGTTCTTCATCTATTGGACTTTTGAGTTTGAGTTTTCTTCCATTGCATATTCCATTCTATTGCACTTGAAGAAAGTCTCCTCATGTCCTTCTTCATTCAACTCTTCTCATTTAACCACATATGCTTGACATTTTAATATTTGATGGCTATATTTGAAACACATAGAGACACTTCCAAAGTTAACTCTAAAAGTTCTCTAAAATATAGGTTAGCATCAAATATCATTTAAGTTCATTTACAAACATAATTTAGATTGATATATAATGTAAAACATGTATCGCATTATCAACCATGCAATGTTAGCTTTAACAAGAATAAAGGAAGAACATATGCACTTGAATCCAAAAGCTTAGTTTAAGCATTTTCAAAGCAAGATTCAAGTTTGTCAAGAAAGACATGATCATCATCAAAACATATATAATCGTTTTAGGGCAAACAATGATCATGTAAGACATGTAAAAATAACTCTCTACTTCTTCAAATATCACATGATATTCAATTTAAAGCATAAATAAGGATAAAAGATTGATATCACCAAAAGTTTACTATTTGAGTTTTTGTAGGTGACTCCAACATCCATGCCTTAAGGCTCCTTGAGAATGTTGTGGTTCTCCAGGTCATTCTTTTTATGTTTTCCCCACTCTTAGAGAACTTGGACCATTTCAAATTTTTCGAATCTCAAGTAGTATAGTTATATTTTACTTCAATGTATATTTGAGCTAAAAGTCACCATACAACACAATTCATAGTACTTTCTTTGGTATCCACTAATTTTGAATCCATAAAGGTTAGTCATTAATTATTAATCCATTATACTCTTATAAAGATCAATTTTTCTATAGTATGTAAATTAAGCACAACAAGTTAAATAACCAATTGTCATTAAGCACATAACCAATAGCATGCTTACTTTCATGATATATAGACAATTTAAGTATAACAAGCATATCTAGGCATTATAGAATTTATGTACCAAAATATATAACAAATTAATGAGCTATGGTACATAAAGAATGAACATAGTCATGTGCTAAACAAAATATTCAAATTTTACCAAGTGCACATGATTCTATCCTTTACCTAAGGCCTACAAGGAATATACCTCATATTTACTATCTTTTTAAGTGAATGCTCATAAAAGGTAAAGACTTTTGATACCTTGGCCTTGGTAATCAAGGAAATTCTTTTCCTTACCCATTGCTTCCTTTTAGGTGTTTTGAACTTTGCAAGTTCCACATTTTGTACTTGAGAAGCTTTGGTTGAAGACATCTTCCTTCTTTGACCAAAACTTCTACCAATGGGCTTTGGAAGCATTCTTCTTGATGATTCATCTTTTTTTTGACTAATTAGTCCATCTTTTTGAGAAACTTTCTGCATAATTGAGACACTAGGAGGACATTTTGGTACCTACTTCATCTTGGGTGCTTGAATGTTAGTACTAGAACCTTTAAGACTTTTCGGAACTCAAACTAAGTTATTTCTCATATAAGGATTTCTTCTATAATTACACAAATGAGAAATATGTCCTAGATGACTATAAAAATTGCAAACAATTGAATTTAATGATGACTTGATCCTTTGAAGATCATTTTTGAAAAACATAAGCTTTTTGTTGTTTTTATATTCTATGTCATTTTTGCCACAAGCCTTACTTGAATTTTCATGTGAAATAACATCAATTTCATTCTTATTAACAATCATGGATTGTAAACAATTAGAATCATTTGCTTTGGCAAAATTGGAATATAAGTCCTCAACTTGATTTTCTAAATCAATGCACTTTTCACAAAAAGTTGAGGTTTCACATTTCAAAGGCATTTCCTCATCAAGAAAAACATATTCATTTTTCAAAGTTTCAATTTCATTTTTAAAGGAGGAAATGTTTTTTAAACAAGATAAGTTTTTATTTTCTAAATTCAACAAATCATCATATAATTCATCATATGCACATTTTAGCTTATCATAGGAAGGACTATAATATAGTTTAGCATTATTTACCTCAAAGTCCTTTTTAAGGGAATCACCATCTTCCTCATTGTTGTCCATCAAGCATTCAAAAACATCTTCTTTCTCAATTTTGTTTTGCTTTGCCTCTTCTTCAAATTGAGCACCATCATCACCAAAAGGCATTGAACTCATTTTCTTGCTTTGAACATGTTCTTAAGGACATTTTTCAATGTTGTCTTCTTCTAGAGGTTTTTGCTCTTCTTGCTCTCTGTATACAACTTTATGCAAGAAATCATTGTTAGCAAGATACATAGAATCAAGAGCATCCCATATATCTTTAGCACTAGAGCAACTCTTAATTTTAGCATAAGCATCATCATTTAAACTATTTCTTAAGATTTGCATTGCTCTAATGTTCAAGGAAAAACATTTCTTATTATAGGCATTCCAAGAATGTTTTGATTTGCAAGTAAATTCATCAAGTACAATATTCCATAAATCAAGATCAATAGATTGCATATAAATTTCCATTCTAGCTTTGCAATAAACAAAATTCACATCATCAAAGAATGGTGGTTTATCAATTTCAAAACAATTCATTTTGAAAAGCTTTTAATGGTTGCCAACAAATAAGGATCTTTAACTCCAAGCAGTTAAGCTTTTATCAGAGCACGAAACTCTGATACCACTTGTTAGCCATGGCAACCATCACCCAAGAGAGGGGTGAATTGGGTGATTACAAATTTTAAAACACCTTTGAGAAATTAAACATTTTGAATAACTTAATTAATAAATGCAACGGAATAAGTTTAACAAAGGTGAAACTATTAGTGATTTCACAAATACCACTTGGGCTATAGGATAAATCAAGTAAATAAGCTAGATATCAAATTCAACTTAAATATATATAATTAAGGTACAAATGTAAAGAGATAGAGTTGAGAAGATCAAACACAAGATTTATCCTGGTTCAGCCACCAATCCACTTGTGGCCTACGTCCAGTCCTCAAGCAATCACTCGATATTTTCCACTATATCTTCAAGCTTCAATGGGTGCTTGTAACCTTTACACAATAGAGCACTCATCACACCTTAGGATACCTCACCTTTTGTACTTGAGCCTCAATTTCAAGGGATATCTCACCCTTTACAATATTGAGGGATACCTCACCTTCTTTACCAACAAGGGATACCTCACCCTTACAACTTTGAGGGATACCTCACCCTCTTACAATGATTTCAAGATGAAGAGAAAGATTAGAAACTCTCATAAGAGTAGATATAGAACTTGAAGAACAAAGTATGGATGATAAAAAAACTCTTTCAAGAGTGGATAATATAACTTGAAGAACTATGGGTATCAAAGATTCATACTTTAAAGTTTAAAATATGAATTTGATGATTCAAGAATCAAGTATAGTGTTCTTGTGTTTCTTAGGATGTAAATACTTCAAATATCACTTATATATAGAGCCCAAATGATAATATTGCCGTTGGTAGTGTTTAGAAATGATTTTTTAATGAAAACTAGCCGTTTATAACCGTTAGAAACGTTTCTGGACACTTGGTAATTAATTACACACTTCTGGTAATCGATTACATGGTATGACTTGTTCAGCGTTGTGTCGATTACAGGACTTGTGTAATCGATTACAACATTTCTAGTTTTGAAAACTGACTTTAAAAGGTCATAACTACTTCATTTCTTATCCGATTAAAGCAAATGACCAGTCATTGGAAAGATCTTGGAGTCTATTTTCAAATGAAATAAGCTTCACAACAAAACTCCAAGTATTTTGAGAGTTATGACCAAAATATTGACCAAAGGTCAGTTTTTCAAAACTCAAACTTGACTATATTTTATAGTTTAAAGCAAATGGTCATAACTTCTTCATTTCTTATCCATTTAGAGTAAATGACCACTTATTGGAAAGATATTTGAGTTTATTTTCATATGAAATAAGTTTCATAACAAACTTAAAGTATTTTAAAAGTTATGATCAAAATAGTAATCGAATGTTAGTTTTGCAAAACACAAACTTGGCTATTTGTCAAAGGTTTGAACTACTACCAAGACTAACTTTCCAAAATCAGTTTGTTGGGCATTAAAACATGTAAGAAACACTTTTTAAAGATGTTAAAACATATTTGAGGTTAGTGTGATTTCTCTTTACCTTTACACAAGATCTAAGCCCTATAAGCTATTCTTGAAGAACCTTGGGACTTGATCTTTTACCATCATTAATTCTTGATGTAATCCAAACTTCCAAAAATTTCTTCTCTTCAAATCTTGCAAATGCTTGGAACATTTTATCATTCTCATTCTTCTTGAGTTGAGCATGATTGTGATCTTTTGCTTGCTTGTTGCAATGCTCACTCTTGATACTTGGACTATCCTACAAAGTATTACTCACTTAACATAAGCATAGTTAGTCCAAATTCATAACTCGTTATCTTCATATGCATGATACAATATATATCTTTTAAGCACATATATGTAACATGATCAATATTCTTTTGTGATGCATTTGTCATCTATAAAGCACATTTATCAAGCATAAGTATCATTCTTTTTGTCTTGTATTTGTCATCATTAAAACTTAACATATTAAGCCATTGGGACAAACTTATTTCTACAGATCCATGTCATAAAGATTCAACAACGTTTTACGTTGGCTATCGACTGCCTAACACAACCCTCCTCTTTTTTCCGGACTTGGGATCGGCTATGTAAAGGGATTTGCAACAAAACTCACACATATGCAGAGTTAGTTGTTTTCCTTAATAATAAGGATAAAAAATTAAGAAATTAATTCTTAAAAGTTTATCCAGTATTAAGGTTAATGTTTTATGATAATGATATACATGATGGTTTTACTTAAATAGTTGAGTAATGTGGTAAAGTTGTGAAATTATGGTTTAGATTAGCTATACAAATTTAAAATTTTGAAAATTTAATTCATTATTATTATTATCTATAACAAAAATAAAGACAATTTTTTTTTTAAAAAGTAACAATTAAATAAAAGCTTGATAAACAATAGAATACATAAAGTTACCCGTGCACGCACGGGTAACTATACTACTATAATGAGGGAACTAGCTTATTTACCCACACCTGTTCACAAAAATGAGGGAACCCTTGCTTTTTTTTCACTACACCTAGGCAGCGATGTAGCAGCTCTAGCTCATTTGACACTGTACTTGAACCATGCAGCACGTTGCTTAGGGGCAACGACCTAGCATTAACACAATCACATCTTTGATCCATGTCATAAAGATTCGACAACATTTTACGTTGGCTGTCGACTGCCTAACACAACCCTCCTCTTTTTTCTGAGCTTGGGATCGGCTATGTAAAGGGATTTGCAACAAAACTCACACATATGCAGAGTTAGTTGTTTTCCTTAATAATAAGGATAAAAAATTAAGAAATTAGTTGTTAAAAGTTTATTCAGTATTAAGGTTAATGTTGTATGATAATGATATACATGATGGTTTTACTTAAATAGTTGAGTAATGTGATAAAGTTGTGAAATTATGGTTTAGATTAGTTATACAAATTTAAAATTTTGAAAATTTAATTCATTATTACTATTATTATCTATAACAAAAATAAAGACAATTTTTTTTTTAAAAAAGTAACAATTAAATAAAAGCTTGATAAACAATAGAATAAATAAAGTTACCCGTGCACGCACGGGTAGCTATACTACTATAATTCCATAATATTTTTATAGTGCACGTGGTAACATTCCAATTTTATTATTCGACATTCTGTAAGATCTAGTAGTTTGCATTAAAAGTGAGAGTTCCCTCCTATATATAATTCCATAACATTTTATAGTGCAAGTGGTAACATATTTCAATTTTATTATAAAAAGTAATTATTAAGATATATAAAAAAATCATTAAAAAAAATCACTTTCATATTTAAATATTAGAGATTTATTTACAAAATTCACATGTTTTTAATAGTTTTACACATTGTGAATGCTTATGTCTTGAAGCATATCAAATGAATTTTTGATGATAACAAAGTCAAAGATGAAGACCAAGATCAAAAGAAAAGACCAAGACCAAAAGAAGAAAACCAAGATCAAAAGAGGTATATTAGATATAGGTCTTAGAACATCAATGTGAAATGCTCTCAAGATATCTCAATTATATCTCAAATGATTTTCTAAAGATGTTTTCAATCAACTTGTTTTTCAAAGTTCATATTCTAAAAAGATGTTTTTAATCTTGGATTATGCTAAACATATACCAATATTAATCAATCCAAGTTTTTTAATGTTAGAAATGGCATGGATCCTCATTTAGGCTTGAAAAATGTGTTCAAAGTGGAAAGTAATCGATTACACACTTTTGGTAATCGATTACCAGCAAGTCAGAGGACGTGTAATCGATTACACACAATATTGTAATCGATTACCATATGCCCAAAAAGGGAAGAACATGTTCAAAGGGCCATGTAATCGATTACATCAATATTGTAATCGATTACTATCAAGTCAGAGGGCGTGTAATCGATTACACAAGTATTGTAATCGATTACCACAAGCCCAGAAAGCCAAGAACACGTTCTATCTTCCATGTAATCGATTACCAAAACCCTGTAATCGATTACCAGCATTCTGACATGCCTAACGACTATATTTTCTTAGCATTTAATATTGCCACAAAAGCCCCCAACGGCTCTATTGTTCTATAAACTTGTAAATACACTTCTTGGGGCATCATTTGTGGCTAACCAACAATTGAGAAACATCATTCAATCACTCTAATCCGAGAATCATCATTAAATCTCTTTTGCTCTGTTTTTGTATATATATTTGAGATATTCTTGAAGAGCATCATAAGGCTTCAATTTGTGTAATTTACTCTTGTGAGAATTTCATCTTGTAAACACTTTGATTCCTTATAAAGGGTGAGGTATCCCTTGTTGAAGGTGAGGTATCCTTCAAAGGTTGAAAATGAGGTGAGGCATCCCTCTAGTGAAAAGGGTGAGGTATCCCTGTTTTGAGGCTCAAGCACAAAGGGTGAGGTATCCCAAGGTGTGGTGAGTTCTCTATTATGTAAAGGTTTTCAAGCATCCTTTCAAGCTTGAAATTTAGTGGAAAATCTCAAGTTGTTTGCTTGAGGACTGGACATAGGTCACAAGGGGTGGCTGAACCAGGATAAATCCTTGTGTTTGTTCTTCTAAACTCTATCTCTTTACTTTGTGCTTTAACTATATATGCTTGATTTGAGTTTGTTATTTAGCCTTGCTTGAATTCTTTCTATCTTGGGTTATTTATTTGTAAGTGTTTCATTTGATCGCATTTATCTATTTACTTCAATTATACAATAGCTTCAACGAAAATTTGATTATCAAGTGCTTTGCGAAAGATTTGCGAAAATATTTCATAAACTCAATTCACCCCCCTCTTGAGTTTGAGGCCACTTGGTAACAAGTGGTATCAGAGTTAGGCTCTTGTGTAAAGAGCATAGCAGCTTCAAGAGAAAGTGATGGCCTTTTCAAATGGTTTTTCTGAAAGTTCTTCTCTTTATAGACCTCCCTTTTTCATTGGGGATGGGTATACTTATTGGAAAGAAAGAATAAAATTTTTTATTGAAGCTATTGACTTAGATGTGTGGGATGCTATTGAAAATGGTCCTTTTGTCCCCACATAAGTTGTAAATGGTGTAAGGATTAATACACCAAGAAGTGAATGGACGAATGATGATAAAAAGAAGGTCCAATATAATTTGAGAGCTAAAAACATCATTACCACTGCTTTGGGGTATGATGAGTTCTTTAGAGTCTTAAATTATAAATCTGCCCAAGAAATGTGGGACACCTTACAAGTAACTCATGAGGGTACTAGTGAAGTGAAAAGATCAAGGATAAATACTCTCACTCATGAGTATGAACTTTTTAGAATGAACCAAGGTGAAAGCATTCAAGAAATGCAAAAACGTTTCACACATATTACAAATCATCTTGCTTCATTGGGAAAGACTTTTCCTAGTGAAGATCTTATTAACAAAGTGCTAAGATGTTTGAGCAGGGATTGACAACCTAAAGTGACGGTTATCTCGGAATCAAGAAATCTAGCAACTATGACCTTAGCCACACTTTTTGGAAAGCTACAAGAGCATGAGTTGGAGTTGAATAGGCTCAATCAAAATGAGAAGCATGACAAGAAGGAAAAGAAATGAATTGCTCTAAAGGCTACCTCCTCCATGATTAATGATGATGATGATGAAGATGACTTAGAGATAAATAAGAAGAATCTTAGCCTTCTAGTAAAGAAATTTAGAAGATTCTTCAAAAAGAATGGAGCTCAAAGAAGACCTCCATTTCCCTCAAAGAATACCTATCACAAAGGGGAATGAACTTCAACCACTCCAAAATGCTATGAATGTGGAGAATCGGGGCACATGAAGATGGAGTGCCCAATCTATCAAAAGAAAGTGGAGAAGTATGAGAAGAGGTACTCAAAGAAAAAAAAAGAAGAGCCTACATAGCTTGGGATGATAATGACATGGATTCAACCGATAGTTCGGACAATGAGAAAGCCAATCTATGTTTCATGGCTAGAGGAGAAGAGGAAGATGAAGATGACATGGAGGTAACATCCTTAAATTTTGAATCAAATTCTTCTTCTTCTTATGATGAATTACAAGATGCATTTGAAGAATTGCATAATGAATCTATGAGACTTACAAAACTTGTTTCATCATCTAAGAAAACAATTTCCTCTTTTGAAAACAAAATCTCTATTCTAAACAAGGAAATTGAATAACTTAAAATTGAAAATGAAACTCTTGAACTCATTGATGCAAATTCCTCATGCATGACATGTTCTTTACTTAATAATGCATCTACATTCTTTTTTTACTCATCATGCAAAACTTTTGAAAAGAAAATTGAAGACTTGAAAAGTACTCTTTCAAAATTTATCCTTGGAAGAGATAATTTGAACATATTGCTTGGGAATCAAAAATGTGTGTTTCAAAAAGTTGGTTTAGGGTAAAATCCCAAAAATCAACAAAAACTTTACAAGAATTTCTTTGTTCCCTCAAGTACATCAACAAATCCTTTTATAAAGTGTTTTCATTGTGGCAAGAAAGGACATAGTGCATCAACTTGTAATGTGAAGAAGAATATCAATAATAACAATGGAACTAAAATGGTTTGGGTTCCTAAAGGCACTTTGCCAAAGACCAACACACAAGGACCCAAGAGAATTTGGGTACTAAAAGCCAAAAATTGAAGTGTGTTGTAGGTGTGCTTGAAGGCCAAGAACGGACTTTGGAATATCAAAAGTGGCTACTGCAAGCACAAGATTAGAAAATACTCCAAGTTCTCTTCCTTGTCTCCAAGAAGCTTAGACTTGCAATCTTTGGATAAGTAGAGACTTGTTCTATGCCTTAACTTGTTTTAAAATTGTATTTTTTCTAAGCTTTATATCTTGAAAATATCTTTACATGTGATTATATGCTAGATAAGTACACTTCTTGTTTAAAATGGTATGTTTGATGATAATATCTTTGTACTTGACATAACATTCCTAATATGATCATTGTTTGCCCTAAAGTGCATATATAAGAGGAGAATTAGGAATAAATGATCAATCATGCATTTGAATGAATGCATGTGTAAGATACTTTGATCTTGGAATATTGGATCAATCTTGCATTCATATTTGAAATATAACTCTGCTGCATAATCTGTTTTCTTGCTGCATAATCTGAAACTTGCTGCATAATATGGTGTTTTTGCTGCACAACTACCTTAATTTAATCAATTTTGAATCCAATACTGACTTAGGCATCGGAGGTTCCCCTTTAGTTGTTTTGCAGGTGCTTCCTCATGTAAAAAACTCTCAAAAAGCTCAAAAACTTCACCAATCCATCAAAAGGATGTAATTCTTAGTAAAAGTGATGTTTTTGCATAAATATGAGTTTTGGATCATAATCTGATTGGATTATATGCTTGCATGATGTTTGGAATTGTGTTGGAATGCTTTGGAACAAAATTGAAAGGTGTAAAATTGGTCATTTACTATTTAAAATGCAAAATCTGAGTTTTAGTAATCTGGTAATCGATTACAAGATCTTTGTAATCGATTACAATGGCTCTGCCTAGCATTCCAAGCCAAGTCAGAAAGCAGGTAATCGATTATACCTCCAATGTAATCGATTACAACAGTCCCAGAAGGCATGTAATCGATTACATGTCATATGTAATCGATTACCAGGAATCCAGAACATGCGTAATCGATTACACAACCATTGTAATCGATTACACAGGGTTTAAAAAGGGCAAAAACACATGGGACATCCATTTTTTTCTTTGCATCTGCCATCAAGCTTTGTCATGATGATTCCTTGTTCATATATTGTCTAACTCATAGCTCATTTTATATTTGTATATGTCTTTGGATCCTTTTAGTATCAATGATTATAAAATCTGATATGTTTTTATTTATGCATTTTCTATTGGTATCATATATTGTTGTGCTAAACTGTTTATACTCTGATATTGATCCTGCTGGGCTGAAATAATTATACAATGCTGAATGCTTATGTTGTTTTTGATAATGCCAACGAGGGAGAGATTAGTGAAATATGTTGCATGTGTACAGGGGAGCTTTGCACTTTTACATGAAAATCATTTATCCTATCTCATGCATACATTACGGGGGAAAATTGCGCTTAATCTCTGATAGATAAATAAATGTAAATATTTCTCTCTTTTCAATGTTTATTTTGTCATCATCAAAAAGGGAGAGAATGTGAATGCTTATGTCTTGAAGCATATCAAATGAGTTTTTGATGATAACAAAGTCAAAGATGAAGACCAAGATCAAAAGAAAATACCAAGACCAAAAGAAGAAAACCAAGATCAAAAGAGGTATATTAGATATAGGTCTTAGAACATCAATATGAAATGCTCTCAAGGTATCTCAATTATATCTCAAATGGTTTTCTAAAAATGTTTTCAATCAACTTGTTTTTCAAAGTTCATATTCTAAAAAGATGTTGTTTTTAATCTTGGATCATGCTAAACATATACCAATATTAATCAATCCAAGTTTCTTAATGTTAGAAATGGCATAGATCCTCATTTAGGCTTGAAAAATGTGTTCAAAGTGGAAAGTAATCGATTACACACTCTTGGTAATCGATTAACAGCAAGTCAGAGGACGTGTAATTGATTACACACAATATTATAATCGATTACCATATGACCAGAAAGGGAAGAACACGTTCAAAGGGCCATGTAATCGATTACATCAATATTGTAATCAATTACTATCAAGTCAGAGGGCGTGTAATCGATTACACAAGTATTGTAATCGATTGCCACAAGCCCAGAAAGCCAAGAACACGTTCTATCTTCCATGTAATCGATTACCAAAACCCTGTAATCGATTACCAGCATTCTGACATACCCAACAACTATATTTTCTTGGCATTTAATGTTGCCACAAAAGCTCCCAACGGCTCTATTGTTCTATAAACTTATAAATACACTTCTTGGGGCATCATTTGTGGTTAACTAACAATTGAGAAATATCATTCAATCACTCTAATCCGAGAATCATCATTAAATCTCTTTTGCTCTGTTTTTGTATATATGTTTGAGATATTCTTAAAGAGCATCATAGGACTTCAATTTGTGTAATCTACTCTTGTGAGAGTTTCATCTTGTAAACACTTTGATTCCTTATAAAGGGTGAAGTATCCCTTATTGAAGGTGAGGTATCCTTCAAAGGTTGAAAAGGGGGTGAGGTATCCCTCTAGTGAAAAGGGTGAGGTATCCCAAGGTGTGGTGAGTGCTCTATTGTGTAAAGGTTTTCAAGCACTCGTTCAAGCTTGAAGTTTAGTGGAAAATCTCGAGTTGTTTTCTTGAGGACTTGACGTAGGTCACAAGGGGTGGCTGAACCAGGATAAATCCTTGTGTTTGTTCTTCTAAACTCTATCTCTTTACTTTGTGCTTTAACTATATATGCTTGAGTTGAGTTTGTTATTTAGTCTTGCTTGAATTGTTTCTATCTTAGGTTGTTTATTTGTAAGTGTTTCATTTGATCGCATTTATCTATTCATTTCAATTATACAATAGCTTCAATGAAAATTTGATTATCAAGTGCTTTGCGAAAGATTTGCGAATATATTTCATAAACTCAATTCACCCCCCCTCTTGAGTTTGAGGCCACTTGGATAACACACATTAATTACCTCTTCTTATTTATCTAAAATTGTTCATTTAGAATTCTTTATATATTATATATTAATGTTTTATCTTTTTAATCTTTATACAATTTGTATTTTTTCAAAAATAATAAGTAATAACATCCGCACTGTATGCATAGAAACTTTACTTTAAAGCGATGAAATACAAATAGCTAGGACTCAATGTTCTTTATTTTTATAAAGAAATTCTAAGGTAGTTTGGCAATTAAGATTTGATTTAAAATTTAATAAATAATATTTTAAATTTATTAAGGATGCATTAAGGATGAAGATGGTAAAATCTTAGTTACGAAACAAGACATCAATGATCGATGGAAAGGTTATTTTCGCAAGCTATTTAATGAGGGACATGGGTTGTTAAGGGACTCGGATATTCTAAACACTAGAGATGAGGACCAAAATAAAACCTTTTATCGTAGAATTTGGGAGTTCAAGGTAAAAGAAACTTTGAAGAGGATGGAAAATGAAAAAGCGGTCGGACCAGATAATATACCTATCGAGGTGTAGAAATGCCTAGGAGAGAAATGTATAAGCTAACTTACAAACCTATTTAACGAGATAATGAGATATAAGAAAATGTCAAATGAATGGAAGAGAAACACTTTAATTCTTATTTATAAGAACAATGGAGATATACAAAACTGTGCAAATTATAGAGGGATTAAGCTCATGAGTCATACCATGAAGTTATGGGAAATAGTAATTGAACGGAGATTAAGACAAGAGACTCATATTTCAGAGAATTAATTCGGTTTTATGCTTGGGAGGTCAATCATGGAAGCAATCTATCTTCTACGAAAATTAATGGAGAGGTATCAGAGGAAGTAAAAAGACCTACATATAGTTTTCATTGATCTGGAAAAAGCCTACGATAGGGTACCGTGAGAGGTATTGTGGAAGGCTCTGGAGAAGAAAAAAGTTCATATTGCTTATATTCGAGTAATCCAAGATATGTATCATGAGGCTAAAACTTGTGTGAGAACATAAGGAGGGGTTACAGAAGTTTTTCCTATAACTATAGGATTGCACCAAGGGTGAACTTTGAGTCCATATCTTTTTAGCTTAGTCTTGGATGTGCTTACTGCGCATATCCAAGAGCCGGTGCCACAATGCATGCTTTTTGCAGATGATATAGTCTTCGTTGGAGAGTCGAGATAGGAAACAAATAGGAAGATAGGGCTATGGAGACGAGTTTTGGAAGAACATGACTTTCATATAAGTAGGAGTAAGACAGAATATGTGGAATGTAAGTTCAGTAAGAAACATGCTAATATTAGCTTAACGGTGAAAATTAGGGACCGCACCATACCACAAGTCAGACGGTTTAGGTATCTTGGATCTATCATACAAAATGACAGAGAGATAGAGGGAGATGTAAATCATAGGATTCAAGCTGGATGGATGAAATGAAGGAGTGCTTCAGGAGTGATTTGTGATAGAAAAGTACCTCTCAAGCTAAGGGTAAATTTTACCGCACAACTATAAGGTCCGCGAAGTTGTATGATACTGAATATTGGACGATAAAAAGCCAGTAAGAGCATAAGATCAGTGTCGCGCAGATGAAGATATTACACTGGATGTGTGGCCATACAAGACAAGATAGGATTAGAAATGAATGCATTAGAGAGAAAGCATGAGCAACACCTATTGTGGAAAAGATGGTTGAATCTCGCCTTAGGTGGTTTAGACATGTAAGGAGAAGACCTTTAGAAACCTCGGTAAGAAGAGTTGATAAAGTGGAGGATAATCTAATAGCTAAAGGTAGAGGGAGACCAAGAACGACTATAAGTGAAACTATTAAAAAAGATTTAAATTTGAATGATATTTCTAAAAACTTGGTTTATGATAGGGCACAATGACGTCGTTTGATCTATGTAACCGACCCCACCTAATGAAAAAAGACTTGATTGTTATTGTTATTGTTTTTATATATATATGCATATAATAATTTTTTTGTCTTGATTTCAAAGTTAATTGTTTAGTTATTTGATTTGATACTTGTTCGCTATCAAACTAAATTTAAGCCAATTAATATTCATATTTGAAAGTCTAATATGAAAATCTTAGACTAAATTACTTTAATTTATATAAATTTATATAACTGATTCTATTTTATGTCATGTTAAACAAATTTTAAAAACTACTAAACACTCCCTTAATTTTAATTACATGGTTTGAAATAGTTTTCTGTCCTTGTACTTTTTATCCTTTACTCATTCTGGTCTTTATATTTTAATTTTGTTTATTTTAATATTTTAATTTACTAATTACATTGAATGTTGTGCTTATGTTTATGGTGAACATTGATTCAAATTACTCTATTAATAATCAAGCGTCACTTTGAAAAAAAAAATTCTAATATAAGATCCCACTAATAATAATTTGTCACATCACTATAATAAACTATTTGAAAAGTGTTCTTTCTATAAAAGTATATAGATTTTTCCAAAACAAAAAAAAAAAAATTAACTCAAGTCTTTGATTCGAATCAACTATCGCGAGTTTTGTTAAGCCCATGTTAACCAACGAAATGACAAATTGCGTGTCTTGTTCAGATGTTATGGGCTTTATATGTATGGGCCTTAAGTTCAGATCTTGGAATAGTGCCCCAACCCTTCCCCCCCCCCCCCCCCCTCCCCCTTTCTTTGTTCACATCCCCAACACTCTTTCTAGCGCCAGTTGCATCGCATAAACGAGCAGTTACTTTCTCTGTGTTCTCAAAGACCAGCTCCGGTTTCTGTACGCAGTTTTCATTTCTTTGATTCTTTTTTTTCTTCATTTGATTTCGAGATTCCTAAATCGTCGTTGATTATTGTTGAACTTGTTCTTGTTATAATTATAATTATGATTGATATGTAAACACGTGTTTCTGTTTCTCTGTCTGCTCGCACTTACTGAATCATATTCTTATATTCATCGCAGATTGTTTACCTTATTCATAACTTTTGACAAAGGATGGCTTCAAGATTCTGGACCCAGGTGTGTAACATATTTTTCAGTAACGAGGATTATTTGTTCTGTTCCATATAGGATTGAAGAAAATGTTGTTGTCTTATATTAGAACAAATTTTATTTTTATTTTTTCAATATCAGGGTGGTAGTGATTCCGAGGAGGAGGAGGAGAGTGACTATGATGAGGAGATTGAGAATGCAGTGGGTGAATCTGCTAGTCAAGCCGTTACAAGCAGATACTTGCAGGACAATGCAAGTGACAGTGATGACTCCGACGGTCAAAAGCGTGTCGTCAGGTCAGCAAAAGATAAGCGTTTCGAGGAAATGGCTTCTACCGTCGACCAGATGAAGAATGCCATGAAGATTAATGACTGGGTGAGCTTGCAAGAGAGCTTTGACAAGATCAACAAACAACTTGAAAAAGTTATGCGTGTTACTGAGTCTGAGAAGGTCCCCAATCTTTATATTAAGGCTCTTGTGATGTTGGAAGATTTCTTGGCTCTGGCTTTGGCGAATAAGGATGCCAAAAAGAAGATGAGTAGTAGCAATGCTAAAGCCTTGAACTCAATGAAGCAGAAATTGAAGAAGAATAATAAGCAATATGAGGACTTGATTAATAAACGCAGGGAGAATCCTGAGAGTGAGGAGGAAAAAGATGAAGAGGATTCAGAGGAAGAGTATGAAAGTGATGATGAGATTATCGAGCCGGAGCAGCTTAGAAAGGCAGAAACAAAATCAGATTCGGAAGCTTCTCAATATGAAGATGAAAAGCCAGATGCCAGTGAAGCACCTTGGGACCAAAAGCTTAGCAAGAAAGACAGACTTTTGGATAGGCAATTTATGAAAGACCCTAGCGAGATCACTTGGGACACAGTCAACAAGAAGTTCAAGGAGGTTGTGGCAGCTAGGGGCAGGAAGGGAACTGGAAGGTTTGAACAAGTTGAGCAGCTTACCTTCTTAACAAAAGTTGCTAAAACACCTGCGCAGAAGCTGGAAATTCTTTTTAGCGTGGTTTCTGCTCAGTTCGATGTTAATCCAGGCCTTAGTGGGCATATGCCCATAAATGTGTGGAAAAAATGTGTACAGAACATGCTGGTCATTCTTGATATTCTAGTGCAGTACCCAAACATAGTGGTTGATGATTTAGTGGAGCCAGATGAGAATGAAACTCAGAAAGGGCCTGACTACAATGGACCAATTCGGGTTTGGGGTAACTTAGTTGCTGTCTTAGAAAGAATAGACAGTGAGTTTTTCAAGAGCCTGCAGTGCATAGATCCTCATACCCGTGAGTATGTTGAGAGACTCATGGATGAACCCATATTTCTGGTTCTTGCTCAGAATGTCCAGGAATATCTTGAAAGGGTTGAAGACTTCAAAGCTTCTTCTAAGGTGGCCTTAAGGAGGGTTGAACTCATTTACTACAAACCACAAGAGGTTTATGATGCCATGAGAAAATTGGCTGAGCTGACAGAAGATGGAGATAATGAAGGGGTGGTGAGTGAGGAGTCAAAAGGGTTTGAGGAAACAAGAATTCCTACTGCATTTGTTGTTACTCCAGAGCTTGTGGCCCGGAAACTCACCTTCCCTGAGAATAGCAGGGCCCTAATGGATGTATTGGTATCACTGATATACAAATATGGAGACGAGCGCACTAAAGCACACGCATTGCTTTGTGATATATATCACCATGCTCTTCTTGATGAGTTCTCAATAGCCCGTGATCTGCTGCTTATGAGCCATTTGCAAGATATTGTTCAGCATATGGACATTTCAACACAGATACTATTTAACAGGGCAATGTCACAGTTGGGTCTGTGTGCTTTTCGGGTTGGACTGATTTCTGAAGCACATGGCTGTTTATCTGAACTCTATTCCGGTGGAAGGGTGAAGGAGCTGCTTGCACAAGGTGTGTCACAAAGTCGTTATCATGAGAAGACTCCAGAACAGGTACTGATCCCCCCCCCCCCTGAGCATTTATTTCAAATGATTATTTCATCACATGGTGTAAGTTTTTAGGTGCTGATCTTAGTTAAGAGTTTAACACATTTATTGATAGTTGAGATTAAGTGCATGTTTGTTTCAGATTAAATTAGTTTAGATTAGTTTTTTTTTGAGAAAAAAACTGTTTCAACAGTATTTAATCATGTTTAGCAAAATCAGTTTTAACTTTTGTACGAAATTCAATGTAAAATAAAAGTTTTTTTAAGCTAATTTTTATAATGCTGAAGATTGAAGCTTATGATTTTAGCATATAGATTATTCCTTATATTTTGATATGTAAATACTATTTTATCCTCAATCAAATAACTTTTTTAATCATTCTATACTTATTTTAGTAATTTAATGCATAAAAGCGATTCTTTTTTATATCAACCAAACGAAATAGATTAATTTAAAATCACTTTTCAATTAACATATCCAAACAAAATAAAAATAAATCGATTATAATCGATTATAACAAAAAGTTTTTATACAATAATCGATTATAATCAATTATTAAAATAATCAAATTTTTCACAACTGAACCAAACGCACACTAAGTGAATTACTGAAAGATGTGTGTTTGTATGCATGTGCTTAGCATACACGATGTCTAAATTGATAAGCATCTCAAGGTACCCAGATACCCTGTTAGTATGTCACTCACCCTAGTCCTCGTTGTCAGGCACTGGGTGTTAGGTAAGGTGCTTGTCTGCAGCAAGGCATTAAATTTTACGTGAAGTGTGTTTCATATGAATAAATGCATTGCAATTGACAAGAAAATGATATGAATTTGTCTATGATAACTGCTTAGGTGCACTATAATCAACACTGAAGAGGTAAACCTTTTTCCTAATAGAAAATGATGTCATGTCAAGAATCTGAAGCAAAAGAACTGAAAGAAACTGAACTAACGTGAAGCTGTGATAAGATTTTATTGAGGAAAAAGGAACTGTGCTAGCATTTGTCTGTGATCTGTCCCCTTTATGGTGCTGATGCTCAGCTGCTTAGGAGGGGACAGATTGGGCTTTATTTAAAGTTCTGCAATTGTCAAGTTGCTATCGATACATGTTAGCTTTTCTTCTCGTTTCTTCAAGTTATTAGTTATTTCAGTCTTACATATCTAAATTCATGTTGCAGATAAATTCTGTTTCAAAGCATAATAAAATTCCCAGCGTGTTTTAAAATGTTGCAAGTTGTAAGAAGCTATCAGTTTGGGACATGTGATTCCTCAATGTGAAGTTGTGTACTTGTGAATAAGTGATAAGTTTGAATCTATCTGGGCAAGTATTAAAACAAGGCTTGCTCGTTCTTTGATCTCATTTGTGGCTTTTGGATCTATCAGTTGTAATTTGTAAAATAAGTTTGGCTTTTGCATTATGTAAGGCACATTTCTTACCTACATGCTGAAGGGAATTGAGGGAGAGTGATACTCATCAACAAGGAACCTAACAGCTAGGCCATTTCTAATATTTGATATTGATTCTATTGGATTCAAGTTGTATCCAATTAGAGAGATGGTTGATTCACTTGCAAAATGATTTTTTGTTGCCGGTGCATATGCATGTGTTATATCAGTCCTTAGAACTATTTTATTTTTTTTAAACTGCCATAATCAATTTTTTCCATTTAGTACCTGAAACATTGAAAATAATGTCATCAATACATGATGTATTGGCCTTGATCTACCTTGCTATATTTGCATAATATCTTTCGAACTTTCATATGGTCTTCAAAAGCGTATTAGCCGTGTTACTGTGATAATATTGGTATCACTGATAATATTGTCTTCCACCTAGTGGGAAAAGACTTGGTTGTTGTTGTTGGTGTCTAATACATATTTCCTTTCCTTCAGGATCAGTTTTTGCACTTGTTTTAGAATTGTGAGAATTATATTTGGCATCACAGTTAACTCTTTATAATTCTCTTCTTCCAGGAAAGGTTGGAAAGAAGACGTCAGATGCCATATCATATGCACATAAATCTTGAGCTCCTGGAGGCAGTGCATCTTATATCTGCTATGCTGCTGGAAGTCCCCAATATGGCAGCCAATGTCCATGATGCAAAGCGCAAGGTCATTAGTAAGACTTTCCGTCGCTTGCTTGAGGTCAGTGAGAAACAAACATTCACTGGTCCACCTGAAAATGTTAGAGATCACGTTATGGCTGCCACAAGGGCTCTTAGCAAGGGAGACTTCCACAAGGCTTTTGATATTATAGTGTCTCTTGATGTATGGAAATTTGTGAAAAATCGGGACACCGTGCTTGAAATGCTGAAGGACAAAATCAAGGAGGAGGCTCTGAGGACATACCTCTTTACCTTCTCTTCATCTTATGATTCTTTGAGACTGGATCAGCTGACAAAAATTTTTGACCTCTCTGTTCTTCACACTCATAGCATTGTTAGTAGGATGATGATCAATGAGGAGCTTCATGCAAGCTGGGACCAACCAACTGGGTGCATTGTTTTCCAGGATGTTGAGCACTCTAGGTTGCAGGCGTTGGCATTCCAGTTGACAGAAAAATTATCTATCCTTGCAGAGAGTAATGAAAGAGCAATAGAGGCAAGGATAGGTAGTGGTGGATTGGATCTGCATTTAAGGCGGAGAGATAGCCAGGACTATGCTGCTGCTGCTGCTGGTGGAACAACCTCTTTAGGTGGTAGGTGGCAAGACTTGCCCCTTTCTCAGCCAAGGCAAGGCAGTGGACGTGCAGGATATGGTAGTGGTGGTGGAAGGCCATTGGCGTTAGGCCAAGCAGCTGGGAGTGGCTATTCAAGGGACCGAGTGGGACGAGGAACAGGTTTTGGCTATCAGAGTACACGGTATCAAGATGCTGCATATGGAGGTTCTGGGAGGACTACTCAAGGTGGTTCAGCACTGAGGGGACCCCAGGGGGATGTACCTACTCGCATGGTTAGCCTTAAAGGAGTTCGTGCTTAAAGATATTTATCGGAGAAGACATACGTTATAAGCTTTTAGCATTTAAAATTGTCTGCAGTGCCTCGGTTTTGATAATTTGACTAATGCTCTAGAACATTCTGGTTTTCATTTTTGTACCGTTTTATTTTTTTAAGTATTTTAAGTAAAGTTGCAATGAGAAATTTATGGGATTTTAATATGGGGGAGATTTTTATGATACTCCTTAAAACTCTTGGAGCATAGATGTTCTATGTCATCTCAATCATTGATTTTAATGGCTTAAATCAGTGGATGAGATGCATTACCTTGAAACCTATTTAACAGATTAATTTTTGAAAATCCAAATTTATAAAGTTGGTTTTTGAAGAAAGGAAATTCTCTATAAGTTCATCCTTATATTATAGTTATTTAGTTTTTGGTCTTTTTTCTTCTCCCTCTCTCTCTCCTCAGTCCCCACCCATATACAACCAAGTACCTAGTGCGGGTGATGCAAAATGGCAGGGTTGGGGCTTCTGTTCAAGGCGGCACTTTGTGCATTTGGTGTTGAGCACTGGAGCTTGGTGGTCTAACATGGGATAATGTATGAGATCTCAAAGAACCCCTGCGTCAGGCCCTGCCGTAGAGCCCACCAGATGCGGTTTTGGGACTATAGTTTAAATTGATCCTTTGACAGTAACAGACAATAGGATTCAAATGCTTCAAAACCAGAGTGTTTAGTAAAAAACAAAATGCCAAAATATATATATTTTTATATATGCCTAATATTTTCCCTCCTTCAAAGGTTCTGAATCTTGAGAAAGTGACAATCTCCCAAGGAATTTTGTTTCCGTTGATCATGGATATAGGTTTTGCGAAACTGATAGCCTAACCTTAGTTGTGTTCTCATTCAGTAGAGACATATTTCAACTTGAAGATTTTTTTTTTGAATGGTCATTTTGTTGATTCACGTTATTAAGTGCATATGATTTTATCTGTTACACAACAGGTCAGAAAGGTTAAAAAGCACATTAGCATCAAATACCAGTGACTGCCATGGATTTTTGGGTTGTGAAAGAGAGTGGCTGTGAAGGAGGGATTTGGGGAAGAAGAAGGAGAATTAAAAGGTAATAAACCAAAATATAAAGTTAAAAAAAATAAATGACCATATTACAAAAAAAAAAACCCTGTAATAATAGGTAATATGCTAAGAGCATTCATAATTCAAAGTTGTTTATAAGCATTGTAAACGTCTCCTAATATGAGAGTTGGCTTTCATTCTTTTCTTTAACTTTTGTCTGAGTTTATTCTGTTTGAATTATATCTCTAAGTTCCTGCTTGGCTTCAGGGTATTTGGCATCGGTCTTATCTTCTGTTTTAGCATCTTTCTACTTTGAATTGTATTATGGCATTAGTTTTTTTGTAATATTGTTGACAAAGAAATATCATTTGGTATAGTAAATCTCGCAATCATTAGAGTCTTCCCTTTTTACATATCCATATTGACAATGATAAACTCTCAAGTAAAATTTCATATATTATGGTTTTAAAGTATTAATTCTCTTTTAAGAGTTTTGGACTTTCTGTTGTCATTAAAGTTATTTGAACTTTTGAATTGCTGTCATTTTTTTAAAATCGTCTGAGATGTATAAGGAGAACAACAAAAGATGGGGAGGATGGTATCAATGGCATCTTAGTAGTTTTAAGAAAATCTTTGTTGTGTTTGATTATAAAAGCCCAAACGGCTTTAGAAGCATAACATCATATTGAATTCGCCCCCAAAAGTGCACTTGTTATGCAAAGTATTAGGTTATATATCTATGGGTTAACTGATTAAAGTTTGGCTCTACCAAGAAAAAAGTTTTTAACGATGTGTGATATTAGTAGAGGAAAAAACCAATAATACAAAATTGGTTGACATTCTGTTTAAATGTGACGTCTAATATGCACCCTCATAGATTATGAGTGCATGGGTTTACGTTGAATTTACCCTCTACTATCGGTTGGTCTTATTTTTACTTATTTATTATTATTCTGAAAGCAATTCCAAACTCTAATGAATGACAATTTAGTCCTTGTTAGAGATTACTATCGGCGCCAATCGAAATCGATCTCTGATCGCTCCCGCTCGCCTCCACCGATTTGCTATTGCGCTCCGCTAGAGAGTTCGGCACCTTTCAGATCTGATGCCATAGGATCTCCATAAAATGCACTTGTAGTGCCACCAACGCAGAACCAACTTGTATGAAATTAAAACCCCTCGAATAAAGATCAGAAACTCGCAAAATCCATATTAAAAAATATATATAAATTCATTGTTCATCACAAGATTTGATCCAATGCTCAATAGTAAAAAATCTAAATGGACAAAAAAAAAGTTTGAATTTTGAGAATAAAAAAGAAGTGGGGTGGTCCAGTTACTAGTTTTCTACAAAAAAATTGGAATTGGAAAAGGAAGTCTGAAAGTGAAAAGAAAGGAAAGGTAATTGAATAGAGAGAAAGGGTTGAAGGTGGAAAATACCATGTGGTTTGAAAGGGATCCTGCGTAATGACTCTCCTCCATCTCTAGATTCCTCTCGTTGAGAAGGAAGGGGAGGAGCTAGACCTCGATGTGGTTGTGGCAGTGGAGTGCTTGGAGGCTCACCAACAATTCAACGTAAGCGGAGAAGGCGATGGCTTGGCCGAATTTGTGTTGGAGGCGGACACTGGAGGAGTGGCAGCAGTTCCAGTGGTCAAGTCAATGGAGACATGGAGTTTACTAGTTTTACATCATTAACCGATTAAATATTAAATCAATTATCATATTTCAAGGTGCATGCACCACATAACCTATGAAGTTGTATATTAATATTTTTTTTATGTATCTCTTTATTTAATAAATAAAAAAATTAATTTTTAAAGTATAATATGATATTTAAATGAATTTTTTTAATAATATTATTTTTATATATCTAAATCTTAAAATTAAATTTAAAATCATATATTTAAAAGACTTAAACTCTTAAAACTCAAATCATTATTAATATTAGCATCAATGTTTAAATAATAAAAGTGGAAATGGTCCATTATTTGAATAGGATGGTTTTGATTTGACATGTCAAAATGTCTCAGGAATTTTTTTCTGAACTAGCAAGATTGTAAGACAAGTTATTTATAATTTCGGTCCCGTAAAAAAAATTATTTTATGAAAATTTAAATACCTGCACTTATTTTGAAAGGCTTGATTTTTATTTTTTTTTATTCTAGCTACTTGTGCATGTTTTACAGTATGCTTGTCACCGTTTTAGGCTTAGGTGGATTTATTTATAGAGGTGAAAGTTAAACGAACGCTGATGATCAGGTTTCTTCTTTATAGAAAATGACGGCAAAGGGGGTGTCATGTAAAGCCTATGCAGTTTTATACTTCTATTGGTTATTTTGTTACATGTATTTTTACTTTTTTTAATAAAGCATTTCCTAAGTGTGTACACACACTCACACTCACACTCACACATAAGAATATGTACTAAAAAAAAAGCATTTCCGCGCACTAGGAATAATGCATAAAATTTCTGATAACTATATCTTACAACAACGAATAAAATTAGAATTTTAACTTTAATCCTATATCAGTTAGAATTACACACTTATAATAAACAGGTTGCCCATAAGTTGAAACTTAACTAAATTATAAATTTGTCAATAAAAAATTTACATTAATGTGCCAATATTATCGCTTAGACCAAAATAACTTACAAAGTTACAATATTATATTACCTATGCAATGTGAATCTAAGATGAAATTATAGCTCAAACAGTTCAACACTCATGCTTGTCTGCAGAAGGTATATTTTGATTAATTAATCAATGGGAAAATAATAACGCTGCAAGCAAAAATAGCTCAACGATGAAAAGATTCAGTGTCACACAAGATCATCGCTAGAAGTAGAAGAAAAACTGCACAAGAAAGGTAAGTAACCATAAAAAGGGGAAAGGACAAGAAGAAATATCAATGAACTAGAGCTTAACAAAAAAGAAAAATCAGAATGTGCCATCAGTTACTTGCAAAATTGAAAACCTTCTCTGCATGTAAAGATTCAGCAGGAGAGCATTATTGACAGTCTGAATTTCAGTCTTCAGATTTATCTGATGAACTGGGTTGAAAGTATATCTGCCTGTTCAGCGACTATCGTCCGCACTACACCCTTTATCATGCAGCTTTATCAGATAAATTTTGCACTTTTGAAGTTTGTATGCTCTCTTTTAAGTTATCATCTTCAATATCTTTGTTCTTGACATTATTCTCTGCAACACCCTTGGTATCCATTTTCAAATTCTGTATGCTCCGTTCATTATCCTTATCTTCGAAGCTACTGTCTTCAATATATTTGCTTTTAATGCTATTCTCTGCACTGTCCTCATTTGAGGCATTGATTTCTCCTTTATCTGATACATTTACCAAATTTGTCCGAGTGCTCTCTTCGTTGCCCTTGGGTTTAAATTCACTAGCTGCAGCATCTTTGTTCTCGTTGTAAATCTGTGCACTGCCCTTGTTCACAAGGCTAATTTCAGCTTTATCAGATAAATTTGCCATATTTGAAGTCCGTGTCCTCTCTTCACTGTCCTTGTTTTCGATGCGACTATGCTCACCATCTTCTCTCTTGGCAGTATTCTCTGCACTATCCATATTCACGATATTACTCACTTCAGCTTTGTCTGATGAATTTACCATATTTGAAGCCTGTGTGCTCTGTTCACGGCCCTTCGTATTGGTGTCACTATCTTCCGTATCATCATTCTTGGTAATAGTCTCTATGCTATTTTTCTTCGCGGCACTCACCTCCAAAGGCCCTAGCTTAGCTTCAATATCCTTGACAATGAAGTTTAAAGATCTCACATCCCGAGCCTGTGCTAACCAGCTGCTTGATGATGCCTATCACAAGAAACTAAAAGTTTGAATATTGATTATAACAAGGAAATCGGGTCTCTGTTCGCAATGGTAGGGCATAATAAATGGTAACTAATGATAAAAATTTACATTTTCAGGTCTCCATCAATGGATGATTTAAAGTCACAAATGAAGCCTATCAACTCTAGGATCAAACCAAATTCATTCCGTCAAACTCTTGATCAGGATTATATCTAAAAAATTGAACAATATTACAAAGGAGGCCAAAAGAGCCAATCATGCTTTATTATGTTTATTAAAGGAGAGGCGTGGGGAGCAAATGACCATAGAAGATGTTTAATATCTAAAAACTCAGAATTACCCAAATAACATTTCTGTGTAATATACCTTCTCAAGGAGGAATGTGAATGTGGCAATGAATGGGATTTAAGTCTTTTCTTGAATGGTCCAATGTAAAAGTCATGTGTGTTAGAATCAAATTAAGGTAATGCTTGGAATATATCAGCTCTAGTCCCTTCTTGATGCCTATCCAGTGTCCATAATGATTCACACATGCTATAAATGACAATGCTATAACAAGCTAGACCATAATTTTTAAACTCATGGTCCAACACATCACCAAGTCAAATTATTAAAACCAACACAACCATGTTGACACCAAAAATAATTCAGTTGTATGGGTGTGATCAACAGGTAATGCAAAAACCTATTGCTTAATCTGAAAGAGATAATGGAAAAGATGGATATCCATATTTCTCTACAATCTGCTCTCTCTATAGTGCAAGCAAACTTCATTAGAATATGAAAAACAAATGTCTTCCGAGAACAAACTTTTGCTTAAAGTCTAAAGCGAAACATGACTTGAAGAAAAAGGGATTATTGCTGAATTGTGTGTCTAATCAAACCACACATGATCTCTATATATAGATGTTGATATTAATTACGATTAATCACAGTGATACAATCTGGATATGCTATAATCCTAATTGATCCTAGCATATATACATGATATACTGTTATATTTAAAATATTCTAAACTATTCTAACACTTCCCCTCAAGTTGATGCGTATATATCATGTGCACTAAGCTTGTTACATATGTAGTTAACCCAGGGACCTCTAAGAACCTTAGTAAAAATGTCTACAAGCTAGTCATTTGAATTCACAAATGTAGTAGCAATTTCACCAAACTGAATTTTCTCCCTAACAAAGAGGCAATCAATCTCAATGTGCTTAGTTCTCTTAAGACAAGATTTAATGATATATGTAGTGCAGCCTGATTATCGCATACGAGTTTCATTGGTTGTAATTCACATATTTTCAACTCTTTAAGTAATTGTCTCAACCAAATGAGTTCACAAGTTGCAGTGCCCATCGCTCGATATTCAGCTTTTGCACTTGACCTGACGACTATAGTTTGCTTCTTACTTTTCCAAGATAACAGATTTCTCCCAAAAAGAATGCAATATCCTGAAGTAAAACGTCTATCTAAGGGAGAGCCTGCCCAATCAGCATTTGTATAACCACAAATTTCTATATGCCCCTTATCTTTATATAGTAAGTCTCTTCTTGGTGCTCCTTTAATGTATCAGAGAATCCGAACAACAGCATCCCAGTGAGAGTCATATGGAGAATCAAGGAATTAGCTTATCACTCTCACAGCAAAAGAGATATCTAGTCTTGTTACTGTGAGATAATTCAATTTTCTAACCAACCTCTGGTAACGTCTAGGATCCGCTAGTGGCTCCCCCTGTCCTGGTAGAAGCTTGACATTAGGATCCATGGGTGTATCAATGAGTTTGCATCCTAACATACCAGTTTCTTCCAAGATATCCAAGGCATATTTCCTTTAGGAGATAGAAATGTCATGTCTAGACTGTGCCACCTCAATACCTAGGAAATAACGGAGCTTACCAAGGTCTTTGGTCTGAAAATGAGTGAATAAATGCTGCTTTAATTGTTCAATGCCAACTCGGTAGTTCTTAGTAATGACAATGTCATCCACATAAACCACAAAGTAGATAGATGCATTGATTGGGAGATTGATGCCAATAGAAAACAGAATGATCAACTTCACTACAAATCATGCCGAAAGCTTGAACAACTGCGCTAAATCGGCCAAACCAAGCCTAAGGGGACTATTTTAGGCCATACAAGAACTTGCGAAGTTTGCACACCAATCTAGACTCTCCTTAAGCAACAAAGTCAGACGGTTGCTTCATATAAACCTCCTCCTGTAAATCACCATGTAAGAAGGCATTCTTTATGTCCAGCTAATAGAGGGGCCAATGGCGAACAACAACCATGGTGAGGAAAAGACGTACATAGGCAATATTAGCAACTGGAGAGAAGGTATCACTATAATCAAGACCAAAGATCTGAGTGTAGTCTTTGGCGAATAAACGAGCCTTCAATCGATCAATAGAGCCATCTGGACCAACTTTAACACTAAACACCCATCTACAGCCAACAATAGATTTGCTTGCTGGTTTAGGAGCTAGCTCCAATGTGCCATTAGAATGTAAGGCAGACGTCTCATCCATCATCGCCTGACGCCAACCTGAATGAGACAGTACTTCAACTGTGGTTTTAGGAATGAAAACAGAAGACAGACTCCAAACAAAGGTGTAATGTTGTGAAGAAAGGCGGTCATAACTAAGAAAGACATAAAGTGGATGAAGGTTACAAGTAAAATGCTTACCTTTCCGAAGAGCAATACGTGAGCTGTCTAATGCAGGAACCAAGGTGGGGGGAACGACTAGCGAACGTGGTGAATCATCTAGAACTTCCTCTAGAACAGGGTTGGCACCAGTAAGTGGTCGTGGTTGACGTTGAAAAGTAACTAGTGGACGAGAAGGACCATGGGAAGGCACCAAAGCAAGAACAAGAGTAGGATTACTGTTGGAATCAACAGGAGGACTGTAGATAGGAACAAGAAGGATTGTGTTTACTTGGGAAGCATCTGTAGGTAAAGAAAAAAATGGTTGCTGGTCGAAAAAGGTGACATCAACAGACACAACATAGCAACCTAAATCGAGATAATAGTAGCAATACCCTTTCTGAAGACGAGAGTATCCAAGGAAAAGACACTTGAAGGCTTTGGCAGTGAGCTTGTTCTTTCTTGGAGTAACATTGAGGACAAAACAAGTACAACCAAACACATGAGGAGACACTAGATAAACAGATGTATCGGGAAATAATAGTGTGCAGGACTTGGTCATTTAGAACAGAGGAAAGCATGCGATTTATTAAATAATAAGATGTAAGAACAGCATCTCCCCAAAAACAGATTAGAACATTCATATGTAAGAGTAAAGTCCTAGCTGTTTCAATTAAATGTTGGTTTTTGCATTCAACCACTCTATTTTGTTGTGGAATATGAGGACAAGTTGTTTGATGCAAGATACATTGTTTAGCCATAAATTCCTGAAAATTAGAAGACAAATATTCGAGTGCATTGTCACTACGCAGAATATGGATAGTTTTCCCAAACTGAGTACGAATTTCAGCACAAAACTTTAGAAATATTGAAAATAATTCAGAACGATTTTTCGTTAAAAAGACCCAAGTGCAACGAGAATAATTGTCGCGACCGTGATCGCGGCGGGAGCGGCGAAACAAAATAAATTAAGTTAGGAGTCGCCACCAATTTTATTTAATTTAGGAAAAATTGGAAAACCTTTTTTAGAAAATGGTCTTTGGAACCAGATTGAATTTCGGTTATGCATAGGGAAGGGTGGAGACTTAACCCCACAAAGACCCCTAAAACATCCGTCCTAAAACGGTTACCCTAAATTAGTTATGCAAAACTTAATAATCTCATAATATGTTTGTTTTACCCTTTTTATTTTAAAAAACTAAAATAAATAAATTGTAAAAATTTAAAATTTGGCTTGACGAAATAAAAATTTCGCTCCTACGCTCCTCTCAAAAGAATGAGGAACTCAAAGTCACGTAGTTCTTTAGAAAATAAGTGTGGGTTTGTTGATTTTATTTAAAGAAAAGATTTAATTTTTTTTTTATTTTATAAAGATTTGAATTAACAGTCGTCGCGACTGTTAATCAAATTAAAGTTTGAATAAGTGAAGTTTGCGCCACGCTAGACGTCACCACACGGATTAGTTGCTTTTATTTAAAGAAAAGATTTATTTTTTTATTTTTATAAAAATTTGAATTAACGGTCGTCGTGACTGTTAATCAAATTAAAGTTTGATGAGTGAAGTTTGCGCCACGCTAGACGTCACCCACGGATTGTTAAATTTATTATTATTAGGTGATGAATGATAATGAAATTTTTAGCCTTTATTAAATAATAATTTATTTAAAATAATTTGAATCATTAGGTTGTCACAACTCGAATGATCCAAAATAGTTACAAGATTAACAATGTTGTCACAACTCGGTTAATCCTGTTTTTAAAAAAAAAAATTATTTTACTTTTATTATATTTTGTTTGTTATCCCATTTTTATCTTTTTAGTTTTTTTTTTTATTTTAGCCCATTTAGGCCTATTTCGAAAAAAAAAAAAAAAAGAAAAAAAAAGAAAAAAAAATAAAAGAATTCTAAAACAAATAAAAGGAAGAAAAAAAAATAAAACAAAACAAAAATGAAGAAAACACAAAAACTTACGAAAAATAAAAATTGAAATAGAAAGGGGGATCTTCTTCTTCTTCGTTATAGCAGAGAGAGGACTCAAAGTGGGGAATGGAGGTGAAGAGTGTTTTGATGAGGAAGATGATAAAGTTATGGTGGGGTGAAGCTTTGGTGGTGATTTTAATGGAAAATGGCTTGATGGAAAAGATGAATAAGTGTAGTAATGGGAGGTTGAAGGAGATGAATAGTGGGGGAGTAATGAAGACAATCAAAGCTACGTGATAATTAGAATATGGCTAAGCAATAATATCATAAAGGTGTGTCTTGAAGGTGTTTTGTGAGTTAAAAAGCTGGAGGTTTTTTTGTGTGGGGGTTATGGGTTAATATAGGAAGGGTTTAGGGTGAAGAGTTTGAGTTGTAGTGTGATTAGGAGTTGTTAGTGATAAGTGATGGAGTTTGTTTCGGATGAGTGTTGGGATTAGTTTAGGATAGGTGATGGGATTGGATTAGGATAAGTTTGTTTATGATAAGTTTGAATTGGTTTAGGATATGAGTTGTGGGTTAGATAATGGGTCATGGGTTGGATATTGGGTCAATGGATAGGTTAATGGATTATGGGCTAATGGACCAATGGGTTGAACTTTTTATTTTTTATTTTTTTTTTTTTTTTTTATTTTTACAAAAATACCAGGACAAAATTAGGTGTTTCATTAGTTGCCTCTCTTTACTTGTTTCTCACTAGATAAAAAGAATAATCACAATTTATTCATTTTATCATAGTGAAGAAGCAGTAAAGAAATGAACTCAAATTTTGTACGGGAGAAACAAAGAAACAACATGAGAACAAGGAGCGATGTGCTCAAAGGTAAAATGACAGAAATCTAAATGACAAAAGCTGATGCGCTCAAAAATAAATGACAGGAGCCGATGCGCTCCAAACTTAAATCACAGAAATTTAAATGACAGTGAGCCGATGCGCTCAAAAGAAAATGACATGAGCCAATGCGCTTAAAAAGAAAATGACTAAAATTTAAAATGCATAAAGCGATACGCCTAAAAGGGATTTCAAATGCAAAGAGCCAATAATTATCAAAAATTTAAAAAGTATGGAGCTGATGCTCTCAAGATGCAAGGAGTTGGGTTGCTCCAAACAGTTTAAAAAGTAAGGAGCCAATGTGCTCAAAAGAATTTAAAAACATGGAGCCGATGCTCTTAATGATGCATGGAGCCGATGCGCTCAAAATGCAGTTAGCCGATGCGCTAAATGATGCATGAAGCCGATGCGCTCAATAATGCATGGAGCCGATGCGCTCAAAATGCAAGGAGCCGGTGCGCTCAATGATGAATGGAGCCAGTGCGCTCAATGATGCATGGAGCCGGTGCGCTTAATGATGAATGGAGCCGGTGCGCTCAATGATGCATGGAGCCGGTGCGCTCAAAATGCATGGAGCCGGTGCGCTCAAAATGCAAGGAGCTGGTGCGCTCAATGATGAATGGAGCCGGTGCGCTCAACAATGCATGGAGCCGGTGCGCTCAACAATGCATGGAGCCGATGCGCTCAAAATGCAAGGAGCCGGTGCGCTCAATGATGCATGGAGCCTGTGCGCTCAAAATGCATGGAGCCGGTGCGCTCAATGATGCATGGAGCCGATGCGCTCAAAATGCAAGGAGCCGGTGCGCTCAATGATGAATGGAGCCGGTGCGCTCAATGATGCATGGAACAATTTGTGCCAGTAAGTCATAGACTTAAGATCTTTCCCTTCTCAATCTTTTTCCTTTTCATTTTTCTTTTCTCTCCTTTCTTTTCTCCTTTTTTTTCCTCTTTTTTTTTCTTAAGAAAAATAAACCAACGACAATTCTGGAAAGCTTTGACAATCAAACCCTTGTTCACGTGCTTTTACTGTTGGACCTAATGGTCTTAATCCTACTTACCCATCCTTTTCTCTCTCCTTCTCCTTTTTTTCATCTTATTTTCCTGTTTTCTCGCTCTTAACTACTCTCTTTTTAGGAATTGAGATGACAATCTCTTGTTGTGAACCCTTGCTTGGAGCCACCAGTCTTTGCGAAAAAATTTTTGCCTCAGTATTCGTTCATTGATCATTGATTTCCTGCAGCGGCCTGATGACTAAGTCGCTGTCTTTGTTACTACTTCCCTCAACATATATTCTCAGAAGTTTTGCCACAAGTATGCCTAATTGAATGCGAACCAAGTTGCTCTGTGTAGCCAATTGATCGCAACTAAAATTGCCCCAGTTTAAGCAATTCCAATTTATTTGCCTTGACTCTTGCTTAAACTGCCTTTTCGAGTTTTCAACATAATGAGCTTCGAAACTTCTAAGTTCTTTTCGATCTAAAAAGTTCATCAGGGGATTGCCATCAGATGGTCAAATCATAACTTTTGTTCACCTTTCTTGAAACATTACGTAACAGACATACATGAGTACGGCATAAAAGGAACTTACTAGGTAAACAACTTCTAGATTGGTCTTGGAAGTTTGACTACACAAAAAGACACGAATGATGATATGAGATCCAAAGAGGTGTTGACTCGATACGAATAGGTTTGACCTTCATGAGACCAATCTTTAGTTGTCTACTAGACATTATGGCCAATGATTTTCTTCTGCTGAACATCTACATCAAGCCAAATTGAACCGAAGAGAAATTTGCCCTTGTCTAAGACTAAATTGTATAGGACCAAGACCTATCCTAAAAGATTTGCCTAAGACAAATTGAATCAAGGAAAAATTGCCCCAGTTTAGAGCTGAGTCGAACGACGTATAAACTTGTCCTAGTGTAGGGCCACATTGAACCGAAGAAAATTTTTTCCAGTTTAGGACAGGAAGGAAAAATTGCCCCAATTTAGAATCGAGTTGAACGACGTACGAATTTGTCCTAGTGTAAGTCTCTTTCTTTTTTCTTTTCATTCTCATTCATTTTTTTAGGAACAATGAACTAAATACTTGGATGAGCGTAACATTTGTCTCAAAATTAAAGTTAACGAAAATAACAACAACCCTTCATTGATCAGAATGGACTTTTTGAGGCTTGTAACGTGGCCAAGGCTAGAGGTTATGAAAGGAAAGATATAAGGCTCAAACAAGTGTTTAAGGGTGGAATGAGAATAAGGATCATTAAAGTTCATCGATTGCTTTTCCACTTCCAAACACTTTTATCTTACTATTTTCCTTTTCTTTCCAATTTCATTTCATTTTCTTTCATCCTCCTTTCCCTTCTCTTTTTTCTTTTTTGCCTTTTTTTTCATCATTTTTTATTTTTACTTCTTGTCATTTTCACCTTTTCTTCATTTTTCATTATGCTTCAGAACATTCATCGTCGCAATCAACCTTTGCTTCATGTTATCCCCTAGTATAGAAACGATCCTTATCCAAGGTTTATTGAAAAAAATCAAGCTCAAAAGGGGTAACAAGGGATAAAAATGATGAAATTTTGTAAAAGATAGAGAAAAATGGCCAGTCTTCATTTTCAAATCATGATTGTTTATTTTCAAAACTTTAATTTTGAGACAAAAAGATTGTGCAAACCAAGTGCTTACTTCTTTGCTCTTTTTTCTTTTTTTTTTTCTTTTTTTTTTTGCTTTGCAAAGACACTTACACACGCAGACCCAACTGAGAATTACCAACGAAGACGCTTTAAAGAAATGAAGGAAAATAATTATCAAGAAAGACAAAGTGATGAAAGGAAACAAGGTACCTATGCAAATTCATTACATTAATGTTTCAAGAAGGCTTACATGAGTCCAACATCACTAATTATCACTTCAAGAGTTATTAACAATACTAGTTCCAACTATTTCTTCAATGTCGAGCTTCCCATAGGCAATTAGTTTCCCATTATAGTCTTAAAGGATTCACAATCTTCAATTGAGTGCCCTGCGACATCCATGTGGTATTTGCAAGTTAAACTCGGATTATACCCCGTTGGGAATGGTGGTTCTAAGGGACGTACAGGAGTTCCCGAAATGAGATGAGCATCAAATAGCCTCTGGAAAAGATCTGCATTCGAAATGGACAATCTTGGGAAAGGGGGTAGCTTCTGAGGGCGAAAGCGGCCTTGATTTTGGAAGTTTGGCCGAAGTTGTGGTTGATTTGGGTAATTTTGTGGGGGTGGAGGTGGATATATCGTATAGGTTGGGCGAGTTAGTGCATATGGTTGGGGTATGGGGATGTTGTTGATTTGGAATTGTGGAGTTGGGGTAATGTTTGTAGTTGGTATAATTTGGTGTGGGGGTAGTAAGGAGGTGTAGGTGTATGGTATGGCAAATGAAGGTTAGGGTTATATGGTGGCTAATGACTTAGGTATTGTGGGGAATATCGAGGCCTGAAGGTCTGTTGATACTGGGCGTAATTCACATTAGGCTCAATCTTTTTCAGCTGGGATCCTTTCTTAGCAGTGATATCCTCTGTAGTGCTCATTGGCAACTTCCTAGCTTTGGATAAAATCTCAATTCTTTCCCCAGCAGCGATCAAATCAGTGAAATCTTTATAAGCTGCTCCGGCCATTGCTCCGATAAAAGGATTTCCCAGGGTTCCCAAGAAATATGAGCACATCTCAGACAGTGTTAATGAGGGTTGAACTTGAGTCGCCAAGGCTCTCCACCTTTGTGCATACTGCTTAAAAGATTCATCATTTCTTTTTTGCATTGAGTTTAACTGTTCTCGAGTTACGACTGTTTCGAGGTTGAATTGATATTGTCCCATAAACAGGTTTGCCCAGTCATCCCAAGAAGAGATATTGGAGAGGTCTTGTTGGATACACCATTCCAAAGCAGGTCCAGTCAAGCTTTCATGGAAAAAGCTGACAAGGAACTTCCAGTCCTTCGACCAAATTGACATTTTGGTAATATATGATTTTAGGTGAAAAAATGGGTTGGTGCTCCCATCATATTTGTCAAATTCTGGAACCTTAAAGTCCTTTGGGATGATAATGTTGGCAGTAGGGCACAACTCTTCTATTCCAAGAGGACCATAGGTGCTAGGACCCTTAATTGTTTTGATTTGCTCCTCCATCTTTTCCATCCATTCTTCATCCCTCTTATCATTTTGAACTACCGCGGGACCAAGATACTAGTATGAAATCCGTTGATGTCGGGATTGACATATGCGTGCGTGAATTCTACCATGGACTTCATTTTGAGTATCCTCGATGAACGATGCCCTTCTCTAATAGGAATCATTAGTGATGTAGTATTTAATGTTCCTCCCACAAAAGGCATCTCGGTGGTGGCCCTGGGTTTGCCCTCATGGAAGTAATATTTGGTGGGTGTAGGTGTGCCCCAGTCATTCCTTTACCTCCGATTGTTCCCATCAAGGTGAGGTCTCCTCATGGCTAACAACATTTCCTCCATTCTTTTACGAGACTCGTCATCTCATTTATCCTTCCTTTCACTTCATCTACTTCCATACTGATTCCTTCCTTCGTTCTCGCCTACCATCGCCGCAAGCTTTGTTCGAGACCTTGTGTTGTGAACTCGGGTTTGATTGGTGTCTTCTTTCCTTGGTAGCGCAATGGTCTTGAGTACAGTAACACCAAACAAAAATAATGAGATGAAATGAAATGAATGAGATTCATGAGATATATGAAATGGATGAAATAGAAACATTTGTTCTTTTTTTAAAAAAAAAATGCAATGAATGTCATGAAAATGCATGATTTTTTTTATTTATTTTTTTTAGAATGCTAGGAATGCCATGAAAATGCATGATTTTTTTATTTAATTTTTTTAGAATGTTAAGAATGCCATGAAAATGCATGATTTTTTTTTATTTTTTTAAATGCTAGGAATGCCATGAAAATGCATGATTTTTATTAATTTTTTTTTAGGATGCTAAGAATGCCATGAAAATGCATGATTTTTTTTATTTTTTTTATTTTGTTTAAATGCTAGGAATGCCATGAAAATGCATGATTTTTATTTTTTTTCAAATATGCCATGAAAATGCATGATTTTTTTTATTTAATTTTTTTTAGAATGCTAGGAATGCTATGAAAATGCATGATTTTTTTTATTTAATTTTTTAGAATGCTAAGAATGCCATAAAAATGCATGATTTTTTTTTATTTTTTTTAAATGCTAGGAATGCCATGAAAATGCATGACATTTATTTTATTTTCAAATATGCCATGAAAATGCATGATTTTTTTTTATTTAAATTTTTTAGAATGCTAGGAATGCCATGAAAATGCATGATTTTTATTTTATTTTTCAAATATGCCATGAAAATGCATGATTTTTTTTATTTAAATTTTTTAGAATGCTAGGAATGCCATGAAAATGCATGATTTTTATTTTATTTTTCAAATATGCCATGAAAATGCATGATGCTATTTTTTTTAAAAAAAAAGGATGGCTATATAAAGAAGAAGTTCACTCCCTTCGTGTCCTAAGATATTGCCTTAAACGGAGGAATTCTATCATAAGGATCTATGGGTCTTTCTGATTCGTGATAACTTTCATTTGGTGACTTTTCTATTCTGAAGGTCTCTAGAGCCAAGTTCCATTTCAAAATGTTGACCACAAAATAGTGGGTAAACCACTAGGTGTGGGACATTTGTGAAAAAGACGACTCTAGATGAGGTTTTCGCAATACCAAACAGGATGTACATCCAAAATGATTACCACTACACAACCTCTACTTAACTTAAGCTTCACTCGGACCAGGGTATAGGGCCCCACTCGAATGTGTGATAGATGTGTAGGTGTGGTGGGTGTAGGAGCATACAAACATTCATTATCCTAAAGATTACCCGCATCCTGGAAAAACAAAAACAAAAACAAACAAAAATTCCAAGAGAAATTCTCTATCCTAATGTTTTAATAACAATAATAATTAAAATAAATAAAAAGAAAAAAAAGGTAAAACAAAATATACAAAAATTATAAAATTTTACACAATAAAATTATATGGGCTTGACTCTCAAGTATCCTCAATGAGTCGTATCTGTCGCGACCGTGATCGCATGAGCGGCTAAACAAAATAAATTAAGTTAGAGTCGCCACCAATTTTATTTAATTTAGGAAAAATTGGAAAACCTTTTTTAGAAAATGGTCTTTGGAACCAGATTGAATTGAGTCGGTTATGCATAGGGAAGGGTGGAGACTTAACCCCCCACAAAGACCCCTAAAACATCCGTCCTAAAACGGTTACCCTAAATTAGTTATGCAAAACTTAATAATCTCATAATATGTTTGTTTTACCCTTTTTATTTTAAAAAAAACTAAAATAAATAAATTGTAAAAATTTAAAATTTGGCTTGACGAAATAAAAATTTCGCTCCTACGTATCCTCAGGTGCAAGAATGAGGAACTCAAAGTCACGTAGTTTTTAGAAAATAAGTGTGAGTTTGTTGATTTTATTTAAAGAAAAGATTTAATTTTTTTTTTTTATTTTATAAAGATTTGAATTAACAAGTCGTCGCGACTGTTAATCAAATTAAAGTTTGAATAAGTGAAGTTTTGCGTCACGCTGACGCGTCACCCACGGATTAGTTGCTTTTATTTAAAGAAAAGATTTATTTTTTTTATTTTTATAAAAATTTGAATTAACAAGTCGTCGCGACTGTTAATCAAATTAAAGTTTGAATGAAGTGAAGTTTAGCGCCACGCTAGACGTCACCCACGGATTGTTAAATTTATTATTATTAGGTGATGAATGATAATGAAATTTTTAGCCTTTATTAAATAATAATTTATTTAAAATAATTTGAATCATTAGGTTGTCACAACTCGAATGATCCAAAATAGTTACAAGATTAACAAGCTGTCACAACTCGGTTAATCCTGTTTTTAAAAAAAATTTATTTTACTTTTATTATATTTTGTTTGTTATCCCATTTTTATCTTTTTAGTTTTTTTTTATTTTAGCCCATTTAGGCCTATTTCGGAAAAAAAAAGAAAAAAAAAGCTACCAGAATTCTAAAACAAATAAAAGGAAGAGAAAAAAAATAAAACAAAACAAAAATGAAGAAAACACAAAAACTTACGAAAAATAAAAATTGAAATAGAAAGGGGGGATCTTCTTCTTCTTCGTTATAGCAGAGAGGACTCAAAGTGGGGAATGGAGGTGATGAGAGTGTTTTGATGAGGAAGATGATAAAGTTATGGTGGGGTGAAGCTTTGGTGGTGATTTTAATGGAAAATGGCTTGATGGAAAAGATGAATAAGTGTAGTAATGGGAGGTTGAAGGAGATGAATAGTGGGGAGTAATGAAGACAATCAAAGTGATAATGATAATTAGAATATGGCTAAGCAATAATATCATAAAGGTGTGTCTTGAAGGTGTTTTGTGAGTTAAAAAGCGGAGGTTTTTTGTGTGTGTGGGGTTATGGGTTAATATAGGAAGGGTTTAGGGTGAAGAGTTTGAGTTGTAGTGTGATTAGGAGTTGTTAGTGATAAGTGATGGAGTTTGTTTCGGATGAGTGTTGGGATTAGTTTAGGATAGTCATGGGATTGGATTAGGATAAGTTTGTTTATGATAAGTTTGAATTGGTTTAGGATATGAGTTGTGGGTTAGATAATGGGTCATGGGTTGGATATTGGGTCAATGGATAGGTTAATGGATTATGGGCTAATGGACCAATGGGTTGAACTTTTTATTTTTTATTTTTTTTTATTTTTTTATTTTTACAAAAATACCCGGACAAAATTAGGTGTTCACAATAATCATCAATAAAAGTTACTAAATATTGAAATCCTAAACTAAAATTGACACGACTAGGTCCCCATATATCTGAATGGACAGGGAAGAAGGTTGAATCAACTCTTTTATTGACTCGATCAGGAAAAGATGCACAGGTTTGCTTCCCATTTTGACAAGACTCACAATCTAAAGACTGTAAACTAGACAAGTGAGGAACCATCTTTTGGAGCTTGGAAAGACTTGGATGTCTAAGGCGACTATGAATGAGGTTAGGAGAATTTGTCATGGTACATGCTACTAGAGAACAGGCACAACAAGATGGTAAAGTCATCGTGACTCATGACCGACTCCAATCGTCCTCCCTGTACCCTGATCCTGCACAAGAACAAAGTGTTTAGTGAACGTAATGGAACAGTTAAGGGCGCGAACCAACTGACTAACAGATATCAAATTGAAAGGATAGCCAGGTACATAAAGAACATATGTTAAGGGTAGAAAGGGACATGGCCGAGCTTGGTCAATATCTGTGACAACAGTTTTGGTTCTATAATTTAGTGGAGTAGATAAGAGAGGTGAGAAAATCCTTATTACCAAAGAGGTAATCAGAAGCACCAGAGTCAATTATCCATGGCCCAAGAGATAACTGAGATAAACAGACAGTGGGATTACCAGTTTGTTCAACCGAAATTTGTACAGATGCCTTAAAGTGGAGGAAGACCTCATATTTTGCAGTAGGAATGATCACTCCAAAGGGATGATGATTCAATTTGAGCAAAATTGGCGGATGTTGGTTTACCATGTTTCACCCAATAGCGCTCTTCCAAATGTCCCAACTTGTTACAAAAAGAGCAACGTCGCTTGCTGCTGCCACCACGATCACGTCCACGACACGACCACTACCAGAGTTATTAACTTGAGAGACAAGAGCAGCAAACTCTAGTATGGTTGTGGAAGTAGGTGCTAGTGGTGCCATATCAGAGGCATTCAACAATTGTTGAAAGGTCCGAGACAATGTGGGACTATCAGCACTGGTTAAGATTTGTTGACGAACATTCTCCAATTCCGGTGGAAAGGTAGAGAGGATAAAAACCATAAAGAATCGTTCTTGTTGCTTTTTGTGCTCAAACTGATCCTTAATGTGAGGCATCATGGTAGCAAATTCTTGCATCAATGAGCGCACCTTGTGCGCCTTGCACAAGCTCATCATACTAGAGACAATAGAGTAGAGACGTAGTATGTCATTAGTGTAGCAGTCTTGGGCTTCTTTCCACACCTCATAGCAAGTTTCGAATGGTTGGAAAAGATCCACAATCTCAGGATCAATGGACTGCTAGAGGACACTCAGAAGTTATGCATCAAGCTTCTTCCATTCAGAAAGATCAGCCTTTGGGACATCTACAAGTTTTGTGGTAAGATGCTCTGATTGCCCCTATCCTACAAACCAAACCTTTACCGAAGTCGCCCAAGACTTGTAAGTGGTTGACCCAGTCAATTTTTTAGTTGTAATTGATGGGATGTTGATGTTGGTCAACACGACGGGGCTTTTTGAATCAGAAGAAGCAGATGAGTGTCTTGAAACGCTTGAGACAACATCGTCCATTGTGAGAAATCAAAGTAAGATGACTAAAAAATAAAGGAAACACCTGGAATAGGTCCAAAAAGGACTAGGTAGGTCTGGAATCAACAAAACGCAGCAAAGGAACATAGCAAAATGCCCAAAAATACGGTGGTCGAGGCACTCACGATCTGAAACACCACATAAACGATCAAGATGAGACCCGAAAGGCTTGGGACGTCTTCTATAGTAAATTTCGTTCAAGTCTGTGGAAGAATGGCGTCGGAAAGAGCTCTCACGCTTTCACACATCGGCGCGTGGATTCTGGTGCAGCGGCTTGCAGTAGTGTGTGGTAAGGCGGACGACAGCACGATTTCGGGATCTGGACTGTCGGATTCTAATGCAGTAGGTTTTGCACCCAGATCTGTAGGTCGAACTGTCACCAAAAAGTGATCGTCGCTGAAAAATCTACTAAAAAGGGGCGCGATAGTGAGGGAAATTCTGCTGGAAAGAGGCGCAGCAGTGAGGGCTCATCGAAATTGAGTCGCGGCGAGGAAGGAAAATTTGCCACTGAATAATGGGCACAGTGGATTAGGATTTAGACAAAGACGGGTCGAAACCCGCTTTGATACCAACTTAAAAAAAAAGAGATTATTGCTGAATTGTGTATCTAATCAGACCACACATGATCTCTATATATAAATGTTAATATTAATTACATTTAATCACAGTGATACGATCCTTATATGCTACAATCCTAATTGATCCTTGCATATATACACGACATCTTGCTATATTTAAAATATTCTAAACTATTTTAACAACATGAATAAAGATTAATATATATATATATATATATATATATATATATATATATATATATAAGTGAGATCTTTCAGTATATCAATTAAATTATGATGGAAAAAAAATCTTTTTTATAGACCTACTGTATATAGAATGGATAGAAGGCATGCACAAATGATATTGTAACTTCTAAGCAACAAATAATGTAGAAATCATAGAAGTACAATTTTGTCAAATACAATCTTTTAACATTAACTTGGCATTGTCATTAGCCAATTTGGCTGTGGAAATAGCCACAACCAAAGATAAAATGCTTAGCATGTATAAAAATTACGTGGATGTTTGAAAATGTAAAGTCTCAACATCGAAATTTTTTTAATGGTGTTTGTGAATAATTAACCAAAAGGAATGTAAGTGGAAAAAAGGAATGGAGGACAAACTTTCAATAATGACTCTTTCCTTTGATACACTCCATAGATTTTATCAAAATGACAATGCTTTCCTTCCATATACCCTCGTTCACTTATATAAGTGACACAAAATTCTCCTATTATATACCTTTAATAATTAAATTGAAAATATTTTCAGATGCTATGAATTCCGTTGTCATGAACCAATTCTCTCAAAAGCTTAAGCTGTTAAGTGAAGGCACTTGAATGGTGTTATATTTCTAACACACCCCCTCATGTAAGAGCCCTTTGGGCTTGATGCGTAGACAATGCACAGATCCACCTACCTTGTGTTGAAATTTAACTTTTTATTAGAAGAATGGGAACAACAAGAATCAAACTCTAAACCACTTGGTCATAGAAGCTCTAATACTATGTCATGAACCATCTCTCCCAAAACCTTAAACTATTACGTGAAGGCACATGAATGGCTTTGTATTTCTAACATTTGTCTTCAAAATTTTTTCAAACATAGTTTTAGTTTGTGTTTACAATTTTAAATAATGATAAAAAAATAGTACTGAATTTCAGTGGGGAAAGTTTTAGGCTTTTGGCTATATAAAAAACACCCTATGTCTTTATTGTTTACATAGACTGACCTGTAGAATTTGCTCCACTCGTCGTTTAAGATCTTCCCCATTTGCTTCCTTGTGGATGCCTTTAAGCAAGTGCCACAAGTGAGAATGAACGTCATCTGAACGATGTTTTTCAATCATACACTGTGCAATAGCAGACCGACAACCCACTGCATAAAAAGGACAATTTACAAGCTTCATTGGACAAACAGTTATACAGTGCCTGTCCATGTCACGTCTCATAATGCTATCTGAGCACTTCTGTTCACATGGAATTATCTTGAAAGGACAAGTTGAATCATGCTTCTTCAAATGACCTGCACAAAATCTGGCATTGCATCCCTCACTTTTGCAGATCAAAGGTCTAAAGTTGCAATTCTGAACATGACTGGCAAGCTCTTCAGCAGAATTAAACTTCATGCCACAATGAAATGAGTTCTCGAAGTCAACATTCTTAAGGAAAGTTTCTGCAATTGTTTCTCATCTATCTAGCGTCCAAAAACCATTCATTTCCATCTCTTGAATAAAATCCTCTATCTTGTCTTCCCTCTTTTCACTTAGCAGCCATCCCGAAACCCGACTAAACAAATTCCTCTTTGAACTAGAAAGTCATCAATGAAACTAGAAATGATATCAAAAGGATGATCCGATACTTCACCATCCGGACCACCTTCAAAGATAACAGACTCAGCAACAAATGATTCACTTCTCTGGGTAAGACAATCTATCATTTCCTTTCTCAAATCAACAGCCACTGAACCAGGAGTCTTGAAGAGATCTCCTGATGTGTTATCAACACAGGCAGTGGCTAGTCCTGGAAGGAACATTTGAGCCAACTTGTGAACTACTTCTGTATCACAAAGATCACAATGGAACAAGCCACCTCCCTCTTTCTCCTCTTCAATCTTCTCAGGCCCAAGGTCCACGTCAATCGTAGGCAGGTCCATGCTTGATAATATCTAGAAATAAGTTTCAGGCAAAAATAAAAAATAAAAAATCATCATTATATACATACTCTTTGATATCCTTGAAATCACTTTTAAATTTGTTTAAATTCATTGTTTTATTATCCAGGGGGTGACTTCTAACTCTCCTATAAGGCAAGAAAGGTTTCAGCATCTAATGCACAATGTTGACGAGATATTGCACAATTAAGGATTCCAGATTATCATCATCATTTATAAAACCCAAAGTCAGATATGAAATTACATTAATTGGTACCTAAAACAGTAGTTTTCAGCAATCAACAAATTTTCACAACCTAATTTCCAGCAATGCAACTCAATTGAGTTGAGTAAATCAAACTGTCTATGATCACATTCACAACCCACGAGTTTTTCATACAAATTTTTATATGAAGCGCCCATCCTTCAATATTTCAATCTCTCAAAATTATCATGTAATTTAAAAAAAAAATAGAGAAAAACGAAACTTACCGACATGGGTATTGAGATGTAGAATGTTAGGTTTCTAAAGGATCAATTGTTGCACCATCCTTCTTGTCTTTGACAATTTTGAAGCAAGTTTGTTTCGTTTTTTTAGGCGGCGAAGCGGAGTGGCAGTGGCAGTGGCAGTGGCACAGGCTCAGGCTCCGTCCCAGAACTGTTTTGTTTTTTTAATAGCCAACTTTTCTAGCCGTAGAATATTACTCTGACTATTTTATTTTGGTAAAAATAGAAGTACAGTGAAAAAACCATGACAAAATCAGCATGGGTCTATATTTTTTTATCAAGCCACTCAGAAAATGAACGTTGGCCCATAATGGCAGATCCAGTGTGTGCTACTACTTCTATATGTAGATCTTTTTGACCGGAAGTGTCAAGTTTGATCTTGTCCATTTTTCTCCAAAAGAGAAAACGTCAAACTAGGTTGGCTCAGCTTGAAAATGAGCTCTGGCCCAATGCGAGTCGGGGCGATAATTTAACACCTCCAATTTGTTTTGTAGTTGTACCACCGATTTTTGATCAATTTATTTTCAGTGATAAAAATATTTAGTAAATTATTATTTTTTTAAAATTATTTACTTAAATGTCATTTTTTTGTCACGTTAAAATTTTTTAAAATTATTTATATCACGTGGAATATGTCAATACGCATGACGTATCCGTGGATACATCAGAACGCGTGGCGTATCCAAAGTAGATACGTCTTTGGATACGCCAGAACACTTGACGTTTTCCACATGAATACGTCATGCGTTCTGACATATCCACGTTAGATACGCCACGCATATTGGCGTATCCAACACATGGCCTCATAGGAGTATCAAAACGGGTCAAGCCCGATGAGCCGGCCTGAATAGCCCGACAAAATGAATGAGTTGAGTTAGTAAAATATCAGCCCGAAACTTATATGGTCCGAATGGGCTGAGCTCGAATGGGTTGAGACTGAATGGGCTGGGTCAGCCCTTTTTTTTAACACTACATAAGACTAAATGAGTTGTAATTTGGATTAGCAAAATGTTAATTTTAACTTACATTTGGCCGAATGCCGAAATTACCTGCCTGCTTTTGGCACCCATACTAACTCAAGTAAAGCTTCTGACTTTGAGACACGACCGTGTTTCTTGGTCACACGGTCGTGTCTCATCCAAATACGTGATTTTATGATCAAGCGACTGTGTCGTGTTTTCACACAGCTGTGTGAGCTCTATTGACGTGAAAAATAAGTTGTTTAACTCCCAAATCATGCTTAGTATGCTTAAGTTAAAAGTTTTGACTCAATTAAATCTAAGGCAAGCCCAGGTTTAAAAAATTGAGTCTATGAAATTATGAAGTTAAATTTAACCAAATCTAGCAGTGAGCACCCTTAGCGTATTGTAATCAATTTTTACACTTAAGATTGATGGGCTAGAATACTAATCAAGCGAGCCTAACAAAATTAATTAATTTTAATAGTTTAAAGATTCTGATTCTATAAAAATTTTGACAGAATTTCCCCTAAAAATTAGACGTTCCTAAAAATACTTCATCCTGTATAATGAAACATATTTAAATATATTGAATTCAATATTAACAAAACACGTATAAGATGCATAAGCATAATAGAAATATCTTGTATATATACATACAGTCATCCCAAATTAAGCAAATGTACTAAAATGTGGTACATATGCATCAATTAGAAGGGCTAGGGTCAGAATGTGGTGGTCTGTGCGGGGAATCATAAGAATGTCCTGACTGTGATGAGTGAGGATATGGTGGGTAACCCATATACGGTGGATATGGAAATGATAGTGTAAGGGTAAAGGTATAAGGATATGGTGGGTAAGGGTAAGTAGATGGTGGGTATGCTGTAGATGGTGGATAACCTGGATATGGCGGGTACGATAGAGGTAGTGGCTGAGATGGTGGGTAAGTAGCAGTAGAAGTGGGCGGTGGCTGAATTCTAGGCACGCATGAAGAATTAGAGTCCTATGAAAGTCGTAGTCGTGATCGAGTACTGGTTAACCCTCTCCGTCTATGACGTGGCCTCTGCTCATTGGACTGCTCGGATGGTCCGGGAATATCATCTGCAGGATGAGCTGGACGAAGGTGATCCAATGTAATGCGATCATACTCTCTCACTGAAGATAATATGTCCTCCATAGACTGTTGAAGGCTAGCCATACTAAATCCCGAACTAGGGTTCTTGGCTGACGCATGGATGTTCTCTGCAATGTCAAGCTAAGATACAGATATAACACATGTCATCATCAATACAAAATACAAAATGCACAAAACGAATAGCATAACATATTGGTAAAAAGCTTACCACAAACCCAATGGATGCACCAGTTCAGGAAATCCAACGTCTGGTAATCCGTCTGTACCAGCGTATGTACTCAGACTGCGCAGTAAGGGGAGCTTCCAAAGGCCAACCAATAACACATTGTTCCCTCCGACTGTCCTAGATGGCTATGTGTACTAGGACAGGAGCATGTGTCATGGAGAATTGAGTGTTGATAGTGTATGATGATTCAGCAAGATTAGAAGGACTAACTTGTAACCCTGTTTCAGAAGGAGCTTCAGCATGCTCATTGTGCTCACTCGTTTCTGTCTCGATATACAACTCCATAGAAGTTAAGTTTGGATGTGATCAAAGTAATTAATCATGCAAGCAACGTCTTCATCATCTTCTAATGGAAGAGTTATCCATCTTAGTACATTACTCCATTGTGAAAATCTATATATAACACTGGACACCAGTTGATTTTCTTGTACCCTTAATTTTAAATGAATTCTCCTTTTTAGAAGCTTAATAGCCGTATGACGTTGAATCATGATAGACTTGGGACAAAGACCTTCGTACATTAGACTCTCTTCACCTTCATACGTTCTTCCATTGTAGTAAATGAGAACAACAAGATGTTTGGTCATCTTACACTTCTGAATAATAACAACACAAATAATTCAATTTTGTACAAACAAATTTCAAAAACCTACTAACTAACAATAAAACATATATAATAAATACACAATTAATAATAATAATAAAACAAATAATAATAATAATAGTAATCAATAATAATACTCAATTATTCTAACAATAAAATAAATATACAATACATAATTAATATAGAAACTCAAAAATATAAATAATAATTCTAACAATAAAACAAATATACAATACACAATTAATATGAAAACTTAAAAACATAAATAATAATTTTAACAAGAAAACAAATATACAATGCACAATTAATATAAAAACTAAAAAACATGAACAATAATTTTAACAATTAAAATATTCAGCAATAAATATAACAATAATAATAATCTAACGATATAAATACTTACATATATGATTATCTCACAAGTTACATGCACAGGAGAGTTCAGGAGAGAGTTTAGAGAAGGTGAAATATAGAGAGAATATGAAAATTTGATAAATGAGGGAAGTGACTGTGGGAGGGAGAGGAGAGGAAGAGTTATAGGGATGGAAGTAGGATACGTCAGAACACGTGATGTATCTAACGTGGATACACTAGAACGTATGTCACATGGATACGCCACACGTATTGACGTATCCTACGTGATATAGACAATCTTAAAAAATTTCAGCGTGGCAAAAATAGTGGCATTTGAGTAAATAGTTTAAAAAATATGACAACTTGATAAATATCTTTGCCACTGAAGACAAATTGGTCAAAAACCTGTTGTACCACCACGCCTCTCTAATAACACGTGGTGTGTTCGAATAGGGAAAAAGATATGGAATGAAATAAAAAATAATGAAATGTGTTTGGGTATTATTATTGGCTTTTTAAAATTAGGATATAATAAAAGAATATATTGTGACATTTATTTTATTTTATTTCATCTTAAATTCATTTTTCCCTTTTAAATTAAAAGGAAATGAGATAAAATAGATTGACATGGAAAAAATACTTATAATTTTTACTATTTTATTTCATTAAGATTTCCAAACAATTGAGTGGAAACTTTATATTATGAAAACCTTATGTTATTTTACCTTATTTCATTCTATCTCATCTTATCACATTGTATTTCATTCCATCTACTATAAGTTATCTAAACATAATCTTGATAAAGACTTAAGATAAGACTACTAAGTACAAATACTATAGTTTTTTTTTAATTATTTTGTAGTCAAGTGATGTTCGAGCTAATTTACGCATACTTAGATCAATTCACTTCACTGGTCCGGTCAAAGATAGGTCATCTATACTAGAACTAAGGGATTCACAAAGATATTTCTTACAATTTAATTTTAAAAAATTTACATAATTAAAATTCAAACTTATAATTATATATTTATCAACACACTTATTTACATATTACATACTCGTTTACTACTAAATCTTCCCTTTCATGTTTACAATTTAATTTTAATTATTGACGTGTTTCTTTATCTGCCTACGATACCTTGGGCATGCTTTTTTCTCATAATTTATGTGTTGTAATCTCATAATTCTATCAATATCACATTATAAACATCCTATATTTTTATTTATTTATTTGTAATTTTGAATTGTTTTAACTATCAAATGAATTAGTATTTTTCAAGGATAAATGTAAAGAGGGGAAGAAGCGTATTTGGATAAACTTTGAAAAAAAAAGTGATCTTAAGATAATAAAACAAATTAATTTTTTGTAAAGATTTTTATGAAAAATATAAGTTATTTTGTGTTTTATTATAATTACAAAAATTACTTTTTACTTTCTCTTTTTTATAGCATTTTTTTCTAAATTGAATTTTTCAATAAGCTACTCTTTTTTGCTTTAAAAGTATAAAATTGTTTTTTATAAATTATGATTTTTTAAAAAATATTATTCAAATATACATGTCTGAAAAGTAATTTTTTAAAGTAAAAAAATATTTTTTTTGCAAATTAAACATAAACAAACACACGCGTAATAAAGCTAGAATAGAAACATGGCTATAGGTGAAAATTGGATCTTGTGATCAAATAATCCTAAAAAAAATTGATAATACTTTTTTTAAAATTTTTGATTAGAATGTCTTTATAGACATCATTATGAGACTAATTATATGTATATTGTTATAACTAGAAGATCTCTTAATAACTTTGGTCATTCTCTTTAGAGCGTAACAGTTAAATTAATCATTTGTGTTATATTTGGTATGGAAGAATGAAATGTTATTCTAAATTTAATATTAGAATCTGAGAATTATTTCGTTTGTTAATGAAAAAAAAAATGAAATGTTATTCTGATTTCAAAATTTATTCCACAAATTTGAGGAATAGATCTTAAAAAAAAAAGTAAGGAATGTGATTCCATATTTTTGTGGAATATGATTTCATATTTTTTTACCTAATATACCCTTATTTAATTTATAAATTGACATGAATTATCATTTAATAATTCACCTAACATTAACATATATAATATCATTTAACCTAAATTCAAACTTCAAACTTCGTTCGCCCAGCTTCTATCATTATATTTGATGTGAAGAAATATAATGTTGTTCCACATTTAATATTGGAATAAGGGGATTTTTGCGTTTGTTAATGAATGTGAATGCTTATGTCTTAAAGCATATCAAATGAGTTTTTGATGATAACAAAGTCAAGATGAAGACCAAGATCAAAAGAAAAGACCAAGACCAAAAGAATAAGACCAAGATTAAAAGATGTATATTAAATATAGGTCTTAGAACATCAATGTGAAATGCTCTCAAGATATTTCAATTATATTTAAATGGTTTTTCAAATATCTCATAAATCAACTTGTTTTTTAAAGTTCATATTTTAAAAGAAATTTTGATTTCAATCTTGGATTATGTTAAACATTTGTAAATCTTGTTTAGTTCATGTTCTTAAATGTTAAAAATGGCCTTGAGACTTAATTGGGCTTGAAAAATATATTCAAAGTGCAAAGTAATCGATTACACATGTGTGATAATCAATTACAAGCTAAACAGAAGCGTTGTAATCGATTACATCAACCATGTAATCAATTACCAGAAAGTCAGAGGGCGTGTAATTGATTACATAGGTCTGGTAATCGATTACCACAAGCCCAGAAAGCCAAGAACACGTTCATACAGCCATGTAATCGATTACCATGAGTGTGTAATCGATTACCAGCATTCTAACATGCCCAACGGCTATATTATTTGACATTTAATGTTGCCCATTAAAGCCCCCAACGACTCTATTGATCCAAAAACTTATAAATACACATCTTGGGGTATCATTTGTGGCTAACTAACAATTGAGAAACATCTTTCAATCCATCTAATCCGAGATTCATCATTAAATCACTTGTACTTTTTTTTTTGTACATATTTGAGATATTCTTGAAGAGCATTATAGGGCTTTAATTTGTGTAATCTACTCTTGTGAGAGTTTCATTTTATAAATACTTTGATTCTTTGCAAAGAGGGTAAGGTATCCCTCTAGAGAAAAGAGAGTGAGGTATCTCTCAAAGATTGTAAAGGGTGAGGTATCCCTTGTTGTAAAAAAGGTGAGGTATCCTTCAAAGGTTGTAAAAGGGGTGAGATATCCCTCTAGTGAAAAAGGTGAGGTATCCCGGTTTTGAGGGTCAAGCACAAAGGGTGAAGTATCCTAAGGTGTGATGAGTGCTCTATTGTGCAAAGGTTTTTAAGCACCCGTTCGAGCTTGAAGTTTAGTGGAAAATCTCGAGTAGTTTGCTTGAAGACTGGACGTAGGTCATAAGTGGTGGCTGAATCAGGATAAATCCTTGTGTTTGTTCTCCTCAACTCTATCTCTTTACTTTATGCTTTAATTATATATGTTTGAGTTGAGTTTGATATATTGCTTTGCTTGAATACTTTCTATCTTAAATTGTTTATTTGTGAGTGATTCATTTGATCTCATTTATCTATTCACTTCAATTAAACAATAACTTCAATGAAAATTTGATAAACAAGTGCTTTGCGAAAGATTTGTGAAAATATTTCATAAACTCAATTCACTCCCTCTTAAGTTTGAGGCCACTTGGTAACAATGAAAATAAATATGAAATAACATTTTTTATTCTAAAATATATTTCACAAATTTATGGTATTCCATTCTTTTTTTAAAAAAAAAGGGCATTGTGCTTTAGAATCGATTCTTTATTAATGGCCCACCCTTTCTTTGAACCTTGTCAATGATCGAACTTAAGATATGAAATGAGGAGCGAGCTTAAAAGCAAATTCTTTCTTTTTTCTTCCCTTTATTTCTATTAGAGTATGGAGCCAACATTGAGAGGGACCCTTTTCATACCCGCCCTTACTGGAGCTTAACGGGGAAAAGACTATGCCTAATAGAATAAGGAAAGATTGTAGTAAAAGGATGTCTGAGATTCCATATTTTTGTAGAATAAGATTTCACATTTTTTTATTTAATATACCATTATTTAATTTATACATTGACCAAAATTATCCTTTAATAATCTATCTAACCCTAACTTATTTAACGTTGTCTAACATAAATTCAGCCTTCAAACTTTATACACCTTGTGTCTGAAGGAGACGATAAAAAATTATACTTTTACTTAAGAAAGTAAAATAATATTATTAAAATAGATGAAAAAATATATTATCATGACTTTAGTTATAAGAAAAAAATAATCTTAAACATTTTTTCAAAAAACACAAATTATATATGTGTGTGGAAGAAAAAAGTATTTTTTAAAATTTTTCTCATTAAAGATAATTATGTCATTTATTTTTATTTAAATTATATTCCATATTATATCTTATACACTAAATTATAAAATTATTTTCTCATTATATATTGTATCACATCGTACTAAATTATAAAATTAAAATAAAATTCTTGTTCTAATTTATCAATTATTGTTCTTATTTCTTTCTTATTTTATAAAATTTTATTCTTTGCACTAGACGTAATTTTAGAGTAAAATTAATTAAAAATAGTGTAAAATTATAGCCTTAATTATTATTATTTTTATATTACATCAAGTAATGTTTAGATCCACTTATATATATTTTGACTAATCAACTTTTTTGATCTAATTAAAGGTAAATTATTCACTCAAAACTAAGAGATTTATAAAAAAAAAATTTACGGCGTGATCAACCAAAATTGGTGTGCTGATAATAGTTAATTAAATTTAAACTCAAAGAAAAGTTTTTTTTTTAAAAAAAAAAAAACTGAAAGACATATAGCTTGGAAGGGTAAAAACAGGCAGCCCTCATCTTCAATTCATCTTGCTTCCTACAACACTCTGCAGTATGCATCATGAGCAGGAGCATAAGCATAAGCATGTAGTGTTCCAATGGCAGCAGAACCAACTATCAACCGCTATTCACTTTTTTAATTTTCTCGGGAAACAATCATCATAACCGTGAAGACTGAAGAATACAAAACCTAAACTCAAACTCTCCAAGGTCGAACAAGTGATCGTCAATGGCGGTTTCCGAAGAAGAGTGCTCTTCTACTAAGCCCGGTCCCTCTTCGTCTTCCTCCACCAAGCCCTACTACCTTTCCAAGTGCGTTCTCAGAGGAAGCGTCGTTCTTCAGGTTCTATACGATCACATCCGTTCACGCTCCTCCAACGACGTCGTTTTTGGCAAGGTTCTCCTTCCTCTTCTTCTTTCTTTTCGCTACAATCACTTTTATTCACCTTCCCTTTCTCAATTGAAATCAACCTCTTTCATTTTGTGAGCTTAGGTTTGGCTTCTGGAGGGAACCTGCTAATTGAACTTGCAACCTGAACCTTTTTCTTTTCTCTTTATTTCTTGTATATAGTTCAAGCAAAATCTAAATTTGTATATTACATGGTGTTGGGGAAAGGAATGGACCCTTTCTTTGGCATAATTTAACTCAAGTATGCTTCTGTTATTTTTAATCTTATTTTTTGATTAGTAATAGTATAACACACCGCTGCTGTTGATTTGTGGCGTTCAGGAGACATCTATAGAGTTGGTGGTCATTGGTGAGGATGGGAATGTACAATCTGTCTGTGATCAGGCTGTTTTTGGTACCATTAAAGATCTTGCCATATTGCCCTGGAATGAGAAATTTCATGCACGGGATCCACAGGTATGTTAGTCATTTCACCTGTACCTAGCCAACTCTGCCTAACTATGGTCTGTTAGTAAATCTGCTTATTTTGTCCAGAAACGACTGCTTGTGTTGAATGAAATTAGTTGTTGTGAGTGGAATTTTTTTTCCTTTCGGCCAAGGTTGAACTTATTTAGTCCTTTTGTTGTTCTGTAGATGTGGGGTAAAGACCTTTTGGTTGCTTTATCTGATTCTGGGAAGCTGTCGTTGCTCACATTTTGCAATGAAATGCACAGGTTCAGCTTGTCTTTGTCTCTATCTTTTTCCATGTAATGCTATTATTGAGGAGTATTTATAGTTTGGTTCATTAATGCATCTTTATAGCAGAATAACCATTAATTACAAGTCAGGAACTAGCTGTCACTGAATTGGAATTGTCCTTACATTATTCCCTACTAAGCTTCCTTTTTCTTTTTTCTTTATGCATCATTGTAGGTTTTTTCCTGTAACTCATGTTCAGCTATCTAATCCTGGAAACACAAGGGATCTGCCTGGAAGAATGCTAGCAGTTGATTCTAGGTGATGTCTTTTCTGTTCAAAAAAATTTCTTGAAAAGCATGTACATTCTCTTTTTTGTTATGTCTCAGTCATGTGTTCTGTTCCCACTCTGTAAGGAGCTAAGCATATATTACTATATTTGTTGCTTCACAGATTGCAAATAATAGTGTGCCCTTGTAATTGGTCTATGAACTTCTAAGACAACTGTTGGAGGGTTCTATTGATAGCAATTTTATTGGAATTTTTTTTTTCAATTTTTTACCTGGCTATAATATATTATCCCCAATACGATGGTTAGGAAAATATGCTGTGCTTTGCAGCAAGCAAGTGAGAGTTGGGCTGACAAGAAACAGGTCATATGACTGATAAGATCTCCTGATGTCTAGAAACAATAATGACTTGTGGGCCTGTGCCTCAGGGTCAGGTTGTGATGGTTGGGACTGTGATAGGACTAACATTCATAACATATTTTACTCCCTTCCTCTTTGGCTTCTCTCCATTCAATAAAATGGATATATCCTCCTATGCATTTTGAAATCTACTTTTAAAGTCACATTCAAATATGAGAGAGTACAATATTTGCTTGTTACATATAATGAGATCACGTCAAGTGTACCAGATCATCAAGTAATAAAAACGGTGAAAAATCAGATATCGTTCTCAGGGATCGATGGCCAAATACCAATTCACGAAATAAGATACTATTTAAACTAAGATTTGGATCAAAGTGAGCTCTAATAATAAAACAAGAGAAACATATGAACTCATGCAATGACAATATTTTTGAATTTTTATAATTGGCAAATTAACAAACACCTGGAATGCAAAACGATTGAAATTCAGTTTATGAAAGAGTTGGGATCAAACTTCATTTGATTTCACTTGTTGCATATCAATTAGAACTAATACAAGCTATTATTCCTATTCTGTCACCGAATTCTCTAATTAATCAAACCCTAATTCCTTAGGCGATTGACCCTTTGTTCTAAATTAAAAACCCTAATTCCTTAGGTGAATTTAAGAGAAAACAAACATTACGGTTTAGAATTCAAAAAGGTAACAAGCAAATCAATGACTATTCCTAGTCTAGAGATAGGCAAAGTTCACAATTTCATAGCACAATTACACATCAAACTTCCATTCAACATATAATTATAAACTCATTCCAAAGAAAATCCATCATTGGAAAGCATGAAAAGAAGAGATTGTAAACTCAAAATAGAAATAGAAACTTGTATTAATTGAATCCAATGTCACGAGCAAACAAGATCATCAAAATCCACCTAATCCCAACTGAGGGAGGTTTAGTTATACATGGCAACAATGATAAAGACTAGAAATAGGGAAGAGAATAGAGAAAACTCCATAGGCAAGTGAAGATCCGATTCGTTTTCACAATTTCTTTTCTTCAGAATACCCTAGAACTCTCCAGAATAGGGCTGGTTCGTGCCTCCTCTCCTGACTCTGCTGACTCCCCCAAATTAGGTCAGAAATATGAACTTATACTCTGTCCAGAGCGCCTAGGCGCTATACGTCCAGAACGTCTTTTTTCTTCATAATCCAGAGCGCCTAGGCGTTTCGTCTTGAGCGCCTAGGTGCTCAGCTTCCAGGGAATGCTTGCTGAGCTCTTCTAGAGCGCCTGGGCGCTGCTTCTGGAGCACCTGGGCGCTGAGCATCCAGAAAACAAGCCCCTGATCTTCCTTGGAGGCTTTAAGACCTCTCTTCTTTGGTGCTTTCCTGCAAAGACAAAGTAAAATAATGAGGATTCCCCATCCTTTTGATCAACTAAGCTCAATCACAGCCTCACAACAAACTTTGCAAATTATCAGAGCAATAAGCAGTACAAAGAGTAAAACAAGGGAGATTATAATGAAAATAAAAGACATATAATCATGCCTTTAGCGTGGTTATCAACATACCCCTGGAGTATTGTGTCCTACTGTGAGTTTTAGAGTAAGGTTTAAATTACATCCTCTATTAATGTAAAACTATCAGTTAACAAAAAAGTGCCAAATCATCATTTTACCTGTGTCAGTGGATAAAAATTAAATCCTTACGATAAAGCAGTCACTAATGCTTACTGTGTTACTCCACTATATGTTAATTTAACTACTTGTGAGTGATATGTGTTGCTAATATAATGGAGATCTATTTTTTTTTAAATTCTTTGGCTAAGATATGTTTGTACTTACACAATAGAGTGCATTTTTGGATTTTGTTAAATTGGAGAAAGAGAAGAAGCATGGTAAACTTTGGCGAATATTACTAATTCTCATGGTTCACTTTCTGCAGTGGTTGTTTTATTGCTTCCAGTGCATATGAAGATCGGATGGCTCTGTTTTCTATGTCAATGCCTGACAGTGATATAATTGATGAGGTCCAAAACTAATATTGTAGGGCCCACGGACACCACATATCTCCACATTAGTATGATATTGTCCACTTTGGGCCTAAGCCCTCATGGATTTGCTCTTGGGATTTTACCCCAAAAGGCCTCATACTAATGGAGATATATGTCCATACTTATATACACATGATGCTCCCCACTTCTAGCCAATGTGGGACTTTGGTCGCATTCCCAACAATCCTCCCCTCGAACAAAGGACCATCGAGCCTTCCCTCAAACGATCATCCATCCGTCTACATCTAGTTAAGCGGGGCCCACCACTTTCATTCGGCATTTCGAGGATTCATCCACCATGGCTAACTTCGGGCATGGCTTTGATACGGTGTCATGTCATACTTGCACCGTCGCTACAACGAAACACGCCTTTGCTTCCACATTTTAAGAAGACTTTCGAGGACTCTCCAGTGATCCATCAACCACCGTCCATACCAAACTCATGAACCATACCGATCACTTGTAAGGCCCACATTTTCTCCACATTAGTATGATATTGTCCACTTTGGGGCCCTCATGGATTTGCTCTTGGGATTTTACCCCAAAAGGCCTCATACTAATGGAGATATATGTCCATACTTATATACACATGATGCTCCCCACTTCTAGCCAATGTGGGACTTTGGTCGCATTCCCAACAAATATATCATCTTGCATTTTACAAAAGCTGCATGTTGGGAGGGGTGTGTTGGCAATATGCATATATGATATGACTGTTTTTCTGTTTGTATAGGGTATAGGGTAGACATACATGTAGGATAAGATGTTTTTGTGGGTATGTTTATGGTGTTTTGGTAATGATGTTTGATGGATTTTCAAAGAGATTGGAGGGATTTATTATCTTGATTTCCTTTATTAACCTTTCATTTTCTTTTTCTTTTCATGATGTCCTTTACTTGTAACAGTATGTATTATTCTCATTTTTGTATTTTCTAATTTGTCTACTTCTGATAAATTTATTCTTTTATTTGAAATATACTTATGTGATCTTTTTTGCTCAACTCCAGCGAATAATATATCCTTCTGAAAGTGAAGGGACTGCAAGTACTTCCAGAAGCATCCAGAGAACCAGTATACGTGGTACTATTTGGAGCATGTGCTTTATCTCGCAAGATTCCAGACAACCAAGCAAGGAGCATAATCCTTTACTAGCTGTTATTCTAAATAGGTATGGTGATTCATATGTTGGCCATTGTCAAGAGTTTATTCTAAGTCTGGAAGATGGCTCTGTGATGGAAGTTAGCCTCTGTTTCTGTTGTCTTTGTTTGCGATGATGTGTACTTATTGACAACCATAATTTTGTTTGCCCTACAGGCGGGGAGCACTTCTAAATGAATTGCTATTATTGGAATGGAATATTAAAGCACGTATAATCTTTGTTATTTCTCAGTATGTTGAAGCTGGGCCTCTAGCACATAACATTGTTGAAGTTCCTAATTCTCGTGGACTTGCATTTCTATTTAGGGCTGGTGATGCTCTCTTAATGGATTTTAGAGATGCTCACAACCCATGTTGTATCTATAGGACTAGCTTAAACTTTTTACCCAATGCCGTGGAAGAGCAGACTTATGTTGAAGGCTCTTGTAAATTACACGATGTTGATGATGAACGCTTTAATGTTGCTGCCTGTGCTTTGTTGGAGCTGAGTGATTATGATCCTATGTGCATAGACAGTGACAATGGCGGTACTAATTCAGGTTACAAGTATGTATGCTCATGGAGTTGGGAACCTGAAAATAATAAAGATCCTAGGATGATCTTCTGTGTAGATACTGGAGAATTTTTTATGATTGAAATTCATTTTGATTCTGATGATGTTAAAGTGAATCTCTCTGAGTGTCTCTATAAAGGTCTACCCTGTAAAGCACTTTTGTGGGTTGAAGGTGGATATCTGGTTGCCCTTGTAGAAATGGGGGATGGCATGGTCCTGAAATTGGAAGATGGAAGGCTATGCTATACAAACCCTATTCAAAACATTGCACTAATCTTGGATATGGCAGTTGTGGATTATCATGATGAGAAGCATGATCAAATGTTTGCTTGCTGTGGTGTGGCACCTGAGGGGTCATTAAGGATTATTCGAAGTGGTATCAGTGTAGAAAAGCTGCTTAGGACTGCTCCTATATATCAAGGGGTGACTGTTACTTGGACAATTTGAATGAAAGTTAGTGATTCAAATCATTCTTTTCTAGTTCTATCATTTGTTGAGGAGACCAGAATATTGTCAGTTGGCTTAAGTTTTACTGATGTGACTGATTCAGTTGGTTTCCAACCTAACGTCTGTACTTTGGCATGTGACCTTGTGAGTGATGGTTTGCTTGTTCAGATCCACCAATCTACTATTAGGCTTTGTTTGCCTACTAAGGGTGCTCATTCTGAAGGTATCCCTTTGTCCTTTCCTATTTGCACATTTCACTTACAACACTCACCGCAAAGGAGATATCTGTATAGATAACAGTAAGATAGTTAAGTTTTTCAACCAATCGTTTATATCTTCCTTGGTCTGAAAGTGGCTCCCCCTGATCCGGTAAAAGTCTAACATTGGGATCCATAGGGGTGTCAACCGGTTTTGCATTCAATAGTCCTGTTTCTTTAAGAATATCCATAGCATACTTCCTTTGTGAGATTACTATGCCATCCTTGGATTGTGTCATTTCAATTCCCAAGAAATAACGAAATTTGCCAAGATCTTTGGTCTAAAAGTGATGACAGAGATGCTGTTTTATCTGAGTTATACCTTGGTGAGCACTGTCGGTGATAACAATGTCGTCCACATACACAATCAAATAGATACAGCCTCGGACTGTATGGCGATAGAAGACAGAGTGGTCAGCCTCACTGCGAGTCATACCAAATTGCTGCACAATAGTACTAAATCGACCAAACCAAGCCCAGAGAGATTGTTTGAGACCATACAAGAACTTCTGTAGACGACCCAAAAGACTCCCCCTGAGCAACAAACCCTGGAGGTTGCTCCATGTAGACTTCTTCTTCCAGATCACCATGAAGAAAAGCATTCTTGATATCTAGCTGATGAAGGGACCAATGGCGAATAGCGGCCATAGACAGAAAAAGCCGAACAGAAGCCATCTTCGCTACTGGTGAGAAAGTGTCGCCATAATCCAAACCAAATATCTGAGTATACCCTTTTGCCACCAAACGAGCCTTTAGGCGATCAAGAGTGCCATCAGGGCCAACCTTGACCGTATAAATCCACCGGCAATCGACAACAGACTTCCCAGGAGGAAGAGGAACAAGTTCCCAAGTACCACTGCTCTGAAGTGCACACATTTCATCAATCATTGCTTGTCGCCACCCAGGATGGGATAAAGCTTCACCTAGAGATTTAGGAATAGACACAGAAGAGAAGGTGGAAAGGCAAGCATAATGCAATAAAGAAAGACGATGGTAACTGAGAGTAACATAGTTAGGAGAAGGGTTACGAGTGGATCTAATACCTTTTTGAAGAGCAATGGGAAAGTCTGACGCAGGAGGCAGTGCCGGAGCTGGTAAAGGAAATGGTGCCGAATGAGAGTCCAAAAGGGCCTCAGTAATCTCTACAACCTCTGATGGTGGTGGTGGCTGTGGCCGACGATGATAAACCTGGAGAGGGTCAGTAGTAGGGACTGAGGCACCAACAGGGGAAGGTGGTGATGGAGCAGGGTCAACAGGGACAAGAGGAGGAAAAATAAGGAGGACCTCAGTGATGGATGGAAGAGGCAGGTCAGGAGACTCAAAGAAAGGAACAGACTCGAAGAATGTGACATCGGCAGAGACTAGATAACGCTTAAGAGTGGGTGAAAAACACCGATAACCCTTTTCAGACCGATGGTAACCAAGAAAAACACATTTGATGGAGCGAGCAGACAGTTTGTCAAGATCAGGAGTGACATTATGGACAAAACATGTCGACCCGAAGACACGAGGCGGAAGGGAGTGGAGGGGTTGGTGAAGGAACAAAACAGAATGGGCTACCCGGTTATCAAAAACAGAAGAGGGCATACAATTAATCAAATAGCAAGCAGTGAGAACCGCATCGCTCCAAAAACGAAAGGGAACACGACCATGATACAAAATGGTCCGAGTTGTTTCAATAAGATGTCTATTTTTGCGCTCAGCAACCCCATTTTGTTGAGAGGTATAGGCACAAGATGTTTGGTGAAGAATGCCATGAGATGCCATAAAAGTTTGAAAATTGTGAGACAGAAATTCACGGGCATTGTCACTACGCAAAATACGAATCGGAACACCAAACTGAGTTTTGATTTCATTATAAAAGGTCTTAAAAATTGAAAACAACTCTGATCTGTGTTTCATTAAAAATAACCAAGTACACCAAGAATAATCATCAATGAAAGTAACAAAATATTTTGACCCAAAAGTAGACTCAACACGACTAGGACCTCAAATATCAGAATGCACTAAAGCAAAAGGAGACGCAGCTCGACGACACACTCAATCGGAAAACGGACTACGGGTGTGTTTTCCAAGTTGACACGATTTACAAGGTAAAATAGATAACTTAGAAAAGGTTGACACCATTTGCTGTAGCTTAGCAAGGCTAGGATGACCCAACTGAGCATGGATGGTGAGAGGGGAATCCGTAGCAGAGCACACACAAGAGGTGGCAGAGAGCTGGTAAAGGCCATTAGACTTACATCCGGCGTCAATCATCCGTCCCGAACTCCGGTCCTGCAAAATGACAGAGTCTTTAGTGAAACTAATGCGACAATCTAAAGAACAGGTCAAATGACTAATAGAAAGTAAATTAAAAGGACAACCAGGGACATAAAGAATAGAATCAACAGACAGAGAAGGGAGGGGATAGACAGTGTCAATCCCTTCGGGCTGTGTTTGAGAACCATTTGTTAAAGTAATTATAGGTAAATAGCCAGAGTTAGAGAATTTAGAGAAAAGACGTTTATTACCAGAGATATGGTCAGATGCACCAGAGTCAAGTACCCAAGGACCTAAGGGTGGAGAGTGAGAGAGACAAGCAAATGCATTACCAGTGTGCTCAATAAATGCAGTAGAGTTAGAAGCCTGTTGTTGTTTAAACCATTTCAGAAAATCTGAATAGGCTGCCGGAGATGGGGTCGGTGGAGCAGAAGGCTCAGGTAAATCAGGTACAACGGCCTGGGCAATATTGGCAACCCATGGAGGACAACCATGTTTGGTCTAACAACGATCCTCAGTATGACTCAACCTGTTACAGAATGTACACTTCGGACGGGGCCTACCCGAGGTGCCAGGACGAGAACGACCACGATTAGCACTTTGGGAGACGAGGGCAGAAGTATCAACAGGAGCCGAGGCTAGGACAGAACCAGAGGGTTGCTTCGTTAGCACCCGAAGCAAAGTAGACCAAGCTGAGGACAGAGTGAGGATAGTAGGTGAACCCAACATCTAATCACGATTGGCAGAATATTATGGAGGCAAACCATACAAGGCCATGAGCATGAAGAAGGTGCTGCGTTGCTCGAGTTCTTGTGTTGGTGTAGCAGCAGAGAGTAGCAACTCATTGAAATTATGGAGAGCACCATGAACCTTACCCAAGTAAGCAGACATAGGTCCGTCAAACTGGCGAGGAGCAATAATACTCATGAGATTGTGACAAACTCCATATAGCCGCTGAGTGTCATTAGTGTAAAGAACCTTGGCTTGTTCCCAAATTGAAGCATAAGTGGTCTGAGCACGGAAGATCTGCTTGAGAGAGGAGTGAATGATGGACTTGATGACAACGCACAACTGTTTATCAATCTTCTTCCACCTGGGTTGTTCCTTCGCAGGCACAGAGGTAAGGTCTGTGGTGAGGTGGTCTTCATAGCCTTGACTTTCAAGCCACAACTTGATGTCTGAAACCCAAGTATCATAGTTGTTGCTATCTAACTTATCAGCAGAGAGAGAGGTATGGAGGTAACTTGTGAAAACAGGAGGCTCAACCTTGGGATGATCTTTAGAGCCATCTGGGGATGTAGAACACGTCATAGGTCAGAATATAAAGGGAAAAAATGAAAAACACAAGATACCTGAAAAATCCAACGCAAGAGAACAAGGATCTGAGGGCAGATCGGCGTAGAGGAGGCCTAGACGAGTCAGGCGAAAGAACCGGCGGCCAGAGGGGCGGCCGGTCGCGTCATCACGTGCCGGAAAATAGGCTGCGCGGTGGCTGTTTGGCTGCAACGAAGGGGGGCGGGTCCCGACGACATTGGGGCTGGGCTTCTGGGGTCTGGCCAGTCGGCGGGAGACGGTTTCGATGGTGAGGTCGTCAGTCGGAAAGGAGGCAGTGGACGGCAACGGATGGTGGTGGCAGCGGCGAACAGGGAGAAAAAGAGGCCAAAAAGACGTCACAGCAAGGGAGAAAGGTCGACAAACCGGAAGGGAAACACAGTTGGCCGGAAAAATTTTCACCGAAAGGCAGTGGACCCACCGGGTATGCGCAGTTCTAGGGTTGCCTCTCTTTAGGCTCTAGATACCATGTTAAAAGAGATAAAAGAGAGAGACATATGAAGAAACCGCGTGCTTCAACTACACGATGGAAAGCTGTTTATATAGAACTATGATAATAAATACAAAGATTAAGGTTATGATTTGATTAGCCTATACAAGGAAACTACATAAATACAAAAGATATACAAAAGATATTTACATGTTTTCAACAGAGAGAAAGGGAGGCTAGGGTTCCTACACGTAATAATTCTTTTTTTGGTTTCCTAGAGTATCGCCTTATCCGATAAGTGAGAGACTAATTTCCTGAGATATGGTCATATGTTTAAGTGGGGACTCATCCCAATGATATTATTTCTATACACATGAATTCTCATAATTGAACTAAGGATCAAATGCTTAAGAGACTGAGTTTTTTCCACTTGGACCAACACACATTGGTAAAATTTTTATTCTTACTGGCATATTGATTAGCAAAATTATATTCTTACTACTAAAGTGGAAAATCATCTCTCTCTCTCTCTCTCTCTCTCTATATATATATATATATATATATATATATATATATATATATATATATATGACCAAATCTAGTGAGAGGAGTTTTAATTGTGAGAGGGTGAGAGAGTAAATCTTGACAATACAATTATACATGAATGGTCAAGATTAAAAGTTACTTAAAGGTCATATGACCACTTAAAAAAGTCACATGCATTTATGTTCTAATCTTGATCATTCATGTTAAATCCAATGGTCAATATTCACTCACCTCACCTCTTACAATAACCACTCATCTCACCAGATATACTATATATATATATAAGCTAACCTTCGCATTTTATTTTGGACATGTTAGCATGATTAATTATAATTAAGATTATAATTGATCACGATTGATTTTAGGGATGATCGTCAAAAATCCCATAAACTTCTTATATTTAGGATACTACCCACCATAAAGGGATTGACAAAAAACACCTTAAAAATTGAAAATCAAAACACCCATAAAATGGATAACAAAGTTATAAGATTTGTCATTAAGAGAAGTAAATCTGGACAACTAAGTTCAAGATCTATATTTAGATCTGAGCAAATTATTTGAAAATCATGTAAAAACAAAAGAAAAAGAGACGGTGGAGCTGCCACTAGGGACAGTAGCCCCCCGCTCCAACACTCTTACAAAAGGAGGCTTAAAACAAGCGAGAGATAGAGAGAAAGGGAGACTAGGATTTCTATACGTAATAATATTTTTTATTATTTTCTTTGTTTCCCAGAGTATCGCCTTACCCTATAGTTAGAGCTGTCAAAATGAGACAAGTCCGATGGACTTAGGGGTGTCAATTCGAGCCGGCCCGCAGTGGGCCAAAAATTTTCGGGCTGGGCTGGGCTGGGCTAATTTAGTTGCGGGTTAGTGAATTTCTAGCCCAGCCCAGCCCTATGCGGGCCATGGGCTAAGCAGGCCAGCCCATGGGCTGACCATATATATATTAGTGCAAATAATCTGCTCCAATATATTTATTGTCTTCATAAGCTAAACGGCCAAAGATCCACAAAATAAGCATAGAATTGTTGGTCAAATATCAGTATACTTTAGGAAGAAACAACTGAGAACTCAACCCCCTAATTTGGTTAAAAGGATTACTTTATCCCCCATAAAAAAAACCCTGAAGGATAATAACCTGGAAATAACATCATTAATGGAGCAGACTTATTCTGATTAGCTTCTCAAATTCTTTCAGTTACAACAGCTACAGGAAGAAAGTTCACAGGTTAGCTTCACCAGAGATTTTACAAACCTATATGTCCCAGAGCAAAAGATTGGATAAAAATATAATTTAGCCAATAGTTGAACACTCAGAAAATATATTTATATTAAACAGGGCATTATCCTAGTTTGAGTTACTAGTATGCATGAATATGCATAATGGGAAGACAGTTGGTATTGGGGCACCTCCAAACATGACAATAGCTAGAGTATATCTAGAAGCCAAAAGGGAAATTCAAATACTACCACAAGCAATCAAATAAAATGAAGTACAATGAAGATTATTTACTTTTAGTCCACTGTCAATGCAAAGAATTTACAAGGGAAGAAATAAGGGATTTTACTTTATTTAAATTGCACACATTTTCATAATTATAAGTTATAACAAAGTGCACATACACCAATTATCTATGCACCTGAAACACCCTTGAAATCTGATGACTTTGATTCTCGCTTAACATAGATACAACCAAGGCACTTGCTGTCACAAAAAACATGCCATAATATGTAAATACAAGGTTCTGAATAATCCATTATAATGAAAAGATAATTCACATTAAATCATATAAAATGCAGCATTCTCATTTTTTGAACTACTTGTTGATCATTACCAATATGAAAATTCAATTTTGCATTGAGAAAATAATGAAGTGCAGAACACCTCAAAACCTAAAGAACTCAAATGAAGCAATAGGATTTAAGTTTGCAATGATCCATAATCATAGAATTAAACCAAGAGAAACCAATAAAAAGCCAACAGACCTGATGAGACCAACGAGAGGAAGATTAGCCACTAATCTCTTCATTGATGAAATCCAAGATTTAAATAAAACGTTTGAAAAAAGAAATATGTCAGTAACAAACATACGTACAAGATACATTCATTGAGGAAAAAATCTGCCACATCACAAACCTTAGCAACAAAACTTAGGAACGAGGAAGACATGTGATACAAAATATCCAAGTATGACACATGATTAGATATTATTACGCCAGGTCTTCCCATCTCTTCAGGCTGATGTCTGTCTTCCTTCTTAAATTGAAATAGAGCAAAGAATTAAGTAGAAATAAAATCAAATACCAAGACAGAACATTTTGATTGCAAAATATAATGAAATGAGAAGGCTGGAAACTTATTATCTAATAACTGCTAAAATGCATTTCATTTGTCTCTTCAAGAAAGAGAAGGTAAATAGAGGCACTGATTCTCAGTAGGTATATTAGCAAAACGCGTACAAGAACTAAAAACTAACATATGGGAATGAGCTTCACACCTTAAATCCAGAATACCTTTTACAAAAATTCAAGTGAAATGATTCATATTCATCATCTTACGGTTACTCTGGGCTTCCCTTTCTCGTAGACAGCTTCATCAGGCAAAGAGGACTAAAAAAAGAAAGAAAGAAAGATTGCGGTGAAAAAAGTTAGTTAGGAACTAAGATTGAGAAATGTTGATTTTTCTTTTTATAGTTTTTCTTTTTTACATTGTAACAAAACCCAGAAAGAAATAACTGAGAAACGTTGATTTTTTGGGCAAGTAGCTAAAAGCTTAAAATAGATCAACACAGAACCTGGAAGGCTGGAACGTGGAACGTGGTCACTGTCTCGCTTGAACCTGGAACGTGGTCGACGTCGTACTCACAGGAACGTGGTCGGTGCCTCGCTAGCGATGCTGCTCGTCGTCGTGGTCGTTGGAAGCCTGGAACGTGGTCGACTGGTCGTCCTCACAGGTTCTCAACCGTGGTGCTCTACTGCCAGCAACTCCTGCTCTTCCATGGAGATGACCGTGCATTTTGTGAGTGACAGAGTGAGAGTGGTGAGTGACGAGAGATTGAGAGTGTCTTCGTCTCTCTGAGTCTGAAACTCTGAATTGGGAAATTGAGAAATTAGGTAAGTGGTGGGTAAAGCAGAAGGGGCTGGGCTGGGCTGTGTCTTTTTCTTTTATTTTATTTATTTGGGCTGGGCTGTGTGCTGTGTTAGTATTTTTTTTTAATCTTCTTTTGCAATTATAACAACAAATAAAGAAAGTAGAAAAAAACTTTTCAGGCCAACTGGCCCATGTCGGGCCGGGCCAAATTCGAGCTAGCCCATTCTGGTCAAAATTTATTTTTTTACTAAATTTTTTGGCTCAACCCATTTATTTTGTCGGGCTATTTGGGTCGACCTATCGGGCCTGACCCATTTTGACATCCCTAGATGGATTGACTAGAATAGTCCGACAAAATGTGTGGGTCAGACTAGTAAAAGTGAACACAAAATTAAATATAGTTCGAATTAGCCCGACCCGCTTTGATAACACTAAATAAGGTTGAGCTGAGCTAACAAAATGTCAGTCTAAAACTTACATAGCCCAATTTGACCCCTCTCGAAAATCGTCGGACCCGTTTTGACAGCTATACCGATAAGTGAGAGACTAATCTCCTAAGGTATGATCAAATGCCTAAGCAGAGACCTATCTTAAGAATATTATTTTCATACACATGAATTCTTAGAATTGAACTCAGATCACATATGTTTAAAAAACACGAGTTCTTTTTACTCGAATCAACATACGTTAGTAAAATTTTTATTCTTACTGACATATTAATCAACAAAATTATATTATATTCTTACTACAAAAGTGAAAAATCATCTATATATATATATATATATATATATATATATATATATATATATATATATATATATATATATATGTATATATATATAGGGGTTAGCTAATCTCCACATTTTGTTTTGGATTAAAAGTCTCATAAATTTCTTTTAAGAATAACATAAATTTATTAATATTTTAGTTATTTACACTTATATTCATTTAATGAATAAAGAGAATAGTAAGTTTCATATTAATGAAGAAATAGAATAGATGTATTATGTTTTTTATTAAGTGAAATAATATGACTTTATTACCAGCTCTACTCATTAATAGTTATTCTTGGTTTTATGATTTTATACTAAAATATGCAATAATATTTAATATATATGATTTATTTATTCAATAAAAATAGTAAAAAAATATAACGTACAAAATAAAAACCAATTCTAAAATAAAAATAATAAATACATAAATGCATAATTTATATACCAATTTATTATTTAAATTACATTTAGAATTTCGTATTTATTATTTTTATTCTAGGATTATTTTTTTTATTCTAGAATTACATAATTTATAAACTTAGGTCATATAAACAGGATTCACGACTATTTTTTTTAATGTTATATTTTTTAACTATTTTTATTTGATGAATATATCATATTTATTAAATATATTACATATTTTAATATAAAATCTTAAAACTAAAGATTAATAATATTGAGTAGAGTTACTAATGAAGTTATATTCTCTCTTTATTAAAATATAATATAATTATTCTCTTTTTTATTAAATAAGTATAAATATAAATGACTAAAATATCAATAAATTTATATTATTCTTAAAAAAAATTTATGAGACTTTTCATCTAAACAAAATGTAGAATTTATTAACCTCTACGCGAAAGTGTGGAGATTAACAATATCCTCTCTCTATATATTCAAACTTGTAGGTTGTCTGCTTGTTATTATCTTGACACTGCAATATTCATCAGCCATCACACGCGTTACTCACTAGTTTTGTGCATAATGAGTAATCACAAAGAGAAAGTGAGCAGCGTAAGAGAGAAAGAGAGAGACGTGCAGGCTGAAAACCGAAAGACAGAGGTGAGCAAGGAGGAGTGAATAGTCACGTCAGGAGCAAGGAGGAGTGAATAGTCACGTCAGTAAGTAATGGGATGTTTTAATCTCAACCTTTAATTTTGATTTGATGGCTGTGAGAGGCTCCTCTCATCTCTCATGATAAGTAAACATTCTCATGTTGTCATCAGTCAACACATGTGTTACTCACCAGTTCTGTGCAGAATGAGTAATCGTAAAGAGAAAGGGAGCCGCGAGAGGCGTTCAAGGCCTGTAGGCTAAAAACCAAAGTGAACAAGGAGAAGTAGTAAATAGTCACGTGAGTAACTATTTATGTTATATAAACTTTTTTTTTTTTTTTTTTTAGTATTTATGTGAGTGTAAGTTTTTTTTTCAATGTTAGATTCACTTTTCTAATATTTTTTAGAGCAAATAATCGTCAATCATTTCGAAATGTACAAATTTATAATAATACTTATTTTTATTTTAGTCAAAAAAGACTTACACCTACAGAACCGATCCTCCTCTTTATAATAATACTTTCATATAATGCCAACGAAGGTTGGCTAAATGAATCTTTCACTCACGATAATAACATAACTTGAGTTTAAATTTTAAAATCTTTATTAATAAATAATTTATAATTTTATTATAAATTCTCATTGGAATTAATAATTTATACAATTTACATTGACTTTAAAACAGGTAAAACTTTTCCTCATTCTAAACTTTTGAATTCACAAAAAAAATATTAGTTTTGATAATAAAAATACTTATATAATAAAAATATAAGAACATAAGACTAATTCCCTCGAATTTAAAATTTAAATGGTTGAATTATTTTTTAAAATTTATTTTAAGACCTTTGCTACGATGTTAGGACGAGAAATTACAGTTGCAACTTGCAACCCATTATTTTTATTGGTTAAAAAAATGAAATAATTTCTTGAAATGCATATGAGAATTAAATCTATTGATTTTTCATATTTCGTTCTAAAAAATGACCGTGTTGTATATGTATGTTGTAGGAGAAAGTGTATATCCAAAGTCTGACAGATGATTAAATGGAATATACGATGCTAGTTTATCAGCATAATTAAGAAATCAGCATCCCTCTGTTAGTTGTGACATAAATGGCAGCTTTTGATAATTGGTTATGTTGTACTAGGATGCTGTCGTCTATTCATCTGCCTAGAAATTGAATAGTATTATTAATTAAAGTGAGCTGATTAAACGAATAGTTCACGTCTAAATTTGTAAGGTCAGTCTCACCTTTTTATTGAAGAACTGCCACACAGTGCCATTACAGGGAGATTTGATGCTCCGCTTATTTTTGTTGATAATTTCTGTTACAGCAAAGTTTAGAAAACTGATAATTAAACTGTCATGTGTCATGGAATAAATAATGTAAGAGTTTCTTTATTTTATGTGTGTACAACAATAAAAACTATATATGAAGCTTAAGCTTCCCATATTCGTTAATCTTCAACTCGTTGTGACTATTAGAGTTCCTGAAAAATGATAATAAAATAAGTAACAGCTAATTAGCTAAATAAACTCAGGGTTTCTTAGTAGTTCGTTGTATTTTACGCGACAACCATGACTCAGAAGGTGACTTAGGCAGTGGTGGAAGTAACAAAGCTCTGCGGCAGAGACCAAAAGGCCATCCCTCGCAATGACAAAACTCCTGAATTACTGAGCGCCTCCAATATTTTGACAAATTAAGCTCGTTCATGCTTGAACATCGGGAAAGGTTTGTCTTCACAGAATAAAATGCTTCCTCACTCACAGAACTTGAACAACATGATGAGAAACAACTTTTAACAGACAAAAATTCTTCTTTTTCGTCGTGTTGTTGATCACCCTCCACCCTTTCTTGTGGTGGTGTCACCGCGTGAGTGACATACAATTCTTTTGTTGCAGGAGAGTATACCCACGAAAAGCTATGTCTCAAGATGCCTGGCTTGTGTTTCTGTTTTTCCATGGCTTGGCTTATAACTGTTGAGACAACCACCTGAGGAAGTAGAGGAAAATTAAGAACAATCATGATGACATTGAATTCACAAGGACTAAAAGGGAAGAGTTTTCAAAAACAGTTTGATTAAGATTGAGTAGTGAGGTGAATGTACTTACTTCCTGCTCCTCTTCAAAATCGCTCATTGGGTACTCTTCCTCAACCTCAAGGCTAGCAGTTGAAAACCGTCCCCCAAAAGCTTGGCAACGGGAAAATACTTCTTTCAGATTTGCTACAAGGCATTTGCATCTGTTGGGATGGTTTGGTGGCGCTTCATGGTAGAAGACACTCATGGTGGAAATTTATTCATCAATGTGTCAGACAGGAGGATATATATATATATTTATGGAACTACCAATACCTCTTTATTCACACTAGTGTTGATGTTCAAATTGACCTGCTTTATTGATAGTGGCCTTGCAGCGTACTGAGAACACTAACGCTTTCCGTCCTTTAAGGTAAAGACAAGTTAAAATGGCCTAAAGACATTTTAACTAATGGCAACGACATTCAATTCAGGATTCAAATGTTTGTTTGACAGCCATAAATATATGGATTCTTTGGTTGAGAAACTGTCAATAAGAACATGACGTGTGACATCTATGTTTTTGGGTGTATTACACATAAGAATGTCTCCTCCAGCAGGTAACCTTCAACGATTTTGTTTATTTATGTGCGCAAGCGATGGTGCCTAGTCAGAGTTACACTTTAAGTTAAAGTCATGGCTAACGGGACGTGCCACCGAATAAATACGGCTATTTAATAAATTTGCTTAGGTTGGTTATCCTCCAATTGTAATTATTTTTAAGAGTGTCAAAATGGATTAAGTATGATAGATCGATCCGAATAGCTTGACAAAATAGGCGAGTTGAATTAGCAAAATACCAATCCGAAACTTACATGATCCGAATAGATTGAACTCGAATGAGTCAGACTAGCCTGTTCTTTTAACATTACATAAAACTAAATAGATTAGACTAAACTAATAAAATACTAATCTAAAACTTACACAGTTTGAATAACCCGCCTCAAAAATGACCCGACCCGTTTTGACAACCCTAATTATTTTCGAGAAAAATAACACATAGGGATAAGAGCATTTATCGTATGTCTTGAAATTGACTCACATGGCATGAAAGGGGATAATGTTAGTCGAAAAGGATTTCAAGTAAAAAAGAAAGAGTAATGTTATATCCTCTTATCTAATTATCTTAATAATCATCTTAATACTAAATTAAAAAAATATTAAATAAAAAAATAAATGCATCTAATATCTTGAGAATATAAAAAATATTTAATATTTTTTTCATTTAGTAATTAAAAAGATTAATAAAAAGATTAGGTAGGAGGATAAATCATTTCTCACAAATGAAACCTTCGTTGACAATTTGATTCATTGCATTGCACACACATCTAATCTTCTGGGGATCTACATGTTTTTCTAGACTCTAGGGAGCACATTCACGTGTTTACCCAATGGTAGTATTCTTCTACGTTTTCCTTGTGCAAGTAAACCCTTCTCTTTAATTGCTTGCTTCCTTCCATGAGTTTTCGCCACAAGATAAACGGCTTTTTTGTTAATCAAATTGCAATTGAAAGCAAAATTATTACTTAAAATATCATTCTTTTGAAATTATATATTAAAATGTTATCATTTTATTTAATATGATATTTTTTATTTTTTTTATCCATATAGATAACGTTATCTATATTGACGCTTCCACATGAATAACGCCAAAGCGTTTAGCATTATCTACATGGAAACGTCAACGTAGATGACATTATTTACGTGAAAGCGCTAATATAGATGACATTTTAAGACTAATAACGTCATACAGTTTAACATTTTTTGTGTAATAGCGCCATACACTTGATGTTTTCTATTTGACATAATTCAATCAAATAAATTACATACAATAAAAATTTGTGCTAATATTTTTTCGTTCTTGGTAATTTATTAATTACATGCAATGAAAATTTCTGCCAATTTTTTGAGTTGTGTAGTTGTCCCGTTAATTTACTAAAAAAAGAATTTAATTTAATTAATTAATTTCTTATGATCTCATTCCAATGCACTCTTTAAATGTTGAACCATTGAGTATTTGAATGCACTTATCTAAGCAACTTTGGAAACAAAAAAACTCTTCTTATTTTTTTTTGTTATTTTCAATAATTTATTGTTATTGGAATGCTCTTGATTTCCCAAATCTAAATAGAGAGTTAAATAACCTGCATGTGGCTTCTTTCTCACCTAGGCCTTCTCACAAATGATGGGCTTCTTGGAGCCTGAGAAATAACGAGTGCTCTTTTTTGGTTTCCATGGTTATTGGAATGATAGGCTTCTTTCAACAATTTATTGTTATTACAATACTCTTTTTTCGTTTCCATGAACCACATAGTCCAAAAAATTGACACAAATTTTCATTACATGTAATTAATAAATTATCAAAAATAAAAAATATTGGCACAAATTTTTATTACATGTAATTTATTTGGTTGACAGAAAATGCCAAGTATAATGACGTTACAACATAAAAAATGCCAAACTATATGACGTTATAAATATTAAAATGTCATTTACGTTGGCATTTTCACGTAAATAATGTCATCTACATTGACGCTTCCACGCGGATATGTTATCCATGTGAAAGCGTCAATGTAGATGACGTTATCTATGTGGACAGAAAAAATAAATAAATCACGATACACAAAAGAGTGACATTTTAATATATAATTTCAAAAGAGTTACATTTTGATAAATAATTTTGTCATCAATGATAATTTGGTAAAAATATCCCAAGATAAACATAGGATATCTTAGAGTTGCAGAGGCGGAAGTGAAATTAAAGGTTGCAGTCCTTCTGGATAATTAAACTGAACCTATATAAGCTCCTAAAGAGTGGTGCTTTTATCGGGTAAGAGACTAAGTGTGTGTACTAGAATTTACAAATTTAAGTTTGAGCCAACTTAGTTTTACAAACTTAATTTTGGTCTAGAATAGGTTTGAGTATCAGGATTTATGTTTGGAAACTTTTATATCAAAAGTGAATTTGACAAAATAATATTATTTGAATGATATTAATCAAAATCACTTTTAGATATGTAATTACTGAAAAAGGGTATGAATTTTATATTGCAATATTAATATTATTTCTTATTTTATTTCATTATTTTTAAGTATACTTGAACAAATTATATAATTTTTTTAACTTTTAGTGGTAGAATTAAATTATAAAAACAAAATGCATAAATTATATGCATAATTGAATAAATTATATAAATGTTAACTTAAAAAAAAAAATTGGTGCTAGAGTTAAATTATAAATAAAAAAATTTGTAGCAAAATACGTAAATTATATGCACAAAAAATGTAATTTTAATTAATGTAATTGTTAAATATATCTCAAGAAAGCAAATGGGTTGATCTAATAAATGAATGCAACTAAGCTTCAATACATCAATGCAAATGAATTGATCTAAATTAAAGTATAAAATAACAGTAAAGTTTATAGAGGAAAATGTAATACAATTTTGAAATATAAATATAAATACACTACTAATTATGTTACATGTACTCAATAATTTGATGCCAAATTGAGTCTCGAACAATATCCATCTCTGTTGAATATACTATAGTTAAATTTGGAAATGGATTTTCATCAACATCATTATCATCCTCAGATTCAACTATATTTTCATATTCTTAATGATTGAATTTGGAATCTGTTTCAAAATTTCTTCTAATAAAGTTATGTATAGTCATTCTTGTACTAACTATTTGAACTTGTGTTTCAATCTTAAACTTAACCATGGGACGCAAAATAACAAACTTATTCTTCCATACCCCCAAAAGTCCTTTCTATTGTGCACCTTAAACTTGAGTGATAATAATTGAACGTCTATTGCGGTTTGCAAATCTTGATGAACGCTTAAAATCAAGAAGGTGATAATGTTCGCATTTATAAAGACTAATATATCCAATTGGTGTTGGATAGCCAACATTTACCAAATGACATTTACCTAATAACAATGAAACTAGTATAATGTAAATCATACTTTTAATGCAAATATAAATTAATTGTAGTTGTGAGAAAGAACAAACCTGGAAATGGATGTGGTAAATTCATGCTAGGAGTTGTGATGGCATTGTAAAAAACACGAGCTTCATAGGTTTCCCATCCAGGTAATGCAAAAATGAAACACATGTTCCAATCACATACAACCATTACATTTTGTGTTGGATGTCCCTTTCTTCTAATGAATTTTGGTTGTTCACTAAGGTTAAACACACATGGGATATGAGTATCATCAATTGCTCCTATAGCATTCTTGAAAAATGGCCACTATTGTCTATTATTTCGAATTTTGGTATGAATATCCCGAAACTTAAGATCTTGTGGCTTCAGGTATTTGAAGGATAACCTAAGGTAAGCAATTAATACTTTATGAAAATGCCTACTTACAGTCTTTTGTGAGTGTTGAAACCTTTCTTGTATCATCTTGTTGCCTACCCCATGGCCAACCATATTTAAGAACATTGCAGTCATTTCTTGAATCCTTATTTGTTTAGTGCCTTTAAACCATGTTCAACCAATTCAGTGCAAAATTGAAAGAATATATGTTTTTTCATCTGAAACATCTCATCATAACAACGAATAAGATGCCCTTGCAAAATTTCTTGCACCTTTGCTCATTGGTTCTACGTGGCTCTTTACATAAATATTTTACTGCATACTCACCAATTAATGCACTCACATCTTCATCTTCTTTCATATCATCTTCTATAATGAAAAATATTTTAGATTCTTCATTTCAATCCTTCACACTCCATTCCTCCATAGATTCTTCATTTCAATCTCCCATTGATTTTTAAACCTATACAATATAAAGTGCAAGATAATTTAATTGAGGAAAATATAAATGCACATGAAAATAAGGAATGCTAATTAGGCAGTCTTCATAATAATTAATAAGGGCAAAATAAAGAACTATCATGGCATGCAATGGACTTCAATGAAGCATTTGCAGCAAGGGCTTAGGAATCAATACTTTAAGAATTTTTTCAGAGATCAGAGATGCTACACACTATAAAGCCATATTGGGTAGTATCTTTATACATTTAGATCAAGCATACTAATCAGTACAACGTCTAATCTAAAGTATGTTTTCTAGGAAAATTGACTACACAAGAATTATTGTCAAATCATTTACACAAACTAAACTCTTCCTAGGCACAAAAGAAATGCCACTTTTCATAAACTAAATATTACATTAAGCTTATTATTTATCATTGAATATTTGAAGGCACTAACAATTTTGCAATGGATTAATGTGATACTTATAATTCTACATATAGTAAGGAAATTAATGGATATAATAAGAAATTATCTATAGAACCTACTCTACAAATTGTTCAAAATTCACATATCATATAACCTACTTTGTAATATCTTAACATTTCATTATTGCAGCACAGGAACTTGTTCAACAAAAGTATCTATCAACTCGAGCAAAGCATGTCACAAGTAAACCAATTTTGCATTGCCTTACTCTGCACAAACCAATTCTGCAAAAACTAATTTTGTAGAAATATATTCTGCATATCACAATTTTACAGAATCCAATTTTGCAGTACCCTTCCACGTAGAAACTAAAATTGCACTGCCTTATTATTTATAAACCAATTATGCAGAGACTAAAGTACCCCAATACTGCATAAACATATTATGCAGTGTACAATTTTGTGATGTAACATTCTGAAAACACTAAAGCATAGGCAGTATAGAAGCATACTAACGGTGCATTATAGACAAACGATTCATAGGCAGTACTTAAGTAGCACATTAGACATATAAGCAAAAGCATAGGTAATTCATATGTATAGTAATGATTCATTATATCTAAACGGTTCATAGGTAGTACATAAGCAACACATTGGCAGTACATTAGACATACAGATAAAAGCATAGGCAATACATATGAATACTACAAGTCACTTAAATACACCCAGCGTAACACAAAAACATAATCTAAAGTCAATTAGTTTAAATACAGTCTTCCAACTAATTTTTCATGAACAACAATGGGTTATAAGCAACATGCTTAAGCCAATCCAACAATCTCTCTTCAAATCATTTTAAGGAGATAAACATTTCCCTTGCAGGCTTGAATAACATGAGTTGACAGCATCGAGAATGTCAATTTGGATAACTTGTAATAGCTTCCATATTTTGAAGCTTAACCATCACTTCACTAATAGATGAACCATGTACTATTAGTGTGTTTACAGTAGCTAAGCGTGACTAAGATGTTGATGCAATTCTACTTATTGCATCAACTATCTTTTGTGAGGCGGGAACTTTGACCTTTCTTTTCTTTTCACTCATTTCACTAGGTTTAACCTCTTTCTCTTATCATTGCTCCTTTGATTATTGTTTCCTTGGGAAGTGCTTAAATTTATATATTGGAATTCAACATTAACTCCAACACTGGTTACAACATTAACACCTGCACTAGCACCTAAAGATTCTTCACTATCCCTCGAACCTTTCCTCTAGATTTATATCACTCTCAAAGAAAGGACAGTACCCATCATCATCTTCATCAATGCCATTAGGTAATATCCCAGATGAGGGTGCCCAAGCAAATTTTCCTGTAGCTACCATATCCTTGAACAATATGGTTAATTCATGACCAAAATGAAGCCCTGTGTGCCTGAATTTTCCATAATCACAATTTTTTTTGCATATATACAACTTATCAACACAACACATTACACAAAATAAATCTAAAACTTACAACTTTGCATTTATTTACTACATACCAATTACTTTTTCTCTTATCACTCGTCCGATGCATCTACAGTATTCTTTACACTATCTCATCCTAAACTTGTCTCTTTGACAAATAACTTGTACTACAGTTGCCATTCTTTCTTAAGGTTATCCCACTTATTTCTGAATTGGTTTTTGTCATATTGCTTTCCACTTTTCTCATTAAATTGGGATATAATAGCTTTCCACCATTTCTTTGTAAAGGTCATTGCACTATGTTCCCCCTTATATACTTGTCCAAGCATGCTTGGATAAAATGTTTAGTTATCTTCAAATCCCATGTAGCCTTTGGCTTATGAGCTTCATTCTCTATTGAAGGGGTATCCACAGTGTTTTTCCTCTTGTTACTCATTGTTCTATTACAAAAGAAAGACCACAATTTATATTTTACACTTTCAACATATGTAAGACCCCATATAAGTACACTTTCAATCATTTTTTTTTTTGTTGCAAACGAAAAGTGGAGTTATTTTTAGATCCATATCAAACAATCTTAGAATCAACTAACTATTTTTAGAGCTTTTCTTATGAGTTGTGATATCAATTTTGTAGCTATTGCCTACTGATTTTAAAGTAATCTCAACAAAATCACCAAGCACAATTCTTCAAATTCAAAATTTAAACCATAATCAAACTCTAGTATTTTCAGAAACTGGCTGATAACTCCATAAAGTGGAGTTATTTCAGCCTAAATTGAATAAAAATATAAGTGCTAGGTCCATAATTCCCCTTAATTTATTTGAAATAATGCTTAATTGCATGTAACTTTTTGTTACTTGATTCAAAGTAATCTTCACCTTGCATTTAGTCAATTCATGAAGTTATTAGATTTACTTTGATAACTAAATCCATGAACTCATAATTGATGTTAATTTGTAGGATTCAAGGAGGTAAGGATTGGAAAGGAGATATGGAGAAATGGACATGAGGATCAAGCATCAAGGAATTCAACCAAGACTTTGGAAGAGAAATTGTGAAGCAAGAGACCACACCTAAGCACTACCACACCTAGGCGTGGTAGCAGCTCCTGGAACCTGTGAAGATCGCACTTAAGCGTGGAATTACGATAGCTAGGCATGGTGGCAGCATTCCTAACCAGAGAAGACCACGCATATGCATGTGGTTTCCATGCATATACATGGGAGCAGCAGCCAAAATCCATGCTTTGTACTCGAGTGAACCACGCATATGCGTGGAACACCAATGCGCCACCTAACACTCACGTGACTTAGTATAAATAGATGTTTGAGACCATTTTTTTGGGGACTTTCAATTCTTTCTCCCATTTTCTGACTTTCTTTCACTTTGGAGAGCTTGGGACTTCAATTTCAAGAGTTTTTAGAGGAGATCAAGGAGTGAAAATAATTAAAATAGTGAACAACAACATTTGCAAGGAAATCAGATAAACGGTTTCCCTACTATATACATGTAGATAATTTAAGGGGGTTCCTAAGTCCAATATGTAGCACTTTTAGTCCATCAAAAGAGTAGAAGAATTCATGTTATTAGTGATTGAGTTAGCTTTTAAGTTTTAACATAATGTTAAAACTTAAGTTATTCATGAGAAAAAAACATGTTTTCCAAACAAAATATAAGAAATTAATGACACTTGAATATAAGCTCAAGTTGAACCTCAAGCTGTTTTTCCATAGGAAGTTTGAACCACTAACAAGGATGCAAAAATGCACAAAGTACTACAAAAATTACGCCTAATTAAGTTTGCAAACTTGTTTTACACTTTCTTGGAATTCCAGGATTGGTCTTAGAATCAAAATTATATTTTGAACAATCAGAACCATATTAGCTGCTAATTCATCGTCTTTAACTCAATTCAAAGGATATAACCCGAACAACAAGAAGCATGAGTTTGAGTGCAGCTAACCAGAATTTTAAGCAATGCTACATCGAGGGAAAAAAAAATGGAAGCAGAAAAATACGAACATCTAGAAAACTTAATTAGTACATCATCACTGATAATATTATATCAACATCTGAAAATATGAAATTGCTACAAAGTTATATCTAATGTCTATAAACATCCTGATAGATAACGGTTCAGAAAACACACCAAATGCTGAATATGCACTATAAATCTCCTCTCCTGAGCTGATTTCTATATGATATCAGATCAGTGGGGGTCTGAAAATGAAATTTACATAATATACTCTCAACAGAAATGTAAGAAAACTGATAACCCAGGCAATTCGAGAGTGTCTGGTCTCTCCCACCCAATTCCCTTCCACTCCTATTTTCGTGCCTCTCCTCAACCTTCTCTCTCCCTTTTATTCCCCCTTCCTCTAACAGATTCTCCACTGGCACATCCTACACCCCTAGCCACGTAAGCAGATGGTTATTTCCCTCAACTTCATTGTTCACATAGTCAGCATGACTCAATTGGGCTTGTAATCCCCTACATCTGTCTCTTCTCTTCCTGTGGTACACTTTAGTAACCACAGGTTTCCTAATAATACTTATCCCCAAAAGATTCACCTTGTCCTCAAGGTGAAGGTTGGGGTAAATGTTGTAGCTGTTGAAAGGACTGCCCCCTAGGGTCCCATTGTTTGAAGCAAAAGAGTCAAGTGATGTAGGAGATATAAGAGCTGCCACTTGGGTCCCAGTTACCTTCTCCAATTCCCACAACAAAAACCAACATGGAGGACAGTGGGAAAGATATGTGACCCTTATTTTGGGTAGCTAGATCAATCGCTTTAGCAGTGGCATGAAAACTAACCCTTCATCTATTGTCTAACACCTGCAGAGCCATTGCTGTTGAGAAAATTGCCTGATCAAAGTCTCCTAAAACTTCAGTAATCATGGCAGCTTTAAAGGCCCCACTAGGAACCTTCAATATTCCGTGCATAACCAGTTGGTCATGGTTCCTCATGCTGAGTAGCACTGCATCAAGCATATAAGTGATCTTTCGGACACTTTCAAGTTGTTGGGTCATCTCAATAATTTCTCTCATGTCATTAACTATTGGGCCAAACATATCGACGGAAAGAATATTGGCGGCATTGCTCAACATCCCCATTATTGCTACAGTTGAATCAAATAGACCACCACTTTGCTTCTCTATTTCATCTACTAGTCTAGACCCTTTGCACAGTGTTGTCAGTTTAACCACAACAGCTACCAATTGAGTAAAAGACCATATTCTAGGATTGAAGCACCCTTCTTGATAATAGTGATGCTGCCAACCATTGCAGCTCCTATTGCAACAAATGTCACATTTCCAAAATCTTGTAAATGAGAAACAACAGCAACATCATTTACCAACAAGGTATTTGTTGTAACGTTGTGATAATACTTAAGAGGATCCATAGTGTTTTCTCCCACATATGCAACAGCAGCAAAGTGCATCGCAGCATCAAATTTATTCTCCAAAAATATTTTATTAATAGATCTTGCATCTCCCAAGTCAACATATATAAATTGAAACCTTCCAGGTTCTGAAAATAAGTCTTGAAGAACCCTGACGGCACCCAAATTTCCTCATGACAAATTGTCTAGTATAGTGACATGGTAATTATCCTTCAAAAGTCGTAGAGCCGCATGTGAGCCAATATAGCCTGCACCCCCAGCTACTAAAACATGAGTGATCCCAGGTTCACGGAGACCAAACGGACTAGGGGAATTCAAAGATGGAGACCGCTTGATCATTATAATGCATAATGACGTTAATGTAGCAGCAAGGAAAACTTTTCCAACAAAATTGCCCTTCCTTTTTGGATCCGCATAATCCATGCCTTTAATGAACTCCTGAATAGCCTTATTGTACCTTAAGTTTCCAGCTTGCCCACAAGCAGAAGGTATCATCCAAAAAATTACATCATATGGTTCCATACAAGACCTCTCCATTTCTGCGAGTTGTATACTCCTGATGTAGTGTGATTCCACAGCAACGGTTAACCCATCCTTCTTTGCGTGATGGTCTGCACCCTATAGCTCCTGTGGCGAATAGGGTAAAGCAACTCTAATGCCCAAAGTCTGAATTTTGTCTCTGACCACCATGACACCCAAAACCTGAACTTCCCTTCTAGACTGAACTTCTGTTTGCAACATGTTTTGCAGATTGGGCCCTAGCTCCCTTTTAATCAGAATTTGCTCTTCTTCTAAAGCAAATTGGGCTCGACCCATTAAGTCAAAAACAAAACTCATGTGTAATGTCGTTTTTGTCCTTACCTCTTCCCTTTGTCCCATCGTACAAGCCCATCGCACTTGCAGAGGTCTTTCTATGGCCACCTTCTTGCCGCCATGAACCACCGCATCGCAAAGCCTTTTCAGGCTACAATCTAGACCACCGTACCTTCCCGGTGACACATCCCATCCACCGTCATGACTAAAGGCACTCACCACTACCGATTTTGAATCCGTTGACTTCGGTGGTGGTGGGTGATTGATTGAATCACTAGAGACCTAGAGTTCTACAGCCTTCACCATCAATTTTCGTCCCTGTACAACCATCGCGCTACCCATTGTGTGTTGATTCTCCTCCTCCCCTTCTCTTCCTCACCCATGTGTGGCAATGGTTGTGGTTGTTTCCGTATCTCATTTTGTTGTTCTCCTTCATCAACAATTTCAATTTCCTTCACAACCCCATTGATTAATTCTATTTCCCCTCCTACGAACATCTCTGATGGAACAATAATGGTTAGAGTGCGGTCTAGCGCCTCTTCACCTAGTGGGTGAAATTCCTCTGTTTCCAAAAATCCTCCAATGGCCGCTGACTCTAGCTTCTTCGACGCCAAGTTCGGTTCCCATTTCGGTTTCGGCTCCAACACTGCGTTAGTGGCTTGGAAACGGTAAACCACCACTGCGTCAACACCTTCATTCTCAGTCTCGATCTCTTCCTCTTCATTCTCGACCTCAAGCTTCTCTAACACTGGGTCAATTTCTGTTTCAGTTTCTGGTTCTGGTTCCTCATCCCAGATCCAAACTGGTTGATCCATGTTGTATTCGGGCTGGAATCTTTTGACCAGTGCCTTCAGGAAGGTCCACCAAGTGGTATTCGGATTGCGTCATTCCCACCATTGATACCAGTTGAGAGCGCGACCTTACAGAGCCCTCACCGCTTCCTGCAGCTTCTGCGATTCAGGTGTGTTCTCACTGCTCCAACGTGCTGTTCGACACTAATCAACCACCCGTAAGCTTCCTCTCCGTCAAACATTGGAATCATCTTCAATTTGGCACTCAGCTCTCAGGTCGGGAGCTCTGATACCAATTTGATAGATATTGGTTCAGAAAACATACCAAATGCTGAATATGCACTATGAGTGTGTTTGGAATGTAATAAAATAGAAAATGATTTGATTTGTAAATCAAATTTAATTAAATTTTGTGTTTGGAATGTTAAAAAATAAGAAATGATTTGATTTCTAAAATCACATGGATTTCATTCCTTTTATTTTAGAAATTCCATCAATTTTGATAGAATTTGTTAGGATTTGATTTGATTTGAAATGAATAGACTATTTTACCCTTAATAACTACCTCTAACCACTTCTCATAAGGGTTAAAATGTAAAATAATAAAATCAAATCAAATCAATTCTTATTTTAATGAATTCTAAACACAAAATTTGATTTATAAATCAATTCAAATCTTATTTTTTTTAAAGTTCCAAACACAAAATTTGATTTCTAAATCAAATCAAATCAAATTAATCCAAATTAAATTAAATCAAATCATTTCTTATTTTTATTCATTCCAAACACACTCTATAAATCTCCTCTCCTAAGCTGATTTCTGTGTGATATCAAATCAGTGGGGTTTGACAATGAAATTTACAAAATATACTCTCAATAGAAAAGTAAGAAAACTGATAACCCAGGCAATTTGAGAGTGTCAGGTCTCTCCCACCCAATTCCCCTCCACTCATATTTTCGTGTCTCTCCTCGACCTTCTCTCTCCCTTTTATTCCCCCTTCCTCTAACAGATTCCCCACTGGCACATCCCATACCCCTAGCCACGTAAGCAGATGGTTATTTCCCTCTACTTCATTGTTCATATAGTCAACATGACTTAATTGGGCTTGTAATCCTCTACATTCGTCTCTCCTCTTCCTGTGGTACACTTTAGTAAACACAGGTTTCCTAACACATCCTTAGAAGTATCAACGTGCAACACAGTGTAAAAGATAATTTACGTCAGTAGCGTAGTATTCTTTTCTCGCTTGTTTCTTTTTCCTTTGTCATAAACTACCAACATACACATGCATCAACCCGGTCTTACTTTGGTCACATTCTTCAACCTTCTTTTAGTAACTAGATGAGGCCCGTCAGACAAACTATGAAACTCGTTGGCCATTGACTTGGTAAGTCAATTATAATTTATCAAAAGAAGAAATTACAAGTTCTATAAAAGTTAATTGAACTCAACCACCACCCAGGCATACCCACACTCTGTTAGTCATTTATAAAGGCATTCCATATAAGACTTGAATGCTATTATACTAAAGGTGAGTTTAATTAGTACATTCAGGGACAGTAACTGGCACCTTAAGCAGAGACAAGTTATTAACATGCTTGCAGAAATGACTTGAATTCAAAACTCTTTTAAGAGAAGACAGTTTAGTTGGTTTCTTGTTACCTCCTTCTTGTGTTACAATTGTTTGAGCCTCCGGCGTGGTTGTGGGAAAGCTTCAATTCATAGTGCCTTTGGATCTCATAATAAGATGGATAGCCTTGAATTTGACTCCTCAATCTATCGCAAAAAAAAGAACATATAACATCTCAATTTTAAAGCTAAGTTGAAGTTTCAATAAATAATAGAATTTAACACAATCACCACCTGCTTAGCTCTTTTTAGGAATGACAATCACAGTGTTTTTTCTATTATTTCCCCATCTTTAAAGCTCTTCCACAGATTCCTTGCAGTGTTGAGCTGAAACTGCAAATCCATTATTTTAGGCTTTTTAGCACCAAGTCCATAAACTATATCCAATTACATTTCATTTTCTTTAGTGAAATGATCGCATGTAAATAGATTTCTTGAATTAATGTGGGTTGGGACAGGAATTATTAAAAAAATGAGGAATACATATCATATCAATAAGCTAAAGAAATAGTAATGGTAACCTGATTTAGAACACAAATTTATACAGTTCCCAATCTAACCAGAAGATTTGAGGAAATTATATATAATTATTATTATTATTATAGGCATATACCTGAGGATTTTGGGACGATTCAAGAGTGAGAGAGACAGAGACCCAGGTGAGGACTTGAGATAAGAGCTGAAAAGTGAAACTGGTGGAAGCAAGATACAAACCCCATAATTCCAAACCAAATCAAAGTACTTAATTTGTAATAAAAGTAGTCAATAATAGTTGGGGAAATTTGGGAAGACGCTCTTGAGAAGGGAGTGGGGGGACTGTGCCAGTATGTGGAGCTCATATATTCTTATATATATTTAAGTGATATATATACAGCACAAAGACACTGGAAGCAGTGGAAATACTCCGACTCCACTTTAACAGTTCACACGTCATTGGGGGAGAAACTTGTGAACCAGTCATGAGAACAAACGAGTTGGTTGCAGCTAAAGCACCTCAATACAGAGCTAAACTCTAACTTTCTTGCATTCTACAGCCCAAGAATCATAAATTGCTGTTAACCCCACAAACCGATGATCAGAAGTGGCAAAAAAACAAAAACAAAATAAAACGAAAACCAAAAACCAAAAACAGATATGAAGCTCACTAGCCGGAGAAAAGGAGGGAAAAAGGATAATAACTCAAAAAGGAGAAAAATGGAAGATGGAGCTGGAGTTTGTACCAACTTCTAACTTGGAGGGACTAGAGATCTACTTGAAGGGACCACAAGAGAGCACCTCGGATCAAATAGGAAAATTTTCGAACCTCAAGTTTGAAAAAAACGGATCACAGAGAAGCTGTATCAGACTCCAACCTTCTACCTAGTTGAAGGTTAAAAATGTTTCTAAAAGTAAATGAGAATTAAATTTTCTCATTCAATTTTCCAACGGCCAAAATTATAACGCAAAAGCAATATTTTCTTACTTCAACTCAAACAAAGGTTAGAAATGGCAAACTAAACGCACTCTAAGCAAAGACCCAAAACTCATGATTGATTCGATATGTTAGCTAAGAACCACAGTGGTACAATTCTTTTTCTTTTAAGATAAGAGAACTTACATGAAAAATGCAATCAATACTTAGTTACCTATTCTGCTTGATAGAATTATAATCTTGAGTAGTGGAAACTCCTGAGGATCGAGTGGATATTGGGTTATAGAACTCCTACGTATGAGTGATATATATACATACATTATACACATGTAAATGTGAGTATGAATATAATGGATAAAAGGAAGGCAGGGCGGACAGTGAAGATTGATGATGATCATCAACATTATCAACCTCAGAACAAGAATTATGTTATGAGTAGGATTCTAAGTCCCACAGATACAACGAATTATGTTATCAGATAGCTTCCAACAAAACAACTTCCTCATCAGTTAAAGTCACCTTTCGTCAGTGTTAGACCGACCTTGGGGGAAAATCCTTATCACTGAGATGGTGAGTCTGTAAAAAACCGCATTTTGACCAAGACCAAGTCCTAAATAACCGTTGGGGAAAATTCTTTGCTCCCCATTTCGCTTCTTTTACAAAATAAAAAAAACATGTTGAAGAACAGTAGTATAATCCACGATCATAACGAAGGCTTTGCCTAAGCTAGCTTTATGCTCTTGTAGACTACAAGGTAGCTCTGGTTGATCTTTGGTGTTGGTTATTTGACTCATGTACTAACAACTCCAGAGACCCATGGAACGATCACTGGTGCAGATGGGTGTGAATTTCGATATGATTCAGGATACCTATCCTCAAAATTTAGTCGAGGTTTCTCAGCCTGGATTCATAATATCAAGAAGAGTATATTAGCCAGGAGGGAGGAAAAATACATAACCAAGAGGGAAAATTTTAGACCAGACAATATATGAAAACTCAAAAGTATATCAAAAGCTATTATCCAAATACATATAGAAGAGGCAAACTAGTGAATCATGGGGGCACAACTTACATATTTCAGCCAGCATTCCTGATGTTTGTGCTGATAGATATCTGGAGAATAACACCCAAACTCAGATGGGCAAAAAACCCAAATATTGCATTTCTTTTCACCTTCCTTGGCATGTCTCGCATGGTCCAAGCAAGCCTGACAGCAATCAGCTGCACTATCTTTGTGATGGGTAAGACCCCATCTTACAGCAGCACCATCATAATCTGTGTGAAGTTCAGCATGGCATTCAGGTGCAAGGGGTCTGCCAGGAAGAACCTCCTCCTCTGGAGAGAATGTATACTTGGTAAATACAAAGAATAAATTTCTGCAAGAAAATATATATATGCATACTACTTCCAGATTCTATCACACAAAGTATGCATGTTAACTGATTCCAGGAAACCACTATAGTGATGAATTTTCTACAAATATACATTCAAGACCAGGGGTACTGGGGGGGGGGGGGGGACTACAATATGAGGATGGGAAAAAATATTGACTGAAGAAAGAAACTGATCATACCAAACTCCTCGGCGCCCTCAGGTTTGTCGTCATGTTCTTCATTAGCAACTTGAACAGGTATCCAAAGGCCGACCTCTTCGCAAAGAACAGCCCAATCAGACTCCAAAGCTCTTACTAGCATACCTAGGAAGTTGAAATAAACATTAGATACAACTGTACAAGGCGTCAAAGATTTGTAAAGCATCCATTACTAGTTTTGCAAAGAGCATTATCTTAAAGCATCACACAATCAACTCAACTGTCACAGACACAGCAGAAAATCAATGTTCATACCAGCCTCTTCATGAGGGATGGTTGAGTTGGAAGCTCCACTCACAAGAGCCAACTTGACTTCTTTCAGTTTCTCCATGCGCCAACTTTCAACTGCTTCTGTATTTTTGAATATTTAATATCACCAAAAAGAGCAAGAATGAGTCAATGTTAAAGATAAGTTAGCAATAAAATATCTTCCAAATTCTTCAAAATTATCATTTAAATAACACCACCAAATTTAGTGTCTGAAATAGCATAGCTTGTAGTAATTCATAAAATAAGGGGGACTAGACTCCTCATTCTTGAGATGAACCTTTTCTTCCTCCCACTCCCACCCTGTTTGGCCACATCAAAGAAATGACTGATTATGCACTCATGGAAGTACAATATTAATCTTCACTCCAATGATTTCGAAGCAGGTTAACCTGAATAGATCTACATGCTATGCTACTGTATAAGCCTCCTTTAACTAAGCTATGGCTTATTTTCAATTAACAAACACAATTAAATTGGAGGGTCAGGCACCACAAGACATCAGATCCCACACATGGCTAAGCTTTTCAAGATTTCTTTTAGGGGGTGAACCAGCATAATCAGATATGGAAAAGGTATAGAACAAAAGATAAAACAGTTCCAGATAGAAGCTTTGTTTTCTTTCCCCCACAAGAAAAAGAGTAAACCGAACATTATACACCCGATGCATTCAAGACATTTTCTGCTGTTGATTTGCAGCCCAAAACATGTCAGTCCTCTTTACATTTTAACAGCATACCACACAAACCTGTTGGTCTCTACCCCTGCATGATACTCTCTAAATTTCACTTTTGTTTCATCAAATATTTCAGGATAACAAATAACATATTTTGAAACAGAATTAAATAATGTGATGTGTGGTCAAAGATTTTCCATTCCCAATCAAATACACACAAATGTTAAGTAATTTAATCGGTCCATCATAAGTCTAAATATTTTAGTGGCAAAAAAAAAACAAATTATCTTCACTAATTTTGTCCTTTCATAAATCAATTAATACATGATGAGCATTTCAGACTTTCAACTTGAGTGACTGAAAACTCACTGTATGCACTTCTTACTAAATATAAAAATTGCTAAGTTATAATTCTGAGTTACATATCAATTAATATATGATGAGCATTTCAGACATTCAACTTGAGCGACTGAAAAGTCAATCACTGTCTGTTCTTCTTTCTAAATATAAAAACTGCTAGAGTTATAAATGTAAGACATATCCCATATGTAATAAGCTAAAATGAAATGTGACTTTTCGTATTCCTTTCTTGTTGTATCTAAGTTAAAATACAATCTTCCATTCTAGCTGATTACCATAACGAACAATAATAATTTAGTGGACTTACTTCTGAATGAATTTTATGCATGTTTGCTAATGAAGCTCCCAGCAATTGTAAAAGAGAAATGTGTAAGACGGACTGATCTAGGTTAATAGGAGAAAATAACAAGAACTTAAATGCAATTCCTTATTTTTCATCTAACTCTTAACCAGGAATAAAAGGTGCAAACCTATAGGACCAGCATGGTGGTGCAATGTTGTGATAGTAATGAGGTGAGAGTGTCTGACACTTGAAAATTGCAATTGGTTGCAGAAACTACAAATTTTAGTAAGGTCGTTGAAACTGCATTTTTATAACTGAAAAAGCAAATGTGAAAGTTGTGAAATAGCAAAATGGATGCAGAAAAATTGAGACAATATTAGTTTACAGCTATCTTGTGGTGATGAAATTGATCAAGTTGTAATGAGACACAGCCTGAAGGCAGCAAGAATAACAGTGCAAATGATATCTTATGTACTTGTCATTTAGATTTCAAAGCAAACATAATTTTTAATAAATAGTGTTACTGTGTTATTAATACACAAGATGCTTAACAATGTTTATTATAGAATGCATAATAGATTGTTATCAACAAAATTTACAAGCACACACTCACCTCGTTCCTTAGCAATGCCTCTGCTACTGGAATTGAAGCTCCTTAGTGTCTGCAAGATCTCATCAATTATTTTCTGTTTCAAATGCCGAGGCAACTCAACCGCCACATTTTCTCTTGAGAACTCCCCTTCTAAGGCCTTCAACTATTTGCACAACAGTTTCATAACATTAACTTGAGGTTAACTTGTGAGTAAGTGATTGATTGGTGGAGGCAGATATAAAGGGTTGCTAGTTCTTACCCATTTAATTAAGTCCACCGGTTTAAATGCCTTGCGGATTTGGATTGATTCTTCCATTTTACGAATCTGATCTGGGTTATACAACACAACTGAAACCAAAACCCAATCAAAACGGAAACGGTTTACCATAAAACTTAAAAAGCCCCAATCAGAGATTGGTGTTAGTTACTTACTGTTGCGGGAAACGCTACCGGAGTAGATATAAAGAGAAGAATAAAGAGAGCGAAGGACAAAGAGAGCAACGACAATGTTGAAAGAGCACACTAAGAGACTGGTTTTCTTGTAGGAACAAACCCACTTCCCTCTCGCCATCTCCCCCTCCCTCTCCTCATCCCACCATTGCTTTCTCTTTTATCTCTCTCTCTCTCTCTCTCTGCCAAAACTGAAAAGGCTGCTGCCGCTTTAATATTTTTTAATCTGAGATTGTCTCCTCCCGATAGATAGATCGAGGAATCGAAGCAACCTCAGAATTGACTTGTTTCCAACAACACCCAAGTAACAAGCTTGCACTACCGATTTGTGATTAGCTTTTGCTATTCCACAACGATTGATCTTTTTCTTTTTTTTCTTCTGCTCTGCAAATTTTGGCACTGATCACGCTAACCTAAACTGGGTTTACACCGAGTTTGTAGACATCGAAGTGATCGAACCCGGTTTGGTTCTATCGAACGCTTTTTAATTTGTCTCAGCTGGTGGGAATGGGAATGGGAATTCGACGGAACACCTAATCATTTCGGTGGTTCCACGATTATTGATGGTGGTGTTAAACTGCGCTTGCCTCCCATTGACTCTAACGTGCGCTTGTGTGTGTGGTTATTTTTTTTTTTTTTGCCGGTGTTTTAGAGTGTTCCATTTTCCTGTTTTTCATTTTAGTTTCACTAAAAAAAAGTAATTGTATTTCATGCTTTCTTGTGAGTATTCTACTTCCAATAAATAATTTATTTTTATTTTGCAAAAACTTATGAATATATTGTTGAAAATATTCTTTTTTTCTTCTTGCATTATCAATTAAGGATGTTCGATGGGTAAGTTGGATAAGTTTTACAATATTTTTGAACTCGATTCGCTAATCAAACTAGTGAATTTGGTCGAGAAAATTTTTCCTTTCAACCTGATTCAACATGACCCGCTTCAAAGTGAGTTGGATTAGGTCAAACTCGTAGGTTCGACATACATTAGATTTTTTTTTCTTGTTAAAATAATTATCAAAATATGAAATTGAAAATTCATTGCACATAATAAATCTTAATTAAAAATTATATATATCTCAAATAAACTAAATAGTCACATAATCAGTCTTACAAAAACAAAATAAGTATTAAACAAAATAAATAAATATAACAAGTCTTCAAGTTAATATAAGTATGAAATTATTTAAAGTAAATTAACAAATCTCAAAAGTCATAAACAACAAATCACATTAGCCAACTGAAATCAATGTCATCACATATAGTATATGGATTGACATAATTATTTACTTCATTCTCAAATTTCTCAACATACTCTTTGTCATCAAAGTGATTCATTAAATTTTCATCGCAATGATCCGTTAGATATTTCATGAGTTTCTCATCAATTTTTTTTGTCACACTATCAATGTTACCATAAAATACTTACACATAAACTTAATTGGCACTACAGAAAAGTCAAAGGAAAGCAACTTGAAATGATACAATGGCTATATGATTTTTCTAAAAAAAAAAGTTAGTTGAGTGACATGGGTTTGTGCAGATTGACACTTTCTAAACTTGTTACCCGACTCATACTTTTTGGGTCAGAGTGTTTTTCAACCCGACTCAACTCGCAGACGAAATTCAACTCTCATTTTGTGGGTTAGGTTAGGTCAAAACTCATGTGTTCGTAGTTTCACTGAATCCGCTAGACATCCCTATTATCAATGATGTGATAGTTAAGTAAATTAAAACCAACTAGATTTACTAAGTGCAATACTAATATCAAAAAAGAAAATATTGTTTATGATTATTGAATGTGGTTTATGGTAGGGGATAAGTTGCTCATTAGCTTATGAAGTAAAAAAAACTTAAAAAATATTATAAAATGTTTTGAATTTAGTGTAAGTTTATGTTAATTTTTTTAATAAGTTGTTTTGACTTTCCTTTGGGGTACCAACTTTCCTTGAAATTTAGTGTAAGACTATGTTAATTATTTTGACCTACTAATTAAATGGGTTAGCCTCACTCTAAGTCTCTTACCCACTTAATTAGTAGGGTTTCGTGGACTAGGGTAAAAAAAATACCCTATAATTGGTGGGTTGACAAATGTTAGAGGTCCATTCAAAATCGATCAATTATTTTGTACGGCCCAATCGATTCTCTTTTTTCAACTATAAATTATAATTATAATGGAAATCGCGGGAAAACCAATTAAAAAAAAATAAAGAAATCACAGGAAAAGAGTAAATCTCTACTTTAGTCCTTGAAAATTTATGCACCGGTCACTTTAGTCCTTAAATTGAAAAAATTGATAACTTGATCCTTAAAATCTCAAAACGTTTGTCACGTTAGACCCCGTATCTTTTGTCGTCAGTTAAACTTGACGAACATTCTTATGTGACACGTTAAGTGTCAAGTTGGACGCTAATATGACTTCTTACCTGGTCCAAAATGATGTAGTTTCAATTGTGGCATGAAGAAACAAAGTTTTCAACCCTAAAACAACACTGTTTGGGCCCGAAACCATCTTCTTCCTTATTTGAATTCCATTACTGTTACCCAAGCATCAATTCCCTTCTGCAAAATCCTAGAAAACACATCCTTAAATTCGTAACTCAATTTGGCAAGACTGGGAGATGATGGGTGGTGGAAACCCACCCCAATTCGCCTTATCACACACTGAAGGAAGTTAGAGTGGGAGTCCATGTTTCATACTCAATTCTTCTCGTTACAAGTGATGAAGTGGTAGTGGCATGGTTTGCCTTTGTGGTATAAGAATGGTGGTAAGAAGATCCAAAATTATGGCTAATCCTAGTATATCATTCTATAAATGCCCTAAGTACAAGGCAAAGGTAAGAGTTTAGGTAAACTAAAACTGTTGGGATGAGTAAAGTTATTTTTGTTTTTTATTTGTAATGTGAATTATGTTATGAATGTGATAGGAACATTTTTTAATTGTTTTTAATTGATTCGAAAACTTCAAATGTACATGGCTTTTTAATTTTCAATTTGTTTTTCGGGGGAGGGCGGGGGAAGAAGGGGGAAATGGAAGAAAAATTACTTACCACTATACCGACCACCAACCCAATCCGAAAATGCAAAAGCATTGTTAGCATCAATACCAAACTTTTTCACAAGCTGCATCAGAAATTAAACAAGAAAGAAAAATAACTAAATGTTTAGCCATAATTATGAATAGAAAATGCATCTTTCATGAACTTCATCTTTTATTTAAGAAAAAAAAATGCACAAACATAATAACAAAGAAATTTTAACTCAGAGTTTACAGTTTTATTATTAAATTACCATCTACTGTTGCTCAGAAAACTTTGGTAATGAGAGATAAATATACCAAGGATACACAATTTGGAAAATGTTTCAATAGTGTATGTGAGTGCAAACAATTCACATAGTTAAAGATTTAAGAAAGCAAGGCAGATATATGTATCAAGACAAACAATAATGATCAGTTAAAAGCAGACATGATTCATGAACAAACAAAGATTAAACATTGAAGAAAGCTTAGTCAGCTAATGCCAAAAAAAGGAAAATATGGTAAATACTGTGAGATTTGTGTTGACTGCCACCATATGCTTTGCAACTGCAGAGGGCCTGGAATTAATCATATCATGAGACAATCTTCAATTCATTATCTAATTTCATTTTGAATATTGTCAAATTTCTATCCTTCATAAAAACTGTGAATATATTTAGAAGATGGGGGGTCAGGGGGCGACAGGGTATATATTATAAGAAGTTTAGAAGATATGCTCCAGATTCTCTTTTGCAAGTTTCCCCATAAAAAAATGAAACTGCAGAACCCGACTACACTACTATCCTTGGCTAACTACTCTTAATATTGCATGTAGCCAAGTGCAGATGAAAGCTATTCTCTAAGCGTTTAAGCATTCAACATGGTTTCAGCTATTGTAAAAGTCTTTTTGTGTGTGTGTGTGTGTGTGTGTGTATGTATATATGTTATTTTTGTTTTTGATTTGCAATGTAAACTATGTTGTGTATGTGATGGTTTGCAAACTGGTGACCATTGTGACTATTTTTACTGGGTTGATAATGGGGCAGAAGATAGTAGAATTGGGGCTGCCACTGAACCTGCTATTGAAACTACAAGTGAACCTGCTAGTAGGATTGCTGCAAGTGAGAATAAAAAATGAAGATTGAATGTTGCTTAGAAGATTGGAAGCTTAGAAGCTGAAGTTAGGATTTTAAGATGTTGTGTATTTGACCAGTGTATTATGATGTTAGTTTTTATCATAATGTAGGGCTTAGTTTGTTTAAGGAAGTAGGTAATTGGATTTGAAATGTGTAATGGTGATGTTGTGCTCTTAGTTTAGCAAATTATGCAATTGTGATGACGTGTAATTGGTCATTTGGCCTTTGTGATCTAATGAAATGAATGAAAATTGAGTTGTTAAAGCTCATTATGGATGTGCATTAGTCTTTTGATATTTACTGTAATTTAATTGTAAGCAAATGCATAAATAACAAATGCTGAAACTGAATTGGGATTGCAATATGATATTCAATATAAGAGGAACACACTTGAAATTGCAAAGCATAACATATTGCATTAATATTTTAATAGGTTTTACAACTTTTGGCATAAATCAATACAAACTTCTCTCACAAGTATGTAAAACTTCTATATTGACCATTTACAAAAAAAAAAAATTACCAATTCCTAAAAGGATCATTAGCCTTTACAAAGGACCATAGACATTTACAAATGTACCATAAACACATCCCAAATGACCATCAATATTTCCAAGAATAACACTTTATAAGCATGTTTAAAAAAGAAGAACCAAATCTTATCACCATTTACATTATAAGCCCTATACATCATCCAAGAGGAACAAATCTTCAGTTAATCTTCTTTGGTGGAACACATATAAAACCAAGGGTTGGTATAAACCTTATGATCCTAGTTGTTGTACCCTCACTAACATGTGTTTGATTAAGTCTTGCTACAGCACTTGCAGTGGCAGAGTGTGTTAGAATAGGTGGTGGAACAGGTCTTGTTGCAACACTTGCAGTGACAGAGTGTGTTGAAACAGGTAGTAGAACAGCTAGTGGATCAGGTCTTGCTGCAACACTTGCAGTGGCAGAGTGTTGGAACAGGTGGTGGAAAAGCAAAAGAGCAAGAAACACATCTTTGATACAAAAATCAGTCGGGCCTTCTTTTCCATCAACTTGTATATGTGCTACAGCTCTACCCACTATTGGATAACATCTATAATGTGTGGAACAACCTACCAATAAAGCAAAAGTGAAGTCAAAACAAAGACACCATGAACCATAACAAATAATTTCAAGGGAAAAAATCAAAATGATAAAACATACCTGGACAACCTTGCCAAGATAATCTCCTATTCTCTCCTTCTCAATAACAGACTATTAAACATTCAAAACAAAAAAACATTAAGATACCACAGGCTCATCTACTAAAAAATAAAATAAAATACATTCAACAGAAGAAATAGGCAATTTGTCCACCTGATATATTTTCCCATATATGATATTATTGTCACGAGTTAATTTGATGTCCAAGAAACGTTCATAATTTCCAATATCAAGGTCAACTTTTAACCAAAAAAAAAAGTAAACTAAAACATGAATAAAAAGGTAATGCAACTACCCTATTATTATAAGTTATAACCGAAACCAGTCACATGACCTTTAGAGAACAAATAAGTTGTATGTTCAAGTGAATTGAGAAATGGAAAGAAGGAGGACATGATAATGACTGATGCCATATTAATAAAAAGTAATCTAGTGGTCAATGTAGTATTGGAAAAGGAACAAGTAATTTGTATCCCAAGTAATGTGTTGTGCTTTGACAATTCAAAGATGCAAAGCAAGGCCTCACACAAGGGGGACACACACTAAAAAAGGAAGACAAGCAGGACCATAACACTAAAAATGAAAAACAGATACACAATAATAACTCAACATATGGAATGTTTGTGAAGTTCAAATGTTTGAAGTTTAGGGAACATACCTTTCTGAAACTTCAGATTCGGGGAATTTGAGATTATAAAATGAATTGGGGTTGAGATTATAAAATGAATTGGGAATTTAGGGTTTGAGAAACATGTCATTGAAATTAAGGGAAAAATGAAAATTTTCCCTCCACCTCTAATACAACACCGTTATGGGGTTGGGAGAAAGTTGATCTTCAAGAATTTTGGGCCCAAACAACATCATTTTAGGGTTGGAAACTTTGTTTCTTCGTGCACAATAGAAACTACATTGTTTTGGACCAGATAGAAAGTCATATAAGTATCTAAGTTGACACTTAACGTGCAATTGGTGTGTATTAATCAAGTTTAACTGACGGCAAAAGACGTAAGGATTAACGTGACAAATATTTTAAGATTTCAGGGATTAAGTTGTCAATTTTTTAAATTTAAAGACTAAAGTGATTAGTATATAAAATTTTAAAGACTAAAGTAAAGATTTACGCCACGGGAAAACCTGTAGTCTCGAGGGCACAAGCCAAGTCACAACAAAATGGAACTTGATTGCTCCACTCCGTATTTGAACGTGACTACAGTGCCTTGGAGTTTCAAATTTGCACAAGCCCTGCATAAATTTTCCTTTTCTTTTGTATTTTCCTGTTAATTTGAATTCCCTACTATGGACATGAACCTTGAGTCGGAGGAGGAGGAATTCAAATTCTCAAGAAACTATTTTTGGCGAAGGAATTGGGGTCCTCGAGAAACAAATCGTTGCACAAGCTTGCTGGCATGAATGTTGTGGACAAACAGGTATCAGAAAGATTTATTCCCCTTTTATTTTATGATGTGGAATTTTGCTTATTCTTTTATCATACCTAACTTTTTTATTTTTTAAAAAATGATAATTAATAAATATATAAGTTAATATTGAGTTCATTATTAATAGAGGTTGAAATTTCAAAATGTGAGTTGTGTGAGCATAATCATATATGTTCTGAAATGGATTCAGAGGATACTTGAGATAGGTACGAATACGGTGGTTTCCTCATCGCGCAGCTGCAGCCAAGCGTATGAAGTCCAGGGGGTGGGTACCTGCAATGGGACTCCAACGCCCAAGTTAGGCAATGCACTCGAAGTGTTTTTTTAGTTAAGCGTATATAGCAGACTTGTTCTTAGGTTAACTTAACCTAGTATATAATGAGAGCGTGACTGGAATCCTCATGCAATCCACGTAGGACGAAGGTACGTCAGGATCGTGCCTTGACAGAGGTTTCGGCCCATGATCGTTGAGGTCTGTCTCTGACCTTGTCGGGACTGTCCTACGATCGTTGAGGTCTGTCTCTGACTTTGTCGGGACTGTCCCACGATCGTGGAGGTCCGTTTCTGATCTGTCAGGGCCGTTTCCTTAGTGGCCAATCCTGGTTTTAGGGGGATCTTCATGGGTCTGGTTATCGTGGACCTCGATCCTGTGGACCGAGGTCCTAAGGCTTTGGCCGGGGTGTTGATGGTGGAGTCCGGCGGTTCATGCATCGGGTCGATCCTTCCGGATGGGACCCTGGACTACGGTCCAGAACAGTTGCCCCTAGCTTGGCGCTTTGGATGAGATCCAAGTGTCAAGATATAGGATCGTCGGGTTCACTATGGGCTTTGCCCCAGTTTGAAGTCGGATTTCGCGGTGTCTCATGATGGCCGAGGTTCGTGATTGAGGGTGAGATGCCTTGGCAGTTGGGGTGTGGTTTGGAGGCCGAGGTGGGTCCTTCCTACATCATCATTCTTTAGTTCCGAGGTTATCCTTCAGTTGCCCCCAAGTGTGGTTCTCGGGGTCTTTTGGCTTGTAGTAGCGTTCTTCATTGATTTTGGATTCTTGGAATCTTTGGAAACTGTCGCTTTGACTTTCTCGAGAACGAAAGAGTCTTTAATGGGGAGCATCAGCTTTGTACAGTTTCCAACCGTCCGCTGCTCTTGCATCCAATAGGAATGGGAGAGCATTGAACGCGGATTTATGGCTTAGCAGGCTCTTTGGTGCGAGGAGCCAATCGAAGCGTTCCATTATCTCTATAAATAGAGGGTTTTTGCGTTCGATTATGACATTCCTTTTTGCATCTTTATTTTGGAAGTGACTTATTCTTAGGGAAATGGTTTTTTCATTTCCTATGCGCTTCAGGAAGGTTTTGCCTCTTGCGATAGTTTTCTTCATGTTTTTTTCCCAAATCTCTGAAACTTGATCATTTCTTTGTGAGCGATTTCTTGAGTAGATATCTCACTTTTGCAGCGTATTAGTGACAGATGTCTCACTTTCTCAGCGTACTGTGATTGCTTGTTTGATATTTCTCGTCGCTGGGGAGGCTTGACATATTTGTATTTTTAGACGGAGGCAACCGGAGGGGTAGGGCCCAATGTCACTTTCCTTAGCAGCCGCTCCTAAGAGCAGCTGGATATACAGGAGGGACTATTGGGGCTGCTCCTCTGCTTTGAAGCTGCTTGGGGTGATTAAGGTTTTTGGTGGAACGATCTTCCCATGAAAAAGTTGTGCCTCGTCTACCAAAGGACAGTGCACCTCAGTCTCTTCCTGCCTAGCGAAGAAGGAAGTGACGAAAAGTGGTGGATACCGAGGTTTGGTAGCAGTGTTCCGCTCCAGGCTTCGAAACTAATCCATTTTTCAAGATGCTGCTACGCGGGGGGGGGGGGAAGACCGGTGCTAGTTCTCGGAGGAAATGTGGATGCGACATGGCCCGGAATGCCAATGATGATAAGGTTAGCTCTCGTCTCGGGGGTCCATTACCTTCTGTTTAGGTGTTTTGGATGCCGCGTGACTTTGGTTTGGGGATTGGTCCATGCCGGGGTCTTTCGTGCTCATGGTTTGGTGCGAGAATTTTCCCAAGTCGGGATTTTTCTACTGCACTACCTATCTAGCACAAGACAATTTCCCGGGAGGTACCATGGGTTTTTCGTGCTTAAGGTTTGGTGCGAGAATTTTCTCAAGTCGGGATTTTTCTGCTGCATGACCTATCTAGCACAAGACAATTCCTCGGTTGATACAATAAGTCTTGGGTCTAAGTGGCCGGTCTCCGAAAACTCCGTTTACTAAATTGGGCTAACTTTGTGATGGATGTTTCATTAAATATCTGGGAGGATAATGTTCGTACAATAATTGGTGCAAATCAAACATAAAGAAGACTAGGAGACTAGGCCTTAAAAGGCACTTAGCTGTAGTACTTTCTGAGTTTGTCTGCATTCCAAAAGTTCTTGACTGGCTTGCCCGTCAATGTTTCTAGGGTGTAAACTCCTTTTCTGGTACTGATTACGATATGGTAGGGGCATTCCCATTTGAGGGCTAACTTCCCTTGGAAGGCATTCTTTCCGCTGATGTCAGCTCTCCAGAGCACGAGATCGCCTGGTTGGAATCTTCTGGGCATGACCTTCAGGTTGTACCGGGCTGCCGTTCTTTGCTTGGTTGCAGCATCGCGTATGTGTGCGATGCACCTTCTTTCTTCCAACAGGTCCAAGTCTTCCCTTATTAACCCGGAGTTATTATCTAGTGAGAAGTTTTGGAGACGCCAGCTTGGTTCCCCTATCTCCACCAGAATCATTGCTTCGCATCCATAGGTTAATTTGAATTGGGTTTCACCTGTTGTGGAATGAGGTGTGGTTCGGTAGGCCCAAAGGATGTGGTCTAACTGCTCGGCCTAGTTTCCTTTGGCCTCGTCCAGTCTTTTCTTTATCCCCCTGGCGATAACCCGATTGGCAGCCTCAGCTTGCCCGTTTGTTCGGGGGTTTTCTACGGCACTGTAGTGGTGTTTTATCTTCAGCCCGTCAAGTAGTTCTTCGAACCCTTAGTCTTTGAACTGCGTCCCGTTATCTGTTACGATGGACTCTGACACCCCGAATCTGGTAATAATGTGGCGCCAGGTGAACCTTTGGATCCGGGCCGAGGTTATGGTGACCAAGGACTCTGCTTCTATCCACTTGGTAAAATAGTCCACGACTACAACCAAAAACTTCAATTGCCCGGGCGCTTGAGGGAAGGGGCCCAAGATATCCATGCCCCATTGGTAGAAAGGCCAGGGTATGGATGTCGTGGACAGTTCCTCTGGCGAGGCGTGATAGTGGTCGGAGTGCCGTTGGCATTTTTCGCATACTTGGACGTGCGTAAGGGAGTCTGCCTCCATTGTGGGCCAGTAGTAACCTGCCCTCAGTGCCTTTAAGGCTAGAGCCTTGCCTCCGAGGTGGTGTCCACAACTCCCTTCATGGACTTCGGTCAGGACATATTGGGCCTCCTTTGGCGTGAGGCATTTGAGGAGAGGTGAAGAGAATCCGCGCCGATATAACTGCCCATCGAAGATGGTGTACCTGACCGTGTGTTTCTTTAATTTGGTCACTTCCTTGGAATCCTCGGGGAGGTTATCGAACTGCAAGTATTCCAATAGTGGCGTGATCCAGGTACGCTCTTGCTCGTCGACCTGGAAGATGGCACCGTATTTGGAAACTGCAGGGTGCGAGAGGGTTTCCTGGATCACCGATCAGTTGTTATCCGGACTCTTGGTGCTTGTCAACTTGGATAAGAGATCGACCCTGGAGTTTTGTTCCCGGGTATGTGCTCCATTTTAACTAGCTGGAAGTTTAGGAGGAGTTCTTGTACTCTCGCTAGGTATTTCTGCAGGAGGGGCTCTTTGGCTTGATACTCGCCTCGGATCTTAGAGGTCACGAGCTGGGAGTCGCTACAAAGTTTGATCTTTGTGGCCCCCAGGTCTCTGGCTATTATCAGTCCCGCGATGCATGCCTCATACTCTGCCTGATTATTGGAGGTGGGGAATTCGAACCTTAGAGAATTCTCAATGGTCACCCCCCCTGAGTTCTCCAGGATTACCCCGACGCCGCATCCTTTTGGGTTTGAGCACCCATCCACGAATACGGTCCAGGATATTTCCTCGGGGCCCCCGGGGTCTGAGGTGAGTTCAACTAGGAAATCAGATAATGTTTGTGCCTTGATTGCTACTCTGGGCTTGTAGGCAATCCCGAAGTCGGAAAGCTCAATGGACCAGGCGATCATCCTTCCCGCTAAGTCCGGTTTATGCAGTATCTGTCGGATGGGTTGATCGGTCCTTACGACCACGGGATGACATTGGAAGTACTGCCTCAGTCTCTTGGCCATAACGATGAGTGCAAAGGCGACTTTTTCTATCTTTTGATATCTGAGTTCGGGGCCTTGCAGTACTTTGCTCATGAAGTAGATCGCCTTCTGTCCCTCCAGTGTTTCCCTGATGAGTACCGAACTCACAGCCTCTTCGTGGACCGAAAGGTATAAATAAAAGGTTTTCCCTGACTCTGGCCTTGTGAGGATAGGAGGGGATGCCAGGAGGCTCTTGAGGGATGCGAAAGCGTCTTCACAGTCTTGTGTCCATTCGAATCCGGTCCCTTTTTTCAATAGTTTGAAAAGGGGAAGGGATTTATAGGCTGCTTTGGCCAAGAATCTAGTGAGTGCTGCGATTCGTCTATTTAACTGTTACACCTCTTTCACACTCTGGGGGCTATGCATATCGAGTACCGCCTTACATTTGTCGGGGTTTGTCTCTATGTCGCGGTGGGTCAGCATGAAACCTAGGAATTTCCCAGCTTGGACCCCGAATGCGCATTTTCCTGGGTTGAGCCTCATGTCGTTCCTTCTCAGCTACGCAAATACTTCTTCGAGGTCCGAGGCGTGTGATCCAGACAATGGGATTTTGACTATCATATCATCGATGTAGACCTCTAGCATTCTCCCCATCTGTTCTTCGAAGACCCTGTTCATCATCCTCTGGTATATGGCCCCGGCATTTTTCAACCCGAACGACATTACCTTGTAGCAGTAGCTTGCCCTTTCGGTGATGAAGGCCGTTTTATCTTGGTCTCCGGGATATATTGGGATCTGATTGTATCTCGAGTAAGCATCCATGAAGGACAGTATCCGGAAGCCAGAGGAGCTATCGACTAACTTGTCAACGTTTGGGAGGGGGTATGGGTCTTTAGGACACGCCTTGTTCAAATCAGTGTAGTCCACGCACATCCTCCACTTCTCGTTTGATTTTTTAACCAGGACGACGTTTGAGAGCTAAGTGGTGTACGAGATTTCTCTTATGAAGCCGGCATTTAGTAACTCCCTGACTTGCTCCTCGATGGCCTGTTGTCTCTCGGGGCCAACTTTCCTCTTCTTCTGGGAGACCGACTTTGCATCCCGTTTAACAGATAAACGATGATAGATGAAAGCGGGGTCAATTCTAGGCATATCGGCGGAGGTCCAGGCGAAAAGATCCTTATTTTTCTGTATGAGCTCTATCAGCTGGATCTTTTCCTGTTCTTCGAGGTTTGCTCCTATCATGGTGACTTGGTCGGGTTTGTCGCCCAGCTGGAGTGGGATCAGCTCTCCTTCAGGCTGGGGTCTTGTACCTCAGATTTTTTCACTGGCATCCAACTTCGTCATCAGGATGTTGACTTAGTCGTGGGCGGGGCTGGATGTTCGTGCTTTTGTTTTTCTGGGGGTCCTACCGATCTTCAAGCTCTCATTATAGCACTTACGGGCTGTAATCTGATCGCCCTTGACCATGACCACTTCATTGTTCTCGTTGAGGAACTTCATGGCCTGGTGGGCGGTAGAGACCACAGCGGTGATGCCATTTAGCGTAGGGCAGCCCAGGATGATGTTATAGGCCGAGGGACAATCCACGACTAGAAACCTCACCTTCACCGTTTTATAGGTGTCGTCGTTACTCAGGGTAAGGAAGGTTTCAAAGTATCCCACCGGGGTCATTTTTTCTCCAGAGAAACCGGTTAGTTCGCCTTCATATGGTGTAAGCGCAGACAGGGAGAACCCTAGTCTTTCGAAGGCTTCCATGAATATGATGTCCGCTGAACTCCCCTAATCTACAAAGATGCGGCGAACTTCGGCGTTGGAGATTATTCCGGATATAACCAGGGGATCGTCATGATCTCGGATAATGTCGTCGTAGTCTTTATCGGAGAAAGAGACGGGTGGTGCGTCCTTGTACTCCACGTAGGGTCTCCACGACGAAGAGGTGGATACGCTTAGGACCACCATTCGGAGTGCCTTTTTGCTGGAGTTATTAGACGTGCTGCCCCCTGCGAATCCCCCCGAGATGGTGCTAACGAGTCTGTCCTTCCTGAGACCCCTGCCATGAGTATCCCGTTCCTCGTCTTGCATGTTCTCACCATTGCGGCGCAGAGGGGTCCGGGATCTCCTGGCAAGACTACGGCTTTTCCTTGGGCGCTGGTTTGAACTACGCCTGGGGCTGCGGCTTTGTCTCCGGTCCCGTCACCTTCCGCGGTCCTCTCCTCCTCGGAGACCGTTGATGTACTTCTGCATACGTCCCTCTTTGATCAGGGACTCGATAACATCTCGAAGTTAGTAGCAATCCTCCGTCTCGTGGCCATAGCTCTTGTGCCACCTGCAATGTTTCGGAATGTCCCTCTAGAATTGCTTCTTTACGGGTGGTGGCATCTTGATATCTTGGACTCGGTTTGAAGAACCTCCTTCAAGATTATCTCTCGAGGGGTGTTCAAAGAAGTATACTCAGAATATTTGGGCCGATACCGTTCGTTCTTGGAGGATTCACGAGGTTGGTTGTTGTTGTGATTCTTCTTCTGGTGAACCGGCTCGCCTTTCTCCAGATTTTCTTTTGCCCTGGTGACTTCCTCCAGTTCGACGTACTTGTCCGCCCGTAAGTGAAACTCGTCCAAGCTTGCCGGCTTCTTTTTTGCTAGGGACATGAAGAAGCCCGAGTCAGTTCGGAGTCCATTTCTGGCGTAATGTAGGGCTATCCTATCGTCCAGGTTTTCAATGCCTATGTAGGCTTGATTGAATCTTTTGACATACTCGCGCAGGGATTTGGAACTTCCTTGGCGGATCCCGGAAAGGGAGTCGATCGACTTTGGTCGTTCCTTTACTGTGGTGTAGTGCTGTAGGAAACGTTGCGTCAAGTCTTCCCATCCGGTGATCTTTGTGCGTAAGGTGACGAACCAACGGAGGGCATCCTTTTTTAGAAAGAGGGGGAAGGCCCAGCATAACAGTTCCGGGGTGTACCTGTAGAGTTGCATGGACTGGGTGTAAGAGTCCAGATGCTCCTGGGGGTCCGTGGTTCCTTCATAGGCCTCCAAATTGGTCAGAGGCTTGAAGTTCCTTGGAACCCTGTATGCCATTAGATCATTAGAGAATTGTTTCTGATGGCCGAGGGTCGGGTTATGATTTCCATAGGCCCCGGCGCCGGCATGCTAGATGGTGCACTCGTTGCGAGCCACCCCTTGTCCTCCGTTGTCATTGTTCGTCCTCACTGATCTTTCAAGGTTTTTCAACCGGCGACGCTGTTCCTCTAGCTGACGCCGCTGGCCTTCGATGAGTGCTGTTTGCTGACGCAACAACTCTCGGAGGCCATTCTTTGTGGTTTCAGATTCGACATTATCTTCGTAATGAGACGCATGGTCCACGTTGTCGTGGGAGGTTCCCAAGCGAGCGTGTACAGGGATCCTAGCTTCGCGGTTTGTATTGTTTGCTTCACCATGAGGAAAGACAAGCCTGTTACGGATTGAAACCCTTCGAGATGGGGCGGGACTCTCAGCAGAGGCTGAAGTTTCGTGTCCATGGTTGAGAGTTTCCACTATGACGGGCCTGTTTCTGGCAGCGGAGGTTTCTGATGGTGTGACGGAAGGAGGGTCATGCTGCGCTGTTGAGCCCTTTATTTGGCCAGGGGCAGCGTGCGCGGTGCTACCCTTCCTCTGGTTGTGTCTTGTGCTCACCATAGTTAACGTAGGAATAGAAGTTTATCAATGATTCCCACAGACGGCCCCAATGTTTTGAAATGGATTCAGAAGATACCTGAGATAGGTACGAATACGGTGGTTTCCTCCTCGCGCAGCTGCAGCCAAGCGTATAAAGTCCAGGGGGGTGGGTACCTGCAATGAGACTCCAACGCCCAAGTTAGGCAATGCACTATGAGTGTTTTTTTTAGTTAAGCGTATATCGCAGACCTGTTCTTAGGTTAACTTAGCCTGGTATATAAGGAGAGCGTGGCTGGAATCCTTATGCAATCCACGTAGGACGAAGGTACGTCAGGATCGTGCCTTGGCAGAGGTTTCGGCCCATGATTGTTGAGGTCTGTCTCTGACCTTGTCGGGACTGTCCTACAATCGTTGAGGTCCGTCTCTGACTTTTTCAGGACTGTCCCACGATCGTAGAGGTCCGTTTCTGATCTGTCAGAGCCGTTTCCTTGGTGGTCAATCCTGGTTTTAGGGGGATCTTCATGGGTCTGGTTATCGTGGACCTCGATCCTGTGGACCGAGGTCCTAAGGCTTTGGTCGGGGTGTTAATGGTGAAGTCCGGTGGTTCATGCATCGGGTCGATCCTTCCGAATTGAACCCTAGACTACGGTCCAGAACAATACATAATGCTATGAGGATACAATAATTTCTCGTAATGTAACGTAGGAATTGAGGGCAGCGGCATCCCAAATTGAACCTAAGCACCAGAATGAGATTGCTACTATAGCTACACAAATATGTATCTCGAATGGTTTCTTGCGCTAAGGTCTGCTTCCCTTTTCATCCAAATGCTTGCTTGCTCTTGTTTACTTGTTTCTTGGATGATGTTCCCGATGTATTCGCCATGTAGCACCAATATGAAAACTTTGAACTTCACACGATGAAACAAGTAAATAATTTTCCCTGTTTTTAAGTTGGTTTGTTAGTTAGCTCTAATTTTAAAAGTACTAGTGTTCATAGAGATGAGGTCTTATACCACTTTTCTTTTTCTTTTTTTTTTTCCTTCTTTTTTGGCATCAATGAGCCAGGTGTGGTTTTGCTCTTCTAACGTATGTCTTTGGATCTAAGAAGACTTTGACTGAAGATTTTGCTTCAATTGCACTGGCTGAATATTCTGTACTTGTCATTAATGGATATCTTCAGGCCATTAACTTAAAATAGGTTTGTTTTCCCCTAGCATCCTACACCCCAAAGATGATTGTGTTGCATGTGATTGTTGCATCATTGCTATTTTCATGTATGTATATTTCTTTTAAAGTAAAAAGAAAATGCTAAAAGGAGACAAGTAACTAAATGTTTGTCTATAAGATCATATTAGTTCGCTCTAAGAACTTGTCTCCTCAGTCCTTATGATACATCACAAATGCAATATTTTTTAATATAGGTTGTGATAGCTTTAGCCGAAGTTTTGTGGGATCAAGTGAAAACTATACGAAAGGTTTCTAGTAGGGAATTGCCCAAAAGCCAAAGCCATTCAATTCTCAATCCATGGAAGATCTTCTTACATTTTTGGATGAAGTGGAAATAGAGGAGGATAATTGTCTTGTTTGTGTTGTCATTCACAATATTGATGGGCCTGGATTAGGAGACTCTGAAACCCAACATTATCTTGCTCGGCTTGTTGCACGTAGTCGTATTCGCATTGTTGCCTCTATTGACCATGTGAACGCTCCTCTGTGTAAGTATAGTTATGTCAAATTATCTGCCTTAAATTCATGCTCTACTTATATAATTTTCTCAAGGTTTGAATGATTATACAATCTTTTTTAATAAGAGATTAATTTTGAGGGTTTGAATAGAAGTTCAGTGATGCAATCTATAATTGATTTGTATAAAATCACTTACTTTATTATTAGTTTACAATAAAAGTATAGACACCTTTTTAAAATCAAATAAAAATATTATTTAATTTTTTTTTTGTAATCTATTAGAGATCCTCTGGTCAGATGCTCTTATCTTCGTTTTAAAGTGTCAATAGGACTAAGTGGTATCACCTTTTTAGAAAATTGAAGAACCAAAACCTTTCTTGGTCTTGACTAGAGACTTATAAATTGCTACTATGTTTGCTATGGGCAATTAAACATTTTTTTCTGAGACTTAAATATGAATTTCAGAGTGTATTTGTAGTGTCTTTGTCTATTTCGTAAAAAATTCATCTTGACTCTGTTGGTAGTTTGGGACAAAAATATGGCTCATACATAGTTCAAGTGGCGCTGGTATCATATTCCTACCTTTGCCCCTTATAAGGTTGAAGACATGTTTTATCCTCCGATTCTTACACATGGTGCTGCCAACCAAAGTGTCAAAACAGCTGCAATAGTTTTGCAAAGTTTGACACCCAATGCCCAAAGTGTATTCAAAATTCTCGCAGAATTAGCTTTCTCATCCCGAAAAAGGTGGCAAATTCCTAAATTTTTCCATGGATATGTTATTCATCTAATATTTTATCTATGTTTCGTTAAATGTTTTCCTTTATTTTTCAGGAATGGCGACCAATGATCTTTACTCAGTCTGTCGAGAACGTTTCCTTGTTAGCAGTCAGGTTAAGCTAAATTCTCATTTGACTGAGTTTAAAGACCATGAGCTGGTTAAGATTAAGAGGCATTCTGATGGTCAAGATTGCTTGTACATCCCTCTGGCAGCTGAAGCACTTCATAAGGTCTTGCTCGAGATCAGTTAGTAGTGTGGAATATGATTCAAATGAAACTGAACGGAAGAAAGGCCTGATAGAATTTCCCTTAAACTTCGGAGCAGACGTGCTCTGTTTGTTGAAGTTAATTTAAGTTTAAAGCTTTGCTATTTTCATGGGAAATTCGTTTCCAATATGATCCATTTTCTGGCTAAGTTCAACCCATATTCTTAGCAACGGTTGCTTGCGAAAATCGTGTGCTCCCACATCCCACGTTCTGTTGCACGTCTGTTGAACTGTTGATTCTATAAAACGTCGTGTTCTTTCTGTTTTGGGTGCCACCAAGCTTACTCCTCTATTCAGAAAATGAACATCGAGTTTGAGCGAGTGATGGCAAAACCCTTTTTGACGAAAAGCTTGAAAAATTACAGAAGAAGAGTGAATATAAAAGGCGAGAGGTTGGTTTTCTTGATGTTGCTTCCGCTATCTAGATCGTTTTGTCTTACATTTGGTATCACCTGTCTATATGCTTACTCCTCTATTTATGGATTTTTGAGAAAATAACACCTAAAATCGAGTTTGAAAGCGATTTTGAAAGTTTGGAAAGCCAAAAAGGCGAAAACGTCCCGTTTTGACGATCAGAAAGCTTGAAAAACAAAATGCAGGCCTTCTGTGTCGTTTGCCTATTGAATTTGAAGCAGCCTTTATGAATCAAATGCAGCGGTAGACATGCGCTTTGAAATGCATGAGGTTGGTTTTTCTTGATCCATGGTTTTGCTTGCGTCGATATGTTTAGATCTATTTTCTTAGTCTTACATTTGGTAATTTATGTGCTGATTGAAAATTGTATATGTTTTTCTATATGCCTCTGCCTTGCTTGTTTATTTTCTTATTGTATGTTATTTTGGTACTTTCTTTTTTGATTTTTGAGAATATGAGTATTATTATTTTTGACCCTTTTAATCCAAACTAAAATCTTGAAATTTGTAAATCTATTTGAAATTGATTTTCTAAGCTTTCTATGATTTAAAACATTGTTTTTGACGTCAAAAATGGAATAGGAAAACGTAGAATTATTTTGTTTTTCACATTAAAACATTCTTGGGTCATATGTGATATAATAAGAACTCCGGATTTTGTTATATTTGTATGATTAATTATGATAAATATCATATTATATTTCTTGGCTACGGAATTAAGAAAAGGTTGAAGATGAACAAAATTGAGCAGGGCCAGGCAAGTTTTATGTCTGTGTCGTTTGCCTATTGTTATTTATATTTGACGCCAATATTTACGACGGCAGCCTTTATCACATAATTTGCAAGTGGTGCAGCGGTAGACATGCGTCCTTTGAAATGCATGAGCAGTGGTCGCGTCAAACATACTAAAGTCAAGGATCTTTTGAAAGCTATTGATTCTCAGAATGTCCTGTTTTAATCCTTTTGTTTTAAACAAAAAAAAAATGGTTGCTGCCTTGCGTCTGGGAGGATAGAACCCGTGACCTCTTGAATGAAAAACTAATTGGGCTGCCACCATGCTATCAACATTTCTTAAGAGTCAAAGTGCTACAAATTATATATATGCTTAATTTATGTGCTGATTGAAAATTGTATATGTTTTTGCAATTGTATTATTTTAGCACATGAATTATTTGATAAATTTTAATGTGTATAAATTATCTGTTTATTTTGTTGAATTGTATGTTTAATTTTGGTACTTTCTTAAGCATGCAATATTAAGATAAATAATTTATGCACATTAGAATTAATTATTAAAGAGCTTATATAGTTTCCTTTATTGAATAAATATATGCATATATTATTTATTTCTTGAAATTTGTATGTATGAATTTATGATTATTGTACATGCAATATTATGCTAAATAATATTTATGCATTATTATTCAATTTATTTGTATTATGTTATGCAAATATTTAGCTCTTTATTAAGAATGATTTAATGTTAAGTGATTGATATAATTTTAATTAATTAGGGAATAGCCACAACATCTTTAATTAATTAGAATTATATATTAAGTTTTAGAATCACATTAAAACATTACTTGTAATTAATCATATGTGATATAATAAGATCTACTCACAGGAATTTTGTTATATTTGTATGATTAATTAGGATGAAATATCATATTATATTTCTTGATATGCCCACAAGAATTAAGAAAAGGAACATAATTTGATAGTTTTGTCATAAGGTTACATCATGAGTCTAATTGAGTAGGACTTTAGCCCACAGGCAAGTTTTATGTCTCTAGATTCATATATTAAGGCATGATTTACATTGGTAAAACATGATATTTATTTTGTCTCAAATTATGAATAATAAGCATGTATGTTTGAACTTTGCAGTTATTCAACCTGCGAATATTTCTGATATTAAGTGTGATATTCCCGAATTAAGGGGTGACAACTATAAAGTTTGGAAGGAGAGAATTCTTCTCCATTTGGGCTGGATGGACATTGATTATGCTATTAGGAAGGATGAACCACCGGGTATTACTGAAACCAGCCTTCCAGATGCCGTTGACCTTTATGAAAAATGGGAGAGATCTAACCGTCTCTCCGTAATGTTCATAAAGACTAAAATATCTATTTGGTATCCGTGGTTCTGTCGATCAGCATACTAAAGTCAAGGATCTTTTGAAAGCTATTGATGAACAATTTGTTACATCTGATAAGGCCCTTGCCAGCACTCTAATAATACAGTTCTCATCCATGAAGCTCACTGGGATAAGAGGAGTGCGTGATCACATCATGCGCATGAGGGATATAGCGGCTCAGCTAAAAGCCTTGGAGGTTACCATGTCAGATTCTTTCCTAGTACACTACATTTTGTGCTCTCTACCACATCAATGTGGCCCTTTCAAAATCTCTTATAACACACATAAGGATAAATGGTCAATTAATGAGCTATTGACTATGTGTGTCCAGGAAGAGGAAATGTTGATGATGGAAGACGGCGAAAAGGTGAACTTGACTGTTCATGGAAAGAAAAAGAAGGATCATGCCAAAAATAAGGGCAACATTCCTCCTCAGCCAGTCATAAAGAAAGAGTCAAAGTGTTTCTTCTGCAAGAAGAAAGGGCACATGAAGAAAGACGCATAAAGTTTAAGAAGCGGCTCGACAAGAAAGGTACTCCATTTACATTTGTTTGTTATGAATCTAATATGGTTCGTGTTAATCATAACACATGGTGGATTGATTCTGGTTCTACAATCCATGTTTCTAATACCTTGCAGGGTATGGAAAACCTAAGGAAGCCAGTGGGAAGTGAACAATACATCTATTCGGGTGGGAAGATGAGTTCACATGTGGAAGCCATTGGGACATGCAGTTTAGTTTTAAGCAAAGCAACTTTATTTTACGTTTGGAAAAGACCTTTTATGTTCCTAGTTTTCTAAGAATTTAATTTGTTTCAAGACTTGCACCTTTGGGTTTTTCGTTTAATTTTTTGGATCTGGTTTTACTTTGTTAAATAAATCAGAAATTGTTGGTTTTGGTGAATTACTTGATGGTCTTTATTGTATTAAATTGCAAAATGATGTCGCTTATAATTCTATGCATGTTACTTCGGGTTAAAACGTTGTGTTGTGAATGAGGAATCCTATATGTTGTGGCATAGGAGATTGGGACATATCTCTATTGATAGAATTAAGCGATTAGTAAATGAAGGAGTACTTAGTACTTTAGATTTTGCTGATTTCGAGACTTGTGTGAATTGCATTAAGGGTAAGCAAACTAACAAGTCTAAAAAGGTGCAAAGAGGAGCTCGAACCTATTGGAAATCATACATACAGATATTTGTTGTCCAGACATGGACGCAAATAGTCCGAAATACTTTATCACTTTTATAGATGATTATTCACGATATATGTATCTCTACTTGCTTCGTTCTAAGGATGAAGCTTTGGACGCTTTTAAAGTTTTTAAGGCTGAAGTGGAGAAGCAATGTGGAAAACAAATTAAGATCGTGAGATCTGATAGAGGTGGAGAGTACTATGGCAGATACACAGAGAATGGACAAGCACCTGGTCCATTTGCGAAGTTTCTTCAAGAACAAGGGATTGTTGCCCAGTACACTATGCCTGGTTCTCCGGATCAGAATGGTGTGGCAGAAAGAAGAAACCGAACCTTAATGGACATGGTAAGAAGTATGAGGAGTAACACAAAACTTCCTCAATTCTTGTGGATTGAAGCGCTAAAGACGGCTGTGTATATATTAAACCGAGTTCCAACCAAGGCTGTCTCTAAGACGCCTTTTGAGTTATTCAAAGGTTGGAAACCAAGTTTGCGACATATACGCGTTTGGGGATGCCCGTCTGAAGTAAGAATTTATAACCCACAAGAGAAGAAGCTAGACCCAAGGACTATTAGTGGGTATTTCATTGGATATGCTGAAAAGTCCAAGGGGTATAGATTTTATTGTCCATCACACAACACTAGGATTGTGGAATCAAGAAATGCTAAGTTTCTTGAGAATGACTTGATCAGTGGGAGTGATCAATTTCAGGACATTGTTTCTGAAAAAGATCACTATAAGACTCAACCCTCTGGATCAAGTGACAGATTGATTGTCATTCACGCCCCTCAGGTACAAACGGGTGTTAGACAACCAGAA